>CM024754.1:13459536-13681992 GCA_014218235.1 Colocasia esculenta | reverse complement strand
TGCGACCGGTCGGAGCGTCGTGATAGGCTTCGTATCGCGACAGATCTTCCCGTCACGACACCTGTAAGTGACCCTTCTCATTTCTTTTCCTACCACGTTAGCCTTTGATCTTCATTCATATTCCAAGGCAACATGTTGGGTGGTGATCACACATCTTTCTTCATCCCACAGTGATATCATGTTGTGTGTTTGGAGGGGCACGCAACCGCGTGATTACAATACCTACTCCTTTTTCCAGGTAATCTGTAGTTCTAGAAGTCGGGGCATTGAGAATTTTATGTTAAGAGATCATCACTTGTTATGGCCTTTGAGACATAGTTTGTGAATCACGTAAATATCTCAACTTTGAGGAACAATTGTTAATTAATATTTTATTTTAGGTCTTGACCTCAGGCACTTTCTGCTCGAAAAATCTCAAATTTGTTCTTGATTTTATTTTTGCTCGCATCTCGACATTTATTGGAGATATTAAATGACGAGGAGTGACAGAGTGCGTGGATTGGAGGATCTCTACTCATCCTTCTTCTTCTTCATAAGGCTTACTCCAGTACCTTTTAGATTGCGAGCTTACGAGGAGCAGTATCTACCTCGAATTGGGTTGGGTGCACTAGAAGTTACTTCACCATACTTTCTCAGGGTATGTGCCCATTTTTGGTGTATACTTTAGTTGTAGATTAGGAGTATGTTACATTACTGTTGCTATTACTGTTGGTTTTAGTTACTTTAGTAACTTGTATATCTCTCCAGATTATTTCTAACACTTTAAAGTCTTTGGACTCGTGGGTGGTGATGTGGAGTTCGGGTCTCTTTTGGATCCCAGATTTTGGGTCGTTATATTTGGTATCAAAGCATGGTCAAGTGTGAGTCTGAGGTTTACTCACATGTTTTACTCTTGAGTAGCTGCGTTTGAGTGCAAACAGGTGTTCTAGATGCCAATTGTTTGATAAGTTTGTAGAGTTACAACCTTTCGTGTTTGCTAGCGAGGTTGACCCTACGTGGGTGGAACAATGGGTTGTCGAGATGGACTTGGGCTTCGAGTCCATGGGATGTATGGAGAAGACCGAAGTATTGCTCACTTTGACTCGACTTAGCAGGTTAGCAGTGGATTTGTGGCGATCACAGATGTTGACTCATTTTATAGGAAGGATGATCTTACAAATCTCGTTGAGCGAGTTCTTGGTGGTGTTTACCTCAATGCTCCAACTAGCCACTATCTTTGAAGGATTGCTGGATCAATTTCTTGATTTGGAGTAGGGTGAGATGATGGTTTAATAGTACTGGGAGAGATTCGAGTCTTTGTGTTCATTTAAACAGCAAGTGGCAGGGAACATGATGTTGAAGATCAAGTGGTTCATTGCCTAATTGAGACCAGAGCTGAAGAAGGAGGTGCTCGTGCACCTTTGGACAACCTTGGAGGAGGCCATGTGTCATACTATAGTGGTGGAGTAGTCACTTCAGCAACCGAGTCGAGGTGTGAGGATTGTGACCAATGACCGACTAGTACTGAGGAAGGATGAAGCATGGACGCTGGTGTCTTTACTTTTTTTAGGATCAAGGTTGCCTTCGATGCCTTGGAACAACTGATGATTGCAGATTCTGAGAGAGTAGGTAGTAGTTATGATGGAGAGAAGTGCGCCTTCAGATAACCACTTTTGACATTCGACTATAGGGTGTTTTGTTTATGGCTAGTTGGGTCACCTGGCTCGTGAGTGTCCATGGAGGCATTCGGTGAGGTGTTAGGAGGTGGAGTTGAGTTTCGATGTGTTGGGTGTATAGCGGTGTTCCCTAAGCCGGATCAATCATGATCATGGTGCAGAGGGATCCTAGCTATTCGTGTTATCTTGTTGATGTTTTCTTGTAGTTGATGGCTTGAGATCCATCTGTTAGTGGGGCATATTCCTAGGACATGTGTGTTATGTTTTATTGGAATGAGCTTTCACTACATTCGAGCTAGTTGTCGTTGATTGTAGCCTTGTGTATATGCATTCATTGTTGTGGCGGGGAACATTCATCCTCTAGATAAAACATGGTTGTGGAGTGTTTCCATTATAAGGCTAAGTTCATGGTTATTGTTCCTACTTTGGAGAGTTGGAGATTGTCATGGGGGCATTAGTTGTCATTGGTGGAGCTTTCTTACTTGTTGCAGTGCGTAGTTGCTCGGAGTGTAGAATTTCCACTTCATTGGTGTGTTCAGGCCTTAGATATTCGAGGTTGTTGCAATCATGTGAGGAGTGAGATATGGAGTTAGGTAGGCCAGCCTGAGGTAAGGTTGCGCACCCTGGCTCCTTTCTTGTGGGTAAGTCTTCCAGTGTTAACTAATTGAGGGTGTTAATCACGGTGGAGAGGACCCTTGTTGTGCCGCATTATTCCTTGTTGAATGAGTTGGCTGAGGCTTTTCCTGTTGTTGTCATCCCTGTTGGTTGACCAGGTTTCCTGTCATGGTGTTGGTATTAGGGCATACTAATGCCTCTTTACCCTATAGTGTGCGGGGTGTGTGCTTTGGTGGTTGTGCGTGTTCTGAGGGTGTTTTCCGGTGTTGATTTTGATGTTTGGTGTTAGTTGTCAGATATATCTAACCAGTTGTGTGAGGATTGGGTTCCTTTCTAATTGGGGCCATCCTAAGTGTGTGGGATTGGTGGTGACACGTGGAACTTGGAGGGCCATTGCTTTTCTTTTCACTTTCCTCTTCCTTGTATGTGTGTGGAGAGGCAATGCTTCATTGTGGTGTGTTTCGTTCTTGCACTAGGGCTAGTAGTATTGTGTGCCATGTTGTCCATTTGATGTGCCATATTTTCCATTAGGTATGCCATATTTTCCATTAGGTGTGGTTTCACCAACGAGCCATCACTTGGTGGGAGGCTTCTGAGGTCTTGGTGTTGGATTCTTCGTTGTTGGTTTGGTTGCTGTGGCAGCTAGTCTGGTGTGGTGAATGACATTGGATGGCATTCTTTGTGTAGGTTTGCCTCGTCGTGTGTAGCACCCCGGAAATTTTAATTATAAAAAAAATTGAATAAATAAAAATAAATAATTTCTATAATAGCAAGGCATTTAAAACATACGTATCATTATCGTATGTGCTAAATCACATAGGAAAAATCCATAAAAATGGGAAATCAACCCCACACATTATTCTTAAGGGTTCCACGAAGGAATTCGTGCGATGAAAAATCCGATTAACCAAGTGAACATCACATGATGACCAATTATCCGAATTAGGAAGCAAGTCGGAAAACCGTTAACACGGAAATACGACATAACCAAAAATTAAATAAAGGTGTTGGAGAGACTTCCAACATTTTATATTAATGACCCAATATCTTAATTGGGCCAATGGATCACATATGGCCCAAAAATCAAATGAAGCAAGAAAATGCATAGAAATTCGTAACCATAAATAAACTGAAATTAAAAAGGGGTAATTGGGGTTTAATTGGGATGCAATCATGCACTTTTAGCAACCCAAATTCGTGCCTACCCATCCATGGAAGTTGCTTGATGGCCAAGACTCTCTAATGGAGGAAGAAATCATCAAAAATAGGAAACCAACATGCCAATCCCGAAACCTTTCTTACCTAGTTACAATAGGATTCCTAAACACCATGATTACTTAAATACTCTTCACCAAACCCTAGGTACGAGTTTTAGAACTTGCTGGGGTCATGTGGAGGAGCTCTTGTGGCTGGAGAGTAGGAGATCGAGCATACCAAGCTCATCTTTCTTCCCCGTTCGTCTGCTACGACCTGCACAACGGTCTTCTTGAAGCCGATCAAATGTAGGCCAAACCTAAATCCCATCGTGCAAGGCTTATACCCCTGGAAAGAGGGTAGAGTCTACTTCCTAACCCAAGTGGAATGCCCAAATTCCATGCAGTATACACGGAGTATTAGGCATTCTACAAACATTTTGTCTAAATGTCATCAGTTAGAGAGTTATAAGCATGGTAATAGGGTTGCTGCATGAAACTACGTCTTCAGGTTACACTTGGTCTGACCTTGTGTTCAACTTGATCAAAGCCTATCGAAACCATCCTTATTTTCTAATTCCGATTTATTGGAAGTACCCTTGTATGTCTAGGTTGTTTTAAAACTGGTTTGGATATTTTTCATGCACTGTACAATTTGTTCTCTATTTTAGAACAACCCTGTGTCAAAAGAAGGAAAGATTGATCCGCAATCCAAAGCAATATCCTTACTCTGTCAGAGTCAGGCACGGACCCTGTGAACGCGACGACCCGATAGGTCACGTTCAGAGGTCTGGTTGCGACATCCCTCTAGTCACTTTCTCAATGCGACGTGGGCTCCGTCGCCATCAGGCTGCCTGATCTAACATCCCCGTAGCGATGCTCACATCCCTGTGTCGCCTTTTGGTCCCGACCCGTTGCGATCCTTACTGTGGCCTGTCGCGACCTGACCCCGGCCTTGCAAGCCCTGTCGCCATCCTTATAAGGCCCTGTCGCGATCTGCCTGCCTGATCAGACAAGCCTGTCGCAATCCTTATAAGGCTTTGTCGCATTCTGATCTGACCCCGTCGCTACCCTTACTGGGGTGCGTCGCGATCTCAGGACTTTGCATAAAACCCCACTTACTTTCTTGCAAATCTTACTGCTATACCCAAGGTCTGTTTAATATGATTTTAAATGTGTAAATTGTATGTCTTGGGTCTGATCATTACATGATGTATATTTAATGGCTTAAAAGTGTTTAACCTATTTAAAAAGTCTTAATTACATGAATATTATTCTAAGTGCTTTCTTAATGATATGATCATTCATGAAACTTGTGATTGACTCTTGTTATCGTTCTAGCTTGATTAAATGATAATTATTATCATTAAATCTTGCAAACCCACGTGTAGTTAAATGCATAGTTTCATTGCATGCTATCATGTTAAGTGTTTTCCGCAAGTTTGAGAATTGAGACACGCGTACCGCACTACACACTCGCACTGTTAGGCAGCCCTTTCTTGGGAAATTGGAAACTCTCTACCGGTCATTCCGAATCGGTAGACTAGAGACCTTTTCACCAAGGCCTCCGTAAATCTCCTCTGACCATGGATTCCCACATGGCCGACGAGTTGGTTGTACCATTGAAGTTCCTGAAGATAGCGTGCACTTCCTTTCTCTTCTCGTTCTCGTGAGTGTGATTGACAATCTAGACTAAAGCCATTAATGTAAAGATTTAACCAAAGTACAAATTGTACCATTATGCTGCCGAATTTATCTCTTGACCATTGTTATCATGAAATCATGTTCAATTACTTATTACTTGTTCCATCATCATCATGAACATGACATTACACATGCTTACTTATTGAAACTCTCATTGGCCATTATTAATGACTATGGGTATCTACATTTAAAAAATTTACATGAGATGCTGACAGGGCAAGGCGTGTGTCCAAGGGCTCCAATCTAGCCCCCATGACGGCGAGTCATAGATATACTGTTAACCATGGGGTATAATGATTACTGGCATTGCATCTGCGCTGGGAGTCCTGCTTGCTTGTTGAATGATAGATACAATACCACATACACGTGTCCTGGTGTACATTCTTGATGGATCTTTTCTCGGTGTACATTAGTGTCTACGTGTCTGATTAGTGTTACTTGATTGTGCTCGTACATTCTTGCTTGCTTGCTTGCGTGATATGGCCATCCTGAATTTATTGCAATTAGTGATATCTTGCGTTCTTGAAAGCTATTGACATCAAGAGAAATCTTGCGTGCTCGTACAAGTGATCTATTGCTAGTTCTATCTTGTTATATTGTTCCCAAATCTTGTTCTATCTTGTTCACTCCATCTAGCTTGTTTTCATGTATCTTGTTTTAATGAGTTTTATTCGTACATGCATATCATGACATCATCGTGCTTACCTAGTTCTAAATTGTTAATCACTTATATCATTGCCCGCACATTGAGATATAAATCTTACTGGGCTAGTTCGCTCATCCCCTACTTTTCCCCAATCTAGGTGACTATGACGTTCAAGAGGAAGAGCAAGTCGAGGATGGGAATGCGTCTGAGTGAAGAGCGTTCCAATTATGAGTCTATCTATAGTTAGTTTATTTTGAGTGTTAGTACAATGTAGTAGGAAGTGAGGATTAAATGTACTTTCCCTTTTATTGAGTCTTAGTCCTGTACTAGTTTCCATTTGAATACAAAGAATTGAGATTTGAATACAATTTATATTGAGTTCAACATGTGGGCCCTATTATGACGTTGTGTTGATACACAATTAGTGTGTGCTAGCTAGAGGCTTATTTGCCGACTGTCCACGTCTCGAAATATCGACTCGAATTAATTATTTATATCCGCTGCGTAATTCTCGGGACGTGACAGTTTAGTGGTATCAGAGCCTAGGAATATTAAATAGGATATGTCTCAGGAATAGGAGATACCTATGGAACCTAGGTCATGGAAATTAAATACAGTACCTGGTGAGAATGGGTAGAGACTGGGAATATGTTAGAAAGAATTAAACACTCCTACCCATTGCCTCTTATAATGTATCTAGAGACATTAATTGGTTTTCATCCTTTTCTCAGGAACCTCATAACTCTTGCACTCAACCGCAATGGCTCGTAATCAGTGGCAAGTTATGCAAGAAACCGTGGCTGGATTGACCCAGGCACTACAAAATGTAATTCAGGCTGGAAATCAAGCTGGAGCTGCAAGGAATGGAGCCGGTGATCTGCACCGGAATTTTAGGAGTTTAAACCCTCCTCGGTTCTTTGAATCCCCTGACCCAGATGAGGCAGAAAACTGGCAGGAAGAAATAGAAAGGATCTTCCAAGTAATGCAATGCACTAATAGGGAGAAGGTGGTACTGGCCACTTTTCAATTTACTAAGGATGCCCGAGCGTGGTGGAAGGCCACATCGGCCCACCTGCCTAATATAGCTGAACTGGATTGGGCTGAATTCCTGGAGATATTTAGGGGAAAATATTTCTCTGAGAGAGTGAAGGAGAAGAAAGCGACAGAATTTGCCGCACTGAAGCAGAAGGGAATGTCCGTGGCTGAGTATGAGGCTCAGTTCGCGCGTCTTGCTGTGTATGCCCCACATCTGGTGGGAACTGAAAGACTGAAGGCTAACCGTTTCATGGATGGGCTCAGGCCCATATTCATTGAAAGGCTCGGACCACACATCATTCAAACTTACACTGAGATGGTCCAAAGAGCTCAGCTGGTAGAAGACACCATGGCCAAAGTGGAGGGCATGAGGGGCAAGGACAACTCCAAGCCGGTCTTCATCAGGAAGGGAGCACCTAATATTGCTCCACCTTTCGTAACAACAACGTCAACAACAACAATAAGAGGCCGAATATCGGAAGGGATATTGCTGGAGATAAGAGAGCTAAGGTGGAAGGTAGGCAGTTGGTGAAAAATTGCAAATTTTGTGATAAACCGGGGCACCGAGCTGAAGAATGCTGGAAGAAGTTCGGGGCATGCTTGAGATGTGGTGGTCGTGACCACCGTATTCCTGACTGTCCAATGATGAAGGACCAACCAGGCAGAGCTCAGAATATACCACGGCGTCAGGGACGCCTTAATGCTGTCATAGAAGTTGACCTACCCGAGGAAGGGGGTATGGTGGAAGGTACCATTTCCATACACTCTCAACCCGCATTTGTGCTTATTGATACTGGAGCTGCTTATTCATTTATTTCCACCACATTTGCTGCAACTCTACCTGTCGAACCTGTACCCTTGAAATCCAAGATCACTGTAGCCTCTCCACTATGCTCAGAATCTGAACTCACTCACTACTTGCCGAAATGTGAAACTATAATTGGAGGACAAAATCTCCCTGCTGACCTTATTTGTTTAGACATGAAGGGTTATGATGCCATTCTGGGTGTCGATTGGCTAATTGAATATGATGCCGATGTAAAATGTCGCCATAGGAGGGTCACTTTTAAAAGACCAAACCTTCCAACTCTAGCACTACTTAGCACTTGCTATCATAAACACCCTTTCTTGATATCCTCCTTAAGGGCTTCTAAACTGATCAACCAGGGTTGTGACGCTTTCCTAGTTTCCGTCTTGGCAACTGAAAAGAAGAAACCGACCCTAGAAGACATTCTAATAGCCAGGGACTATCCTGATGTATTTCCAGAGGAGTTGCCTGGTATACCACCTGAGCGGAAGGTAAACTTCACCATTGAGTTACTCCCGGGGCAGCCCCTGTTTTAAAAGCCCCGTACCGCATGTCCCCTGTTGAATTGCAGGAGTTAAAGAGACAGATCCAAGAATTACTAGATCAAGGTTTTATCAGGCCTAGCACATCCCCGTGGGGAGCGCCAGTACTATTTGTCAGAAAGAAGGATGGGACAATGAGGCTATGCATTGATTACCGTCAGTTAAACCAGTTGACAATAAAGAATGAGTATCCACTGCCCTGCATCGACGAGCTGTTTGACCAGATCTCCGGGGCACAGTATTTCTCCAAGATAGATCTAAGATCAGGCTACCATCAACTAAGAATAAAGGAGGAGGATATTCATAAGTCTACATTCCGAAGTAGATATGGTCAATATGAGTTCGTAGTTATGCCGTTTGGTTTAACAAATGCTCCAGCGGCTTTCATGCAACTTATGAATAATATTTATAGGCCATACTTGGACCAGTTTATAGTGGTGTTCATTGATGACATCCTTATTTACTCCAAATCCAAAGAAGAACACGAAGAACACTTGAAGATGGTCTACAAGTGCTTAGGGACAATCAACTCTATGCCAAACTTAGTAAGTGTGAATTCTGGATGGAAGAGTGTCTTTCCTTGGCCACATCATATCCAAGGAGGGGATCTCGGTAGATCCGTCTAAGGTGGAGGCGGTAAAGAACTGTGTCGGAGATTAGAAGCTTTCTGGGTTTAGCCGGTTATTATCGTCGCTTCATTAAGGATTTCTCAAAGATAGCTGTACCATTGACCCGGCTTACCAGGAAGGAGAATCCCTTTGCATGGACTGATGAGTGTGAAGAAAGTTTCAAGGCATTGAAAGAGCACCTTACCTCAGCACCCGTACTAACACTGCCAGTTGCTAGGGGTAGTTTTGAAGTATACACCGATGCATCCGGGATCAGCCTTGGCTGTGTGCTGATGCAGAATGGGCAAGTTATATGCTACGCGCCCAGACAATTGAAGAAGCACGAGGACAATTACCCTGTACATGATCTGGAGCTGGCGGCTGTAGTCTTCGCGTTGAAGATATGGCGTCATTATCTGTATGGTGAGAAATTCATTGTGTTTTCTGACCATAAAAGCTTGAAGTATCTGTTTTCTCAGCAGGACTTGAATATGAGACAACGGAGGTGGTTGGAGTATCTCAAAGACTTCGACTTCACGATCCAATATCATCTCGGAAAAGCGAATGCTATGGCAGATGCTCTAAGTAGAAAGCCAATGATCACACTGTCAAGTTTATGGTGGACGAATGGAAGTTATTAGAAGACTTCGTCAAGTTAAATATTGATGCTGACATCAAAGAGAAGGGATGCTTTGTTGCTAGTGTTAGAGCACAACCTACACTATTGGAGACATCACAACACTCCAAGATAATGACCCTGTACTTGTGGAAATTAAGGCTAATCTAGACCAGAGGTCGGATTTCTCATTAACTGAAGATGGAAGACTATTGTTCCGGATGAGTCTGTGTACCCGACCATGCGGAGACAAAGAAAATGATTATGGATGAGGCTCACAAGACCAGGTATACCATCCATCCTGGAACTACCAAGATGTATCAAGATTTGAAAAGAAGCTTTTGGTGGCCTAATATGAAGAGAGAGGTGGCGGAATATGTCGCCCGATGCTTAACATGTCCAAAGGTCAAGGCAGAGCACTTGCGACCCTAGGTAAACTCAAACCCCTAGAAATCCCGACATGGAAATGGGAAGGTATAGGGATGGACTTTATTTTCGGTCTACCTAAATCTAGAGGTGGATTCGATGGTATCTGGGTTATTGTCGACCGCTTAACTAAGTCGGCTCACTTGTTGCCAGTGAAGAATAAGTGGTCAGTAGATGTTCTGGCCGCATTGTACGTAAATGAAATAGTCAGATTACATGGAGTACCAGTGTCTATCGTGTCTGATAGAGACCCTAGGTTCACATCCCACTTTTGGAAAGGACTGCACTACTCCTTGGGATCTAAACTAAACTTTAGCACGGCTTTCCATCCACAGACAGATGGTCAGACGGAGAGAACCAACCAGGTGATTGAAGACATGCTTAGAGCATGTGTCCTAGATTTTGGAGGTAGCTGGCACGAACACTTATCCCTCGTGGAGTTCGCCTACAATAATAGCTATCAAGCTAGCATTCAAATGGCACCATTTGAAGCACTCTACGGCAGGAGTTGCCGATCTCCAATATGCTGGTATGAAGTTGGCGAAAAACAAATGCTAGGACCCGAGATGATAAGGGAAACCACAGAGAAGGTAAAGCTTATTAAAGAAAGAATGGCAGTGGCGCAGCAAAGACAAAAGGCATATGAAGATAATAGAAGAGAGACCTGGAGTTTCAGTTGGTGAACAAGTATTCTTAAAAGTGTCTCTAGGCCGTGGGATCAGGCGATTTGGCATTAAAGGCAAGTTGTCACCAAGGTTTGTCGGGCCTTTCGAAATCCTTGAAAGAGTCGGAGAGGTGGCATATCGTCTCGCTTTACCACCACAAATGGATGGAATACACATGTATTCCACATATCCATGTTGAAAAAGTATGTACGAGATCCTGGGCATGTCATAGAATATGAACTTTTGGAATTCAACAAAGACGACCTATCAAGAGAAGCCAGTTAAGATCGTGGACCGAGAACTGCGCCAACTAAGGAACAAGGTCATTCCACTAGTACGGGTTAGATGGAATCAACGCATGGACGAAGATGACACGTGGGAAACCGAGGAAGCAATGCGTAAAAGATACCCGAGCTATTCACAAGTAAGTACACCTCACTTGTACAAAAACTTTCTATACACGAATTGGGGACCAAATTCTCTTAAGTGGGGAGGGTGTAGCACCCCGGAAATTTTAATTATAAAAAAATTCTAATAAATAGAAATAAATAATTTCTATAATAGCAAGGCATTTAAAACATACGTATCATTATCGTATGTGCTAAATCACATAGGAAAAATCCGTAAAAATGGGAATCAACCCCACACATTATTCTTAAGGGTTCCACGAAGGAATTCGTGTGATGAAAAATCCGATTAACCAAGTGAACATCACATGATCACCAATTATCCGAATTAGGAAGCAAGTCGGAAAACCGTTAACACGGAAATACGACGTAACAAAAATAAATAAAGGTGTAGAGAGACTTCCAACATTATATTTAATGACCCAATATCTTAATTGGGCCAATGGATCACATATGGCCCAAAAATCAAATGAAGCAAGAAAATGCATAGAAATTTGTAACCATAAATAAGCTGAAATTAAAAAGGGGTAATTAGGGTTTAATTGGGATGCAATCATGCACTTTTAGCAACCCAAATTCGTGCCTACCCATCCATGGAAGTTGCTTGATGGCCATACTCTCTAATGGAGGAAGAAATCATCAAAAATAGGAAACCAACATGCCAATCCCGAAACCTTTCTTTCCTAGTTACAATAGGATTCCTAAACACCATGGTCTTAAATACTCTTCACCAAACCCTAGGTACGAGTTTTAGAACTTGCTGGGGTCATGTGGAGGAGCTCTTGGTGGCTGAGAGTAGGAGATCGAGCATACCAAGCTCATCTTTCTTCCCCGTTCGTCTGCTACGACCTGCACAACGTCTTCTTGAAGCCGATCAAAGGTAGGCCAAACCTAAATCCCATCGTGCAAGGCTTATACCCCTAGAAAGAGGGTCGAGCCTACTTCCTAACCCAAGTGGAATGCCCAAATTCTATGCAGTATACACGGAGTATTAGGCGTTCTACAAACAGTGGTCTGAACACGGGATTTCTGAAGAACGAGACTTCAACAACCAAAAGTTAGGTTTTCTCGGGCCAAATCTTAACATCTCCTATACCAAATGTGTAGAGCATCAAGTTCGCTTTCATTGCCCTCTGGTTTCATTGAATTTCATTGAGTAGATTTTGAATTATAAGCGTTCTCTCAAAGTCGTGCACTGTTAGGGCTTTTCCTGTTCTTCGTATGTTTCATGTGATTCAAGACAGAATTAGAGTAAACTCATAACATGAAAGTTATTCTACTAGTTATCCTCTTCAGGTTTTCTGTTGAATGTTTTGTCTAAATGGCATCAGTTAGAGAGTTATAAGCATGGTATAGGGTTGCTGCATGAAACTACGTCTTCAGGTTACACTTGGTCTGACCTTGTGTTCAACTTGATCAAAGCCTATCGAAACCATCCTTATTTTCCAATTCCAATTTATGGAAGTACCCTTGTATGTCTAGGTTGTTTTAAAATTGGTTTCAATATTTTTCATGCACTGTACAATTTGTTCTCTATTTTAGAACAACTATGTGTCAAAAGAAGGAAAGACTGGTCCGCAATCGAAAGCACTATCCTTGCTCTGTCAGAGTCAGGCACGAACCCTGTGAACGCGATGGCCCGATAGGTCGCGTTCAGAGGTCTATTTGCGACATCCCTCTAGTCGCTTTCTCAATGCGAGTGCGCTCTGTTGCCATCAGGCTGCCTGATCTGACATCCCCGTCGCGATGCTCACATCCCTGTGTCGCCTTCTGGTCCCGACCCGTCGCGATCCTTACTGTGGCCTGTCGCGACCTGACCCCGGGCCTTGCAAGCCCTGTCGCCATCCTTATAAGGCCCTGTCGCGATCTGCCTGCCTGATCAGACAAGCCTGTCGCAATCCTTATAAGGCTATGTCGCGTTCTGATCTGACCCCGTCGCTACCCTTACTGGGGTGCGTCGCGATCTCAGGACTTTGCATAAAACCCCACTTACTTTCTTGCAAATCTTACCGCTATACCCAGGGTCTGTTTAATATGATTTTAAATGTGTAAATTGTACGTCTTGGGTCTGATCATTACATGATGTATATTTAATGGCTTAAAAGTGTTTAACCTATTTAAAAAGTCTTAATTACATGAATATTATTCTAAGTGCTTTCTTAATGATATGATCATTCATGAAACTTGTGATTGACTCTTGTTATCGTTCTAGCTTGATTAAATGATAATTATTATCTTTAAATCTTGCAAACCCACGTGTAGTTAAATGCATAGTTTCATTGCATGCTATCATGTTAAGTGTTTTCCGTAAGTTCGAGAATTGAGACACGCGTACCGCACTACACACTCGCACTGTTAGGCAGCCTTTCCTTGGGAAATTGGAAACTCTCTACCGGTCATTCCGAATCGGTAGACTAGCGACCTTTTCACCAAGGCCTCCGTAAATCTCCTCTGACCATGGATTCCCACATGGCCGACGAGTTGGTTGTACCATTGAAGTTCCCTGAAGATAGCGTGCACTTCCTTTCTCTTCTAGTTCTCGTGAGTGTGATTGACAATCTAGACTAAAGCCATTAATGTAAAGATTTAATCAAAGTACAAATCGTACCATTATGCTGCCGAAGTTATCTCTTGACCATTGTTATCATGAAATCATGTTCAATTACTTATTACCTGTTCCCATCATCATCATGAACATGACATTACACATGCTTACTTATTGAAACTCTCATTGGCCATTATTAATGACTATGGGTATCTACATTTAAAAAATTTACATTATATGTTGACAGGGCACGGCGTGTGTCCAAGGGCTCCAATCTAGCCCCAATGACGGCGAGTCATAGATATACTGTTAACCATGGGGTATAATGATTACTGGCGTTGCATCTGCGCTGGGAGTCCTGCTTGCTTGTGGAATGATAGTTACAATACCACATACACGTGTCCTGGTGTACATTCTTGATGGATCTTTTCTCGGTGTACGTTAGTGTCTACGTGCCTGATTAGTGTTACTTGATTGTGCTCGTACATTCTTGCTTGCTTGCTTGCGTGATATGGCCATCCTGCATTTATTGCAATTAGTGATATCTTGCGTTCTTGAAAGCTATTGATATCAAGCGAAATCTTGCGTGCTCGTACAAGTGATCTATTGCTAGTTCTATCTTGTTATCTTGTTCCCAAATCTTGTTCTATCTTGTTCACTCCATCTAGCTTGTTTTCATGTATCTTGTTTTAATGAGTTTTATTCGTACATGCATATCATGACATTCATCGTGCTTACCTAGTTCTAAATTGTTAATCACTTATATCATTGCCCACACATTGAGATATAAATCCTACTGGGCTAGTTTGCTCATCCCCTACTTTTACCCAATCTAGGTGACTATGACGTTCAAGAGGAAGAGCAAGTCGAGGATGGGAATGCGTCTGAGTGAAGAGCATTCCAATTATGAGTCTATCTATAGTTAGTTTATTTTGAGTGTTAGTACAATGTAGTAGGAAGTGAGGATTAAATGTACTTTCCCTTTTATTGAGTCTTAGTCCTGTACTAGTTTCCATTTGAATACAAAGAATTGAGATTTGAATACAATTTATTGAGTTCAACATGTGGGCCCTATTATGACGTTGTGTTGATACACAATTAGTGCGTGCTAGCTAGAGGCTTATTTTCCGACTGTCCACGTCTCGAAATATCGACTCGAATTAATTATTTATATCCGCTGCGTAATTCTCGGGACGTGAAATCGTGTGTGATTTTTGTTGCATTGGGCCTCTTTCCACATGAGTGGTGCATGAAATTGGCAGTTTAGCTTTTAGTTGGCAGTGGTTTGTGGTAATTTTAGTCCGATTTGGTAAGTAGCATCCAAAGTTCCTTATGGTTGTAGTGGTCACTTTCGTGTTCATGGGCATGTTTCGCGACATCCTCCTACCCTTTTAGTTCTTTCACATCAAGTAATTTTGAGGATGAAATTTCTTTTAAGGGTGGAAGGATGTAGCATCCAAGGATTTCAGATCATGGTCCATGGCCTAGTGTAGCTCATACCCTTGGAAGGTGGTTTGGAGGTGCCGTTTGATCTAGTCAGAACCTTTCTATGAGTTTTCGATGGTTTTTCTACCTAGAGCGTAGTCACACACATGGTGATTAGCATGACTATAGTCACACTAGGGTGGGGTGGTGTGTCTATCATTTGTTGGGTTTTGTGGCCTCGGTGCACATGACGGACTGGGGATGTCTGATTGGGAGTATCAAGTGGCATTCCTACATGTCCCTAGTCACGCCTAGTCGACTCAGCACAACTAGGTAGTGCACTATTAGTGTTGATAGTCGCTTGCATGCATGTTAGGTGGCTAGGCTATGTCAGCCCAGTCGCACCATGGTCGAGTAACGCGATTTGGGTCGCACCTAGTAAGAATGGCATGTTTCAGTCCAACCCATTTTCACCTCTCTCAAATAGCCGAGCTCTCCTCTCCCTCCCTCTCCTCCTCCATTTGGCATCTAGGAGGTGTGGTTGTGGCATTGTGGAGCTCATTCTCAAAATGGTACGGGCATAATCATGGTGTGACAGTGAGGAGAAGGTGGCCAACTAACATGAAGGCCTCTATCAGATTGGCATCGGCTTTCCAAAGGTACGTAGGGTGATGATCTATGGCTTCCATTTTGTGCTTCTCGGCATTTTGGACTTAATAGAATAACATGCATGTGAGTTTGGGTCGTTTATATGTTGTTTAGAGGATTTTCATGCTAGGGGTGTAAGGACGTTCTTGGGTATGTAGAGGGTTAAATTAGCCGTTTGAGGTTGTGCATGCGTAATTTTCGGGTTCTACAGGTCTTCCTAACCCTTCTCCTCTCTAGTTTTATGGTTTTTCAGGTGATTTAGGGCCTAGAATTGTCATTTTTGGTGCCTCAAGGTGGACCCTTTGCATTATGCATTATCGCGACATATCATAGAGTACGTATTTAAACATGCCTCTAAGTAGTGGCGCGACTAGGGTTTCAATGCCACACCCAGCCTGCTTGGTGCATCTTGAGACGCATAGGTAGTGGCTAGCATGATTGTGGTGAGACTTCCATCTCACTTCTGATGAGTACTCAACTAAAGGGACAATGTCTGTATGGGTGTCTTCGGTCCCTAGAGTCGGGTGTGATCTTTGTGTAACGACCCCGAGAACCCGACCCTCGGCTCCAGCTGAGGACTCGATTTTCGTAGTCGCCGCCCATGGATCCGGGGACCCGAAAGGGCTACAAGACACGTCTAACAGGATATGTAGGGGAAATAAACGTCAACCACAGGACTAGGAGCTCACGTGGAAGCAAAAAAAGAGAAGAGAGAGAGTGCTGCATATCGCTCTAGGTATAGTCCCAACACACAACGAGTACAAGTAAAGCAAGGGAAGAACAAAGCACTTAGGGGCATACCCCGAGGTGAAGTTCAACAGGAAGTAAAGGGGAGCCCACTACTAGCCAGCTCCACACAGAGAGGTGGACTTTTCTATTGAGTTGCTGTCAGGTACCATGCCGATTTCTAAAGCCCCATATCGGATGGCACCAGCAGAACTTAAAGAATTGAAAAAGCAGTTAGAAGAGCTGTTGCAGAAGGGTTTTATTAGACCAAGTCTTTCCCCGTGGGGAGAGCCGGTTTTATTTGTGAAAAGAAAGATGGAAGTTTTCGGATGTGCATTGATTATAGAAAATTGAATGATGTGACCATCAAGAATAAGTACCCATTGCCGAGGATAGATGATTTATTTGATCAGTTGCAATCAGCAAAAGTGTTTTCTAAGATAGATTTGAGGTCCGGGTACCATCAGTTGAGAATCAAAGAGGAGGATATAGATAAGACAGCGTTCAGAACTAGATATGGTCACTATGAGTTTATGGTAATGCCTTTTGGGTTGACTAATGCTCCTGCAGGTTTTATGGATCTGATGAATAGAATTTTTCATCCATATTTAGATCAATTTATTGTGGTCTTTATTGATGATATTCTAATTTATTCAGCATCTGAGGAGGAGCATGCAGCTCATTTGAGGTTTACCTTGCAGTTGTTAAGAGATAACCAGCTGTTTGCTAAATTTAGTAAGTGTGAATTCTGGTTAAAGGAAATTCAGTTTTTGGGTCATGTTATTTCAGCCAAAGGAGTAGCAGTAGACCCGAGTAAAGTGGAAGCTGTGTCTAGATGGGAAGTGCCTAAGTCAATAACCGAGATTAGAAGTTTTCTGGGGTTGGCAGGTTATTATAGGCGCTTTATTCAAGATTTTTCTAAGATTGCAGCACCTATGACTAGACTGACCAGGAAAGGAGTGCCTTTTGTGTGGTCCGGTGAATGTCAGAGAAGTTTCATGGAATTGAAGAAAAGACTCACATCAGCACCTATATTGACATTGCCGGCAGGGAGTGGTGGTTTTGTGTTGTATATTGATGCTTCAAGAAGAGGTCCTTGGTGCAGTGCTTATGCAACATGGTAAAGTGATAGCCTATGCATCCAGGCAATTGAAGCCAGTAGAAGAGAATTACCCCACTCATGATTTAGAATTGGCAGCAGTTGTATTTGCTTTAAAAATGTGGAGGCATTATCTGTATGGCGAGAGATTTGAAATTTTTACAGATCATAAAAGCTTGAAGTATATCTTCTCGCAGAAAGATTTGAATCTTCGCCAGCGCAGATGGGTTGAATATTTGAAAGATTATGATTTTAGTTTGGCTTACCATCCGGGTAAGGCCAATGTTGTAGCTGATGCCTTGAGCAGAAAGGCATATATGAATCTGATGATGATTAAAGAATGGAAGTTGTATGAAGAAGTAGCAGAGAATTCCTTGTATGTGCCCAGCAGTCAGCGACGGGCAATTCTAGCTGCTAGTGCTGTAGAGCCGTCTTTGTACTGGCAGATCATTGAAGCTCAGAGAGCAGATACATGTTTGCCTGAAATTGTGAAAATGGAAGGAGTTTCTATTGATGATAATTGTGTGGTCAGGCTTAGGGGCAGGTTGTTTGTTCCTGCAGAGAGAGAGGTGAAGCAGCGAGTTCTAGAAGAGGCTCAGAAATCTAGGTACACTATTCATCCGGGTAGTACTAAAATGTACCATGATTTAAGGAAGCATTTTTGGTGGCCTCATATGAAGAAAGAAATAGCAGAATTTGTGGCAAGATGTTCTATCTGTCAGCAGATTAAAGCAGAGCATCAGAAGCCTGGAGGTCTATTACAACCGTTGCCTATTCCACAGTGGAAATGGGATGATATCGCAATGGACTTTGTGGCAGGTTTACCAAGGTCGAGTTCAGGGCATAATGGAATATGGGTGTTTGTTGACAGATTGACTAAGGTGTGCAGATTAGTGGCAGTGAGTATGTCTTGGACAGTGAACAGGTTGGCAAATATTTATGTTGAAAGAATTGTTCCACTGCATGGTATTCCGAAGACTATTGTATCTGATAGAGATCCAAGATTTACTTCTGTTTTTGGAGAAGTCTGCAGAAAGTAATTGGTTCTGAATTGAGGTATAGCTCCGCTTATCATCCCCAGACAGATGGTCAGACTGAAAGGACTATTCAGACAATTGAAGATATGCTGCGAGCTTGTTGTTTAGTTTGGGGAGGCAGTTGGGAGCATCATTTGGGAATGGTTGAGTTTGCCTATAATAATAGTTATCATACCAGTCTTGGGATGGCACCGTATGAAGCTTTATATGGAAGGCCATGTAGAACCCCATTGAACTGGCATGAAGTGGGAGAAAGGCAATTAGTGGGTCCTGAATTGATTCAGCAAACCACTGAAACAGTGAAGCTTATTAAAGAAAAATTGCAGGCAGCTCAAAGTAGGCAGAAAAGTTATGCAGATGTGCGGAGGAGACCACTTCAGTTTGAGGTGGGAGATTTTGTTTTTTGAGAGTTTCCCCGAGTAAAGGTATTATGAGATTTGGTAAATCTGGAAAGTTGAGTCCAAGGTATGTGGGACCTTTCCAGGTGATTGAAAGAATTGGGGAAGCGGCTTATAGGCTGGATTTGCCAGCTGATTTTGCAGATGTGCATGATATTTTCCATGTCTCCATGTTGAGAAAATGTATTGAAGATCCAGCTCAAATAATTAGATATCAAGATGGTGACCTGAGGCCGGACATGACTATGCCAGAGTATCCGATGCAGATCACAGATCGAAAGATAAAGAAGCTGAGGAATAAAGAAATTGAGCTAGTTAAAGTGAGATGGGAAAATAGGTTGGGTGGTGAGGATACCTGGGAGTTGGCTGCGGAAATGGCTAAAGGGTATCCCTATCTGTTTGAATAAGTTTGTGTATTTTCTTTTTAGATGATAGTACTTGTAAAGGTATGTATGTATGAGTTGTTTAACTTTGAATTGTGTTATGAATTTCGAGGTCGAAATTTTCTTTTTAGATGATAGTAATGTAACGACGCGTGCTTTTCGGATCCATGCGGATCGTGTGTGTTGTGGTTGTGGCGACCGTTGTGAGGCCAGTGTCAGTCGGTTGTGTGGAATGCATGGTATGAATGTGTAGTTTGTTCAGGTGCAGCGCAGGGTTGGTCCGGAAATAGAATGGGACATGCTGCTGTCCTGTTGGAATTGACGGCCAGGTGTGGCCGTTGACCTGTTGGCGTCCAGCTTAGTGGACGTTTACTGCATGAACTTGGCGGCAGTAGATGTGGACGCAGAGGGTGGCAGCTGCTGTTGGCGGCATGGGGGTTGACGCCAACCTGAGAATGGTGCAGGTTATAGGCTCACCCGAGGGCAGTTCTCACAGCTCTCACTCATTCCCTCTTGCCCCAGCTTGCTGCCCCCGAGTCTTTGAAGCTTCCAACAGGTACCGAGGAGTAGTTGGACAATCGTAGAACGCGCGGCATCGCTGAATTACGCGAGGAAACGTCGCGGCGTGGTGCAATTCGCGTGGGAGCTCGCGGAGGGCTCGGCGTGAACCGGGAGATTGCGGGAGATTCTAACGCGTTTTGAGGTAGGGGACGAACCCTGGTAGCTTCATAGAAACATTAAAATACATTATAACCACTTGAACCAGCATGATAATCCACGTTTGAATAGAGTTGCACCATGCGGGATAAAGGGTGGTTTGAGTTATTTAATGTTCAGAGCATGCTTTAGTGGGTTGTATTGGGTTCTAGCATGCTAAAGGAATTGCATTTGCATGTTTTTCAGTAGTTAGAACAGTTAGAAAGCCCGCAGCGCCGGATTAGGGTTTCTGCAAGGTTTATGGCCGGAGAACTTGGCGTCAACATCGCTTGCTGCCAAGCTCCTCAGCCAGGAGATTAACGGCCAGGAACCTTGCCGTTGACTCCCAGTAAGCGGCAATCGATGTGGCCGCCTACTTCTATATGAGCAGAAATGACTAAGTACAATAATTATCGATAATGCATGTGTGTTGACGCATGAGGTGCACTGAGTGCACTTGGTTTACGTGTTTAGCATACAAGGTATGCTGTTAGTTGTTTACTTCGGTGACTGCGCGTTGTGTACGCGAGTCAGTTGGGTTCACGTGTAGTGGACCAGTGGTTACTTGTGGTTTACGTGGGGTTTCACGTGGTTTGTGTGTGACGTGCACGTGGTTCTGTGTACGTGGCGAGTAGTACGACGCCTACCGTGGTTACCTCTCCAGTTGGGTGCCCCAGGTTCTTTGTGAGCCAGGCTGTTAGCTCGGGGCTTTGTCCCGGTACTTGTGCTGTACCGTCGAGGTCTGTGTCGTCTGACCTGGACACCCTCACTCTTGTGTTAGAGTTGTACGTCCGGCTGAGGGAAAGACGACAGTGGGACAGTGACACTTGAGTTTGCTTTTAGTCACTTGTAGCGCGCTCGTAGTTGGGGGTACAGACACCAGTAGACGTACTGCACCCCAGCTAGTCCTTTTCCAGTGCCTCACTCTAGCGAGCCCAGGCCAGGGTCTCTGGAGGTGCCAGGCATGGGCCTGTGACCGTGTGGTCTGCAGGTGGTGGTGTTTAGTTGGTCTCCACAGTTGCTTGACCTTTTTACGTGGAGCGGCAGCTGGACCTTTCGTCCGTGGCTGCGAGACTGAAGGTAGACCTGTGTTAGTTGTCCGAGTCAGTTTCTGGTGTCGCGAACCAGTTCACGTGGCTCGTGTTGGCTGTCTCTACTTTAGCTTGTACACCTGTACTGGTTTTCCATTTAATTATTACTGTTGTTTCTCGTAGTCGGCAGACGGTGAGTACTTTTACAGCTTTACTTACTTGCTTAGCTGTTATATTAATTGTTGGTGCTGTTTACTATTCGTACTCGTGGTGTTTGTTTCGCTCGTTTTGGGGGAGTTCCCTACTGAGCCAGTGACTAGAGAGGCTCACCCCTACCCCCCCATAGGTGAGAGCGAGGAGGACGTCTCTCGTCCGACGTCCAGTTCCGGGCCGCGCCGTAGCGGTGCAGGGTCAGCACCTCCAGCAGAGTAGCTTCAGTAGTGTAGTTTTGTAGTTGTTTACTTTCTTCAGTTGTACCTCGGGGTATGCCCCAGGCTCTTGTACTTCTTTTTAGTTTTTGTGAAAATTTGGCTATGTAAACTTGTGATATATATATAAAATGTGGTGTGTTCCTTTATGTTTACACGGACTGTGGTTTAGTATCCCTTGCGAGGCTTCGGCCCGTTCGCGGGAGGTGGACTCGGATCAAGTACGTTATCGGTTTAACGGGCTTGGCCGAGGCGATCCGTCACAGCCTGGCCAAGCTGCGACCTCATGCCTGACCTCCCTACGCGGCTCCGGAACCAACGTAGAGTGAGGCAGTGAGACAAGGGACTGGCTACCCTGCACCGGGTAGAACTCCGACCGTCCTCGGTGTCCCAGGCCTAGCCAAGAGAGCTCTAAAAATGACTCAGCGCCGCTGTCCAAACCACAATTTTCTCCTAAGCTCCAGAGTTTGCTCGCGTGGGCTGACGACTCGAGCACACTCGTAGCATAGAGCCACCCTCAACAGGCTCCCGAGGATGGGGGTCCCAGGCAACGGTAACAACCTCTCAGAACGGGACAAGCCCTCAAGTGCCTAGCACCGGGCGAACAGGCGGGGTAGCACAATAGAAATCACGCCGAACTGCTGGCTCGTAACACACGACAAGCCTAGCAAGCGAGAGGCATGTACTGTAACGTTCCGACCGTTCGGATTGTCTTTGTGTGGTCGTGGAGGCCAGTGTGTGGCCAATGTTGTGTGTGGCAGGTGTTTTCCGCAGGTTGTGAGGCTTTGTGGGTCGGAAGTTTAGGCCCAAAGTGCTCACTGGTTCATAGACTGTGAACGCGACAGTGAGGAGCGTCGCGTTTAGAACGCGACAGCTCATGGCGTCGCGTTCATGGCACTGCTGGTTTTTAGTTGATGTTTGCATGTGCGCCGCGTGTCGGGCACTGGGCAAGTATGCTGGCGTCAGCAGGCTGAAGGCGACGGCCGAGTACATCGCGTTCAGGTCGCGACTTAGAAGAGCGTCGCGTTCTTAACTGAATTGAGTTTTTTAAGAAACCCTGGCGGAACAGAGCTCATGGAAGCTCTGTGACCAGGGGGTTTTTGCTGTGGAATTTTCGGGCGATTTGGCTTGTTAGAGCTCGGTTTGACGAGTTTTCACCGCGAGGACGCTACGTGGAGCGGAGGAAACGTCGTGCGGGCATCGTTCTTTGCGTTCTTCATGAAGGTAGGGAGATTTCCCGTGGTTTGATCCGTGGATTGTTCGTGCGATGTGGATAATGTGTTTCCTACTTTCTAAACCTTAGATAGCATGTGTAGGAACACATTAAAGCATGAAAATGGAATGAAAACCGTAGGTTCTAAAGAGTTTGGGGTGATCCAGATGATGGATTTCAGATTAGGGTTCGCACCTGCTAAGGCGACGACCCTTGGCGTCGCGACCAAGTCGCGACACCACGATACGTCGCGTTCAGAAGGCGACCTATCGTGTCGTCGCGTCCTGAAGGCGACTTTGCACCCTGTCGCGATAGCAGCCGAAGGCTGTTATCCGAGAATACATGTAAGTGTATGGTTATCCGATTATCGTGGTTTGTGGTATGTGACGATAGAAAGCGGTGCATTGGCACTCGCAGCGCTCTAGGAGCGTGTAGTGTGTGTGGTTTACGTGGTGTTCACGTGGAGGTTTCACGTGAGTTGTGCGGTGTGCATGTGGTTTTTGTGTACGTGGCAGGTAGTAGACGCCTACCGTGGATACCTCTTCAATTGGGAGCCCCAGGTTTTGTGTGAGCCAGGCACGTGTGTGCTTGGGGCTTGTCCCGGTACTGGGTACCGATGAGGTCTTGTCATCTTCTTGGACACCCTCACTCCTGTGCTGAGTAGTACGTCTGGCTGAGGGAAAGACGACAGTGGGACAACGACTAGAGAGAGTTTGTTGTGTTGTCGCTTGCAGCGCGCTCGTAGTTGGGGGAGACGGACACCAATAGACGTACTGGGCCCCAGCTAGTCCTATTTTCCAGTGCCTCACTTTAGGGAGCTCGGGCCAGAGTCCCTAAAGGTACCAGGAATGGACCTGCGAGGTGTGTGACCTGCAGGTTGTGGTGGTTTAGTTGGACTCCACAGTTCTTTGTACTTGTTTAGTGGAGCGGCAGCTGGACCTTTCGTCCGTGGCTGCGAGACTGAGAGGTAGTCCTGTGTGGTTTGTCCGGGTCAGTAACTGGTGTCGCGAACCAGTTGACGTGACTCGAGTGTGGCGTTTCTCTACAGTAGCTTGTACACCTGTTGGTTTTGCCGTTTATTTATTTACGTTGTTCCTGTTAAGCGGCAAATGGTAAATGATTTACAGCTTTATATCCTGCTAGATAGTTCTATAAATTGTTAGCGTAGCATTTCCTACTTTACTACTTGTGTTGGTTTGCTCGGTTTCTAGGGAGTTTCCCTACTGAGCCAGTGACTGAGAGGCTCACCCCTACCTCCTACCAGGTGAGGTGAGGGAGACAGGAGATTTCGCACCCGTCGTCTAGTGGAGGGTCAGCACCACCAGCAGTGTAATTTTACTTTCCTGTTGTACACCTCGGGGTATGCCTCAGGTTCTGTTGTAGTTTGGTTACAGTTGTACTATGGCTATGTATATTTCATGTAAATATTTGTGAGATTGACAGATCTTATATATATTTGAGCTGGTTCCTTTATGTTTCTACGGACTTGTGGTTTGATATCCCTTGCGAGGCTTCGGCCCGTTCGCGGGAGGCGGACTCGAGTTAGACTCGTTATTAGGTTAACGGGTCTGAACGGCGAGGACCATCACAGTTGGTATCAGAGCAAGGTCCGTAATAATATAAAGGAATTGGAAATTGCATAGCCATGTCTTTACTGTAACCAAATGCTGGTAGTGACTCTAGTTTTTGTATTGATTTCTTGTGTATCGTATTGTTGGAATAATGTTTGTGCAGGGGTAGTAATGGCCAAAAGGAGAGATTGGGGAGGTGGTGGAGAAGGGTCAGGAGAGGATCCTACGCAGAGGATGATAGAAAGAATCTGGGAGAGTTTGACAGAGATTCGGGTGAGACTGGATCAGCAACCACCGGTTCAGCTAGCGGCAACAGTACCACCATTTCCAGAGGAGGCAGTACCAGTAGCTCCAGTTCCAACCCCGCCCGGAGTAGAGGTACCTCCTGTAGTACCTGTACAACCGGAAGTTCCAGTGAGACCAGCTACTGGAGAGGAGACTACGGTACTTGTGGAGCTGTTTTTGAGATTGCAGCCCCCTACATACTCAGGAGGTCCCAATCCGGATACAGCGAAGCATTGGATACATGAGATCGAGAGGGTATTTGCGATAATGAGGTGTCCCCAGGAAGATAGAGTGATTCTTGCAGCATACCAGTTACGAGGGTTTGTACAGGAATGGTGGCGATTAAAGATGCAGACAGTTTTTACGGGCAGGACGGAGGACACTATTATGTGGTCGGATTTTTAATGACTCTTTCTTCCCAATACAGATTCAGCAAATGAAAAGAGAGCAGTTCAGGACACTTCAGCAAGGGAATCTCTCGGTACTTGAATATTAGATGAGGTTTATAGCCTGAGCAGGTACGCCCCATATGTAGTAACTGATAATACCATGATGGTGGAATACTTTATTCGAGGTTTGAGGGAAGAATTACAAGATGCGGTGATCCCACTGATGTGTAGAACAGTAGAAGAGGTAGCTCAGCGAGCAGCAATACTGGAGAGGACTGTTCGGGCCAGGCAAGGGCAGTCTCAGACAGATGGTTTAGGCTCAGGTAGTTTTCGGCATCCACAACCGTCAGGAGGAATTAGTAAGGGGAAAGCACCTTCTGGAGCTTCTTCATCATCTAGAATAGCAAAATGGGGCAAACAGATCAAGAAATTCTTTCAAGGAGGCCGTGGTAGAGGCAGGCAACAGGGTTTTCAGCAGGAAGGTTTTCAGCAGGGTCGTGGTTACAGACCCCCA
Source organism: Colocasia esculenta (assembly GCA_014218235.1). Classification (NCBI taxonomy): domain Eukaryota; kingdom Viridiplantae; phylum Streptophyta; class Magnoliopsida; order Alismatales; family Araceae; genus Colocasia; species Colocasia esculenta. Next base: position 13,656,684 of record CM024754.1, on the reverse strand, counting down.
GTTCCAGAGGAGTCCCAGAAGAGCACAGCAGGGCAGGCTGTAGCACATCAGACTTTCAGGTGTTATAATTGTGGGAAGCCAGGGCATTTAGCAAGGAATTGCCCATATCCTCAAGAGCAGACTTATGGTAGAGGGACCCAGCAGCAGCAGCAGCAGCCCTTTCAGCGGTTAGCAGAGCAGGGCAGAGGTGCACCGTACCAAAGAGGAGGACGGGGTCGAGTGATGGCTGTTACCAAAGCTCAGGCGGAAGCATCCAATCTTATTGAAGGTATTTTACCTTTCTTTGATTTTACTGCTAGAGTATTAATTGATCCGGGTGCTTCCCATTCATTTATTTCTGAAGATTTTCTAGATAGCATGGTACTTCCCTTAGAGGAGAGGTCTTGTAAGTTGGTAGTGGAAATTCCTTCAGGAGGGTATTTATTGACTTCTGCTTTTTAGAAGAGGTCCCGATAGTGATTCATGGGAATCAGATGCCGGCAAGATTGTATACTTTAACATTGAAAGAATATGATGTGATTCTGGGGATGGATTGGTTAGAGGCCTACGGGGCATTGGTTGATTGTAGAAAGAAGAGAGTCAGATTTTGCAGACCCGGTGGTGAGGTGTTTGAATTCCAAGGTATGCCTTTCTACACTCCCAAATTTATTATTTCTGCATTTAGAGCTAGAAAGTTAATTAATGCGGGATGTGTAGCGTACCTTGCTTCTGTTAGTCTAGTAGAGTCTAGCAAATCTGTAGACTCGGTACCAGTGGTCAGAGAATTTGCAGATGTGTTTCCAGATGAGTTGCCAGGGTTAGCTCCACACAGAGAGGTAGACTTCATAGTTGAATTGCAACCAGGCAGTTTACCTATCTCTAAAGCACCATATAGAATGGCCCCAACAGAATTGAAAGAGTTGAAAAAGCAGTTGCAAGAGTTATTAGAAAAAGGTTTTATTAGGCCTAGTCAGTCACCATGGGGAGCGCCAATGTTATTTGTTAGGAAGAAAGATGGTAGTTTAAGAATGTGTATAGATTACAGAAAGCTGAATAAAGTTACAATTAAGAATAAGTATCCACTTCCTCGGATTGATGATTTATTTGATCAACTGCAGTCAGCCAAAGTATTTTCTAAGATAGATTTGAGATTAGGATATCATCAGTTGCAGATTAAAGAAGAAGATATTGAGAAGACAGCTTTTCGGACTAGATATGGGCATTATGAGTTTGTTGTGATGCCTTTTGGATTGACAAATGCACCTGCAGTATTTATGAATTTGATGAACAAAATATTTCATCAGTATTTGGACCATTTTATAGTGGTTTTTATTGATGATATATTGGTTTATTTAGCATCAGAAGAAGAACATGCAGATCATTTACGGATTACTTTGCAGATATTGAGAAATCATAAGTTATTTGCTAAATTTAGTAAATGTGAGTTCTGGCTGAAGGAGATTCCGTTTCTAGGTCATGTGATATCAGGTGAAGGTATTGCAGTGGATCCAGCCAAAGTTGAGGCAGTAATGAAGTGGGAAGAGTCGAGGACTGTGTTTGAGATTAGGAGTTTTCTGGGTTTGGCAGGTTATTACAGAAGATTTATCCAAGATTTCTCCAAGATAGTAGCACCAATGACAAGGTTGACAAGAAAGGGTGTTCCTTTTGTATGGTCCTCGGAGTGCAGGCGTAGTTTTGCGGAGCTAAAGAAGAGGTTGACATCAGCACCAGTTTTAGAGATTCCATCGGGTAGTGGCGGATTTGTTCTGTTTACAGATGCATCCAAGAAAGGTTTGGGTGCAGTTTTGATGCAGCATAGTAAAGTGGTTGCCTATGCCTCCAGGCAATTGAAGAAACATGAGGAGAACTACCCTACTCATGATTTAGAGCTGGCAGCAGTAGTTTTTGCATTAAAGATCTGGCGGCATTATTTGTATGGTGAAAGATTTGAGATTTTTACTGATCATAGAAGCTTAAAATATATTTTCTATCAGAAAGATTTGAATCTAAGGCAACGCCGATGGATGGAATATTTAAAGGATTATGACTTTAATTTGGCATATCATCTAGGCAGAGCAAATGTGGTGGCAGATGCACTGAGCAGAAAAGCGGTTGTGAATCAACTTATGATCAGAGAATGGAAACTTTATGAGGATGTGGCGAGAATTCCTTTCATGTGCCAAGCAGTCAGCGCAGAGCAATATTAGCAACTAGTGCAGTGGAGCCTTCTCTTTATTGGCAGATAGCAGAGGCACAGAAAGCAGATACCAATTTAGCAGATATTCTCAGAATGGATGAAGTAAATTTGGGGCATGATAATGTGGTTAGACTAAAAGAATGATTGTATGTCCCAGAAGATATAGAAATTAGACAGAAGGTTTTAGAAGAAGCTCATAAATCAAGGTACACCATCCACCCAGGTAGCACTAAAATGTATCAAGATATGAAGAAGTATTTTTGGTGGCCAAATATGAAGAGAGAAATTACAGAGTTTATAACCAGATGTGCAGTATGTCAGCAGATAAAAGCAGAGCATCAGAAGCCAGGAGGTTTGTTGCAGCCATTACCTATTCCGCAGTGGAAATGGGATGACATAGAAATGGATTTCATAGTTGGTTTGCTCAGTTCATCAGGTCATAATGCAATATGGGTTTTTGTGGATAGATTAACCAAGGTCTGCAGATTATTACCAGTTAGTATGACATGGTCAGTTGATAGATTAGCTAAGCTGTATGTAGAAAGAATTGTACCTTTGCATGGAATACCAGTCACTATAGTTTCAGATCGAGACCCTCGATTTACTTCAGGCTTTTGGAGGAGTTTGCAAAGAGTCGTTGGCACAGAGCTAAGGTACAGTTCAACTTATCATCCACAAATAGATGGGCAGACAGAAAGAACAATTCAGACTATTGAAGATATGTTGAGAGCTTGCTGTCTTGTGTGGGGAGGCATCTGGGAGCGTCATTTGGGTCTGGTTGAGTTTGCATATAACAACAGCTACCATTCAAGTATTGAAATGGCACCTTATGAAGCCTTGTATGGTAGACCGTGCAAATCACCATTATATTGGCATGAAGTAGGAGAGAGGCAGGTTTTGGGCCCAGAAATGGTTCGTCAGTGTACAGAAACAGTAAAATTCATCCAAGAAAAGTTGAAAACAGCCCAGAGTCGCCAGAAGAGTTTGCAGATGTTAGACGTAGACCATTACAATTTGAAATCGGCGAATATGTATTTTTAAAGGTGTCTCCTACTAAAGGTATATTAAGGTTCAGTAAGAAAGACAAGTTGAGCCAGAGATATGTCAGACCATTCTAAATAAAAGAAAGGATGGGTGAAGCAGCTTATAAATTAGATTTGCTAGCAGATTTCACTGATGCACATGATGTGTTTCATGTCTCAATGTTAAGAAAGCATATCAGGGATCCAACCCAAATTGTCAATTACCAAAGAGATGATTTGAAGCCCGACATGTCAATGCCGGAATATCCAGTGCAAATTTCAGGCCACAGAACCCAAAAGCTCAGAAACAAAGAAAGTGAATTGGTAAAGGTCAGATGGGAAAACAGGCAAGGTGGTGAAGATACTTGGGAATTAGCGGAAGAAATGAGAAAAGCGTATCCATATTTGTTTGAGTAAGTCTTGATTTCTTTTTAGGTGATAGTACCATATGGATTAAATAGAAATTTTGATAATTGGCTTCTGTTTTAAATTTCGAGGACGAAATTTCTTTTTAGGTGATAGTAATGTAACGTTTCGACCGTTCGGATTGTCTTTGTGTAGTTGTGGAGGCCAGTGTGTGGCCAATGTTGTGTGTGGCAGGTGTTTTCCGCAGGTTGTGAGGCTTTGTGGGCCGGAAGTTTAGGCCCAAAGTGCTCACTAGTTCACAGACTGTGAACGCGACAGTGAGGAGCGTCGCATTTAGAACGCGATAGCTCATGGTGTCGCATTCATGGCACCGCTGGTTTTAGTTGACGTTTGCATGTGCGCCGCGTGTCGGGCGCTGGGCATGTATGCTGGCGTCAGCAGGCTGAAGGCGACGGCCGAGTACGTCGCGTTCAGGTCGAGACTTAGAAGAGCGTCGTGTTCTTAACAAAATTGAGTTTTTTAGGAAACCCTGGCGGAACAGAGCTCATGGAAGCTCTGTGGCTAGGGGGTTTTTGCTATGGAATTTTCGGGCGATTTGGCTTGTTAGAGCTCGGTTTGACGAGTTTTCACCGCGAGGACGCTACGTGGAGCGGAGGAAACGTCGTGCGGGCATTGTTCTTCGCGTTCTTCGCGAAGGTAGGGAGATTTCCCATGGTTTGATCTATGGATCGTTCGTGCGATGTGGATAATGTGTTTCCTGCTTTCTAAACCTTAGATAGCATGTGTAGGAACGCATTAAAGCATGAAAATGGAATGAAAACCGTAGGTTCTAAAGAGTTTGGGGTGATCCGGATAATGGATTTCGGATTAGGGTTCGCACCTACTAAGGCGACGACCCTTGGCATCGCGACCAAGTCGCGACACTGCGATACGTCACGTTCAGAAGGCGACCTATCGTGCCGTCGCGTCCTGAAGGCGACTTTGCACCCTGTCGCGATAGCAACCGAAGGCTGTTATTCGAGAATACATGTAAGTGTATGGTTATCCGATTATCGTGGTTTGTGGTATGTGACAGTAGCAAGCGGTGCATTGGCACTCGCAGTGCTCTAGGAGCGTGTAGTGTGTGTGGTTTACGTGGTGTTCACATGGTTCACATGGAGGTTTCACGTGAGTTGTGTGGTGTGCATGTGGTTTTTGTGTACGTGGCAGGTAGTAGACGCCTACCGTGGATACCTCTTCAGTTGGGAGCCCCAGGTTTTGTGTGAGCCAGGCACGTGTGTGCTCGGGGCTTGTCCCGGTACTGGGTACCGATGAGGTCTTGTTGTCTTCCTGGACACCCTCACTCCTGTGCTGAGTAGTACGTCCGGCTGAGGGAAAGACGCAGTGGGACAACGACTAGAGAGAGTTTGTTGTGTTGTCGCTTGCAGCGCGCTCGTAGTTGGGGAGATGGACACCAGTAGACGTACTGGGCCCCAACTAGTCTTGTTTTCCAGTGCCTCACTTTAGGGAGCTCGGGCCAGAGTCCCTAAAGGTGCCAGGCATGGGCCTGCGAGGTGTGTGACCTGCAGGTTGTGGTGGTTTTGTTGGACTCCACAGTTCTTTGTACTTGTTTAGTGGAGCGGCAGCTGGACCTTTCATCCGTGGCTGCGAAACTGAGAGGTAGTCCTGTGTGGTTTGTCCGGGTCAGTAACTGGTGTCGCGAACCAGTTGACGTGAGTCGAGTGTGGCGTTTCTCTACAGTAGCTTGTACACCTGTTTGGTTTTGCCGTTATTTATTTGCATTGGTTCCTGTTAAGCGGCAAATGGTAAATGGTATTTACAGCTTTATAATACTAGATAGTTCTATAAATTGTTAGCGTAGCATTCCTGCTTTGCTACTTGTGTTGGTTTGCTCGGTTTCTTGGGAGTTTCCCTACTGAGCCAGTGACTTGAGAGGCTCTCCCCTACCTCCTACCACGTGAGAGAGAACAGGAGATTTCGCACCCGTCGTCCAGTGGAGGGTCAGCACCACCAGTAGTGTAATTTTACTTTCCTGTTGTACACCTCGGGGTATGCCCCAGGTTCTGTTGTAGTTTGGTTACAGTTGTACTATGGCTATGTATATTTCATGTAAATATTTGTGAGATTGACAGATCTTATATATATTTGAGCTGGTTCCTTTATGTTTCTACGGACTTGTGGTTTGATATCCCTTGCAAGGCTTCGGCCCGTTCGCGGGAGGCGGACTCGAGTTAGGCTCGTTATTAGGTTAACGGGTCTGAACGGCGAGGACCGTCACATGTACGGACCCTCAAAAGGGCCGACGGCCAACCAAACACGCATGAGAAAAGCCGGAGTCTCAGAACACTACCAGCTAACATGGAAACTTGTCACTCTACTAATAATCAATGGACTGCCTGCCAATCGATTATTAGACAGACGCAAACCTCCTGGCACCACTGCCAGGACACAGCCATGAAGGTGTCACCTTCGGCCGCTGAACGCAGGGAGGCAACCTGCCGCGTTCCCTTCCAAAAGGTCCTAAGGGAAGGGCCTGCCCTGGGGCACACGCCGACACACAAACTGGGCCACGGAACACCCGAGACACATACAGGCACTGTCGCGGCCCTCAAGGCCGTCGCGATGCTATCGCGACGGGGCGGACCACCACCACAGCAAACACTGCTGCGCCGGGGTGGCACGTCGCGATAGGCAAACGCGCCGTGACAGCCCTGTCGCGCCGAGGCAGCACGTCGTGACAGGAACCCTGTCGCGATAGGCAAACGCGACGCGACAGCGCGCCTTATCGCGACGGCCAAACGAGCCGCGATAAGGTCGCGCCCGACTGGGCCGACGCCTCCTCTGGTGTCGCGACACGCCGAGCGGTCGCGAGATCAGAAGAGAGGCAGACCGCCGGGATCTTAAATCCCGGGGCCGCCCACGAGCCATAGAAACACACCACAAGGAGGAGGGGAGCATGGGGAAAGCATTAAAGCTATCTATAAAGCCTGAGGGGCTCCCAATCCAACCGGATCGAGAAGGGCACAAGAAATCCCTATCGGTTACGAAGAACCGAACCCACGAAGGGCCTTCACGACGCACGGCCACCTCCTCCTCGCTCCACGATGCCACTCCGCCGCTCCGCACGAGCTCGCCGGCCGCTCCACAACCGGATCACCGGAGGGGAACCTCCCCATTTCCGGAGAAGAGGGGAAAGGGAAGAAGAGGAGAGAAGGGGGAAAGGGTAGCCGACCAGCGCCTTAAGCCCCCGGCACCCAGAACGTGACGGACTGCTCCGTCGCGTTAAGACCTTAACGCGATGGGTCAACGGACCGCGACAAGAACACGCCCCCTACGAGTGCCGCGACAACGCGACATGCCGTACTGACACACTTACCACTCTGACAGACGTCAGACGACCGAAGCGACAAAAAGCAGTCGCGACCCGTTGACCGGGCACGATACGAAGACGCGATGGAGAGCCAGGGCGCGACCAGACCGTGACCCACAAGCTCGTCGCGACACAAATGACTGTCACGTCGGACACCCCCGACGTGACACTAACACGTCGCTAAGCCTGGATGCATTAGCGGACAATAATCCCAAACACCGGACGGAAAGCCGGGAAGCCGGGTCTTACAGCATACTTGATCAAATTTATCTGAACTTGTTCTCTTTTGAGAAATATATTATTTCATGCAAAACTCTCATTAATTAAAAGCATGATAAGAACGTCTTTGATTTTACTGCGACCAAATAACGTTGTCAGAATCTTAGTCACTTAAAGAAGTATCTGCAAACGTCTTTTATTTGACACGTTTTTTATGTTTTAAGGAAAGTCTTATGTAGGTAACTCCTTTGGGCGCCAAGCACACCTCCATCTCACCTTATTGCATCTATACTTGTATGTTTTAAGGTATGTACTTTCTCTCTCAGATAGAAAGGAACTCTTTAAAGTCTTACCTTTTATTCCTTTTGGCCAGTGTATTATCTACTACCATTCTAACCTCAGAAAAGAGAGGTTTTTGCATTTTCATGGTATATGCAAGTATTAAATGTGAATGTTTAAAGAAGCATATAGGCTATCCTAGAATAGAAACCAAGCTTATCGTTGGAAAGAAGACTTTAAGATGTTACACTCAAGAAGTCTCTTCCAGTCTAAACGCTCAAATCAAATGGTCAGATTCAAAATGGATAGATGAAGATTTTGAAGACTCTGAAGACTATACAAAGCAGTCTAAGCTTTTGAAGAATATACACATATAGTGATCCAGAAGAGAACTCTTATGAAAAAGAAATCAAACAAATTTGTTCAAGCCTCCAAGTAGTCTTCAATTGTGTAGACAAGTTTCATTAGTTTTTTCATCCTATCCACTTAGAGTCAGAAAGAGAAGAGTGCTTCCAATCTTTGCCTTTGTAGATCTCTTTTTGTCTGTGCTTGCTCATTATCTGAGCAGCACCTGTTGTGTAAACATCAATACTTGTAACCAGCAAGGGGTTTGTTCCCTGTACATACCCCTTTTGTAGAAGGGAGGGTCTACTAGAAGTAGGAGGTTTGTATGCCCCTCTTTGAAGGGAAGACCAAGGTTTGCTTTTTGGTTAATGAAAAATCCCAAGAGTTGCTTAGGGACTAGACGTAGGGCTCCTGTTTGGAAGGAGGTCTGAACCAGGATAAATTTCTTGTCTCTTGTGTGTGTTTGCTTCCGCTTGCTTATATTGATTCCACACATTGCACTAACTACTAACAACACATTTTAGTGATTTTTAGATCTAACTGTTCTTAGCAGATATTTCAAAAGAAATTCCTATTTACCCCGCTCTAGGACATCTTAGCTCTATTTTAATCTACTAAGTGGTATCAGAGCGGGTTCTTCTCCAAAGAATCTAACGATTCAAGAAGAGATGGAAGCTGAGAAACACAACCATGAAGGTCAATCTATGACAAGGCCACCATTCTTTGATGGTGAAGATTACCAGCACTGAAAGAAGAGGATGGAATGCTTTATACGCAACACAAATTTTGATCTGTATTGTGACGGAATGCCTCATCCAAGCCCGTTAAACCAGTAACGTGCTTGACCCGAGTCCGTCTCCTGCGAATGGGCCGAAGCCTCGCAAGGGATACCACACACTAGTCCGTGAAAACACAAAGGAACACACCATTGCATTTATAATATACAAGGTCTTACATAGCTAACTTCAAAAGAAATAAAGGAAAGTACACAAGCCTGGGGCATACCCCGAGGTACAACAGGTACAACTGAAGAAAGAAAAGCTACACTACTGGAGGCGCTGGGCCAACACCGCTACATCGCGGCTCCGAACTGGACGACGGTAGAGAAACCTCCTCCTCGCCCTCGCCTGTGGGGAGTAGGGGTGAGCCTCGCTAGTCACTGGCTCAGTAGGGAACTCCCCCAACACCGAGCAAACCAAACACAAGTACCGAAAGCAGTAAACTATGCTAGCAATTTATAGCACAACTAAACAGGATATTAAAGCTATAAACAAACTCACCGCTAGCCGATTGCGTAAAACAGCTGTAATAAATAAACGGCAAAACTCCAACACGTGTACGAGCTACGGTAGAGACCGCCACACTCGAGCCACGTAGACTGGTTCGCGACACCAGCAACAGACTCGGACAAACTAACACAGGTCTACCTCTCAGTCTCCCAGCCACGGACGAAAGGTCCAGCTGCCGCTCCACGTGAAAAAGACAAGCAACTGTGGAGACCAACCAAACACCACCGCCTGAGGACCACACGGTCGCAGGCCCATGCCTGGCACCTCTAGAGACCCTGGCCTGGGCTCTCTAGAGTGAGGCACTGGAAAAGGACTAGTCGGGGACCAGTGTCGACAATTGGTGTCCGTACCCCCAACTAATAGTGCGCTACAAGTGACTAAAAACAAACTTAAGAGTCACTGTCCCACTATCGTCTTTCCCTCAGCCGGACGTACAACTCAAACTAAGGAGTGAGGGTGTCCAGGTCAGACGACACAGACCTCGACGGTACAGCACAAGTACCGGGACAAAGCCCCGAGCTAACAGCCTGGCTCACAGAGAACCTGGGGCACCCAACTGGAGAGGTAACCACGGTAGGCGTCTACTACCTGACACATACACAGAAACCACGTGCGCACCGCACAAACCACGTGAAACCTCACGTAAACCTTGTGTACTGACGATCCACAACACGTGAACACCACCTGCCTCGTGTGAACACTATGTCCACAGGTAAACTACTAGTTAGCTATGTAACCTGTGAGCTAGTCTCGAAAACCACGTGCTTTCCAGAGCACCACAAGTGCCAATGCACTGCACACTAACACTAAGCATACCGATAACGATAATCGGATAGTGACATACGTAAACCATGCACAAACAGGGCCTCTCGGTCCAAGTCGCGACAACCCATTGGGTCACCTTCAGAAGGCGTCGCCACGACATGTCGCCTTCAGATCCAGAACGCGACCTATATACATGTCTCCTCTTGATCCTTAACGCGACACATCGCTGTGTCGCGTTCAGGACGCGACATAGGGACCCGCTACCTTAGCAGGCGGGAACCCTAATCCGGGCTCTCTCCATGACAGCCCATTCCACACCTTACAAACCACCCTTAATTCTTCGTTTTCATGCTTTTGTGAATACCTAAGCATGGTATCTATTGTTAGAAACACATTAAACTGATTAAAACCCTATCCCATGCGATTTACACCCCGAAAACGGGAAGAATTCACCTACCTTCGCGAAGAACATGCTATGCAGCGATCTCTTGGTGTTTCCCCTGTTTCTCCCGGACTCCCTGCAGCGAGGACACGCCGAAGATGCCAAAACCCAGAAAATTCACCACAGCTTCTTCCCCTGGCCGAGCAGAACCCTTCTGCGTTCTGCTTGGCCGGGGTTATTTAAAAACCTGCTACGGTTCGGAACGCGACGCATCGCGGCGTCGCGACCAGGTCGCGATGGACCTGAGCGTCGCCTTCCCAACGCCCGCTGCCCTGAGCGCTACACGTGGCGCACATGCAGACGATAAATGCACGAAGGCGGCCACATGAACGCGACGGCCACCTCTGTCGCGTTAAGAACGCGACAGACCTTCCTGTCGCGATGAGAGGCTGAGCAATCTAGGGTACTGTAAGCCCAAACTGTCGGCCCAGTAAGCCCTGTCGGCCCTTTATGTACGGCAGCAAGGTAACCTAGAGGGGGGGGGGTGAATAGGTTTTTCTGAAATCTGAAATCAAAACGTGAACACTTAAAAGTTTGGTTAGTGTTAGTGTGATGAAGAGTGGCAGTGCGGAAGCAAAAGAACAATCACACAAAAGGACACAGGAGATTTATCCTGGTTCGGCCCTTCCCACATGGAAGTTCTACGTCCAGTCCCCAAGCAAACTCTTGGGATTTCACTAACCGAAGGTACAGTCCCCTTCAAGGACACTACAACACCCTGGATACCCCACCAGGTCTTCTTCTCTTTCCCGGGCAAGAAGGCAGCCCACTTCTTTTCTAGGCTCAGAAGCAAACCTACTTCTTTTACAGGTTCAGAAGTAAACCTCCTGGAACAAACCCCAGTGCGGTTCCGCTAGACTTAAACCCCCAGCTAGGTCCTGTTGGTACAAACCCCAACAAGGTTCTGCTAGACACTAACCTCTAGCTAGGATACACACTGTATACAGTCCTACAGCTGGACAGAAATCTTTCTTAGAAAAGAAAAATCAGACTGAGATCTATTACAAGATGAACACTCATGACTTAGCTCACAGTCACAGACTCTCCCCCAAGATTACAATGAGCACAGGGAGAATGGAAGAGAAGAAGGCTTGAAGGCGATGAAGACTTCTGCTTTGAAAGCTTCTGTAGATTTTTGGCTCTTCTCTCTTCTCTCTTTCTCTGAGTGTTTGTGGCATGAAGGTTCTTCTCACAGTTGTACACTCCTTGAAGGATTTTCAGGAAGGCTCGTTCTTTTCTTCAGCTAAGCTTCTTCTTTTATATGAGCAATTTGAATGGATCCGTTGAAGAGATCCGTTGGAGTTCTAGCCGTTGCTCATCTCCTCTTCATTTGTCTTAATCAGACTCTGATGGTCTTCGAGGTCTGTACACATAGAAGAAAGTGTTAGCATAAAAGAGTGTTTATGATAAACGATGTATAGTACTGTGCTTCTGCTAACATACTGAAAATAGTAGGTCATATCTTTTTCTGACAAGATTATGCATGCAGCTTTTTCTGTCAGACAATATTTGACTTTTCAATGAGCGCCAAAAACACTTTCAAAATATTCAAGAGAAATCTATGTGAATATGACTTATACAATCGTTGTTCATTTACAAGTAAATCGTTGCAAGTTTATGAACAAATCGATGTGAAAGACAAGTCGTTATGATCATTGAAGAAATCGTTATGATCACTTAAGAAATCGTTGTGAGAACAAATTGTTGTGCTCACTTATCAAATCGTTATGCAAGGAAATTGTTATGAGACCCAAGTCGATGTGATCACTTATGAAATCGTTACGAGACCCAAATCGATGTGAAACTTATCAAATCGTTATGAGAACGAAATCGATATGAGGGCAAATCGTTGTGGCTATAAAAGGAATCGCTCTGAGATCGATTTGTTAACAAATCGTTATGGCCACTTAGAGAAGTCGTTCTGAGATCGATTTCTTAACAAATCGTTATGGCCACTTAGCGAAGTCGTTGTAGCGCTTTAAAAAATCAATTAAAACAATATCGTTGTAGCGCTTATTAAATTTGGCACTTAAACTGAAATCGATGTATATTGATTAAACATCGATTTTATCATTTTAGTGCGCCATATTACATCAATGTGAGACTCAGCATTTTGCTATGAGATTGATGTGACTCAGATGAAACAAAATATTCAATAGTATTTAATCAACAAAGATATATATGAAATCATCATAAGTTTTGTTATCACCAAAATATAAGGACAACCATAAAGTGGTTCAACAAGCCCCAGAAACACACACACACACACACACGACACACAAGCCACATTGGCCTCACATTGGCCACCACAAGCGCTAAACACACGATCCATGAGGATCCAAAAATACGCGACGTTACATTACTATCATCTAAAAAGAAATTTCGACCTCGAAATTCATAATACAATTCCACACATAACATACACGTACATTTACAAATACTATCATCTAAAAAGATTTAAAACATTACTCAAACAAGTAAGGATATCCTTTAGCCATTTCATCGGCTAACTCCCAGGTATCCTCACCACCCAGTCTATTCTCCCATCTAACTTTAACTAGCTCAATTTCTTTATTTCGTAACTTTTTCATCTTGCGACCAATAATTTGCACCGGATATTCTGGCATGGACATGTCCGGTCTCAAATCACTTCCTTGATAACTGATTATCTGTGCTGGGTCCTCAATACACTTCTTTAACATGGAGACATGAAAGATATCATGAACATCTGCAAAATCTGCTGGCAAATCCAGCCTATACGCTGTCTCCCCAATTCTTTCAAACACCTAGAAGGGTCCCACATATCTCGGACTCAGCTTTCCCTTCTTACTAAATCTCACAATACCCTAACTAGAAGAAATTTTCAAAAAAACATAATCTCCAACTTCAAATTGAAGTGGCCTTCTCCGATTATCAGCATAACTTTTTTGCCTACTCTGAGCTGTTTGTAATTTTCCTTAATAAACTTTACTAACTCTGTAGTTTGCTGAACTAACTCAGGGCCCACTAACTGCCTCTCTCCCACTTCATGTCAATTTAAAGGTGTTCTACATGGTCTTCCATATAAAGCTTCATACGGTGCCATTCCAAGGCTGGTATGGTAACTATTATTATAAGAAAATTCCACCATACCCAAATGATGCTCCCAACTACCACCCCAAACTAAACAACAAGCTCGCAACATATCTTCAATTGTCTGGATAGTTCTCTCTATTTGACCATCCGTCTGCAGGTGGTAAGCTGAGCTATACCTCAACTCAGTGGCTACAACTCTCTGCAGGCTTCTCCAAAAACCTGAAGTAAATCTGGGATCTCTATCATATACAATTGACTTTGGAACACCATGAAGTGGAATAATTCTATCAGCATACACTATTGCCATTTTATCCACTGGCCAAGACATACTCACTGGCACCAATCTGCATACTTTAGTCAATCTATCCACAAACACCCATATTCCATTATGACCTGATGCTGTTCTCGGTAGGCCTGCCACGAAGTCCATGGCAATATCATCACACTTCCACTGCGGAATGGGTAACGGTTGCAATAGACCTCCAGGATTCTGATGCTCTGCCTTAATTTCTTGACACACAACACATCTTGAAACAAATTCAGCTATTTCCTTTTTCATATGAGGCCACCAGAAATGCTTTCTCAGATCCTGGTACATCTTGGTACTACCTGGATGGATAGTGTACCGGGATTTATGAGCCTCTTCTAATACTCTTTGCTTCACTTCTCTTTCTGCTGGTACAAATAACCTGCCTCTGAGCCTAACCACACAATTATTATCAAGGGTAACTGTAATCATAGGGATTGGACTCCCCTCGACACAGACATGGGTACTAAGACTAGTAGCATGAAAACATGGATGTGATCGCCACCTAGCAAGTCGCCTAAGAATAAAAATGAAATAGTGGCTGACTTAAACTAGGAAAAGGAAAGAGAAAAAAAAACGGACCTGGTGTCGCGGTCGCCATGGGCGCCGCGATAGACTGATGTCGCGTCAGCACAAACTGACGCGTCTCTAGTCGCGTCTCCCTTCGCCGTCGCGTTCTCTGAATGCGGGAGAATTGGAGTAGGGACCTTCTTCTCGTCCTCCAGCCGGCGGAGAACCAGAGCTCCTCGTGGACTTCACTTGCTTGCCTGCCAATAAAAAAAAATCACAAAGAAAACACCCTATTAGAATATATTAAGCATAGTATCTACTCTAAAAATGAAAGAAAGTGGGGAATCATGGTGGGAATGCACCTGGGGTGGTTTTAAACCCCTATGGGTATGGGAAAATGTGGGTGGACAGTGAAAGTGCTCTATCTAAAAATAACGCAAAAATGCATGTAGAAATAGGAGAAAGGAAGGGAGAAGAAGATGAGCCCCATTGCGGCGACTCCCTGGCATGGGTACAGCTCCAAGGATATGCAAGCGCTCCAGGAGATCGTCGGGGTCGCCCTCTTCACGTTTCGTGCTCCGTTAATGGTGAAAATAGTAGCTTTGTGAAGTGGAATGTGAAGGGAAAATGGCAAAATGAGTGGCTGCGGTGCTAAGTACGGGTGAGAGGAAATTTCGGCAGCCCTTCGGGGTGGTAATGAGGCTCTCCTCGTCCTTGAGGAGGGGCCTTGCTTATAAAGAGCTTGGGATCAGAAAAAGTGACATTATCTCCTTAAAATGATTTTAAAAATCAAAATGGGAGATAATGCTCTATTAAAATCGGATGGAGAGTCCTTAGCAACCCTTAGGAGAGTCCCTAGGGCTAGAATCCCGCCCCAAGGGGCAGAGATAATCCCTAGGATTAAGTCAAGTTCATAAGAGGATAAATAGGGGGGTAGTTATGAAGGCCAGAGGATTCGGTCATTGTCGCGACATATCGTAGGGTCGCGACTAGAAACGCGACGGTGCGGGGGGACGCGACAATATTACCTACGTGCATGGATAATGCATGGGCTGTCGCAGCTGCCAGAACTGTCGCGACTAGAGACGCGGTGCCACGAGGCGTCGCGACAATAAATCCAAATTATTTGAGAATTATCAGCCAACTACATGATAAGTTTAGAGTTATTATGCTCCAAGGACTCTCTCAAGTGATAAATTTCAGGATTTCAAGGTATTTTAATGGCTTAAAGGGCTCAAAACAAGGAAAATGATGGGCTCAAGTTGAGTGACCAATTAGGGGCCCACTAAGATAACAAGAAATGTGGTTCAACCCATTAGTCATAATCAGATGTCTACAGATTGCCCCTCCTTGGCTTCCACTTTGCAGGGGAGTGAAGAGGAAGTGGAGTGGAGATGTCATGAAATGATAGCGAAACAGAGATAACGCGGAGTGGACTGAAAAGTGGGGAGCCAAGGTAAAGAGACACCCGACTTAACTAATGAGCAATTGGAATCTTTGTGAAAACCCCGAGTCAGCTACTCGAGCAGGATGCTAAGAAGAACACAAGTCTGGACGAGAAAGAGAAAAGAGGAAGACGATCAACCCCTCGATTGAGAGGTACCCTAGCCGATTGGCTTGTAGGTTTTGTTTTGGAAGGACATGTGCGTGCCAGGCAGGTAACTCATGACTCTGTCCTGGGAGCGGTTCGCGACCAAAACGGATCAAAGGAAAAGGAAAATTTGGATAGGTAATCCAGACAGGGAAATTCTTGTCAAACTGACGGGAATAACTCACTCGGAGGCAAACCTTCCGATTCGGAGTGGAATTGAGATTTCTTGTTTTGGAACATGAAGAATGATTGGGCACTCAACAAGAGCTCATCAATGGTCAAGAATGAGTCAGGAAAACTCAAAGTCCTACATGATGCATGCTGGGCTAAAGTAAACAAATCATCAAAACGAATACAAAGAAAAGGAGAAAATAGAAAATATATTAAGGATAATATTGCTAAGCCAAATAAGAACGGGTCAAGAGACTACCCACAACCGCAGTGCAGGCCTGAATCCATCGTCCCCGAACTTAAAAAACTCAACGACCTGTCCACCGATTAACAATGTGCACCTAGATTATCATCGTTTTTGGTAAAGGGGAACTCAAATCCCAGAACACATTGAGAACCAGCCAGTCCTTGAAATGATATAATAGATATGATATCATATAGTAATGCGGGGAATAGGAGAAGAAATACAATACCTGACTTACCTGTGACGACTTCTTTTTTTGATTTTCTGAATTTCTGAATTTTTTTTGTTTATTTTTTTTTTTGATAAGAAACAAACACAATGAGATAACAAACACAACAATTATAAATAATCAAACAACATATATTCACAGCTCAGAGATGAGAACAAACCCCTCGGGTAGAGAGGCGACATCCTGTATGACCTCGACAATGTCGCGTCGCAGCGCCCTGTCGCGACCTGGTCGCGTCAGATCGCGATGTCGCGACTCGGACAGAGCTCGGAAAGACCAGGAAACCGAAGTTCACCCTTATCCTAAGACATCTAGGCTAACACTAGGACTCCTAAACCTCTTATAATCTTATCCTAACACCTAGTTTCAGGATTATAGTGGGTTTCTAACTCTTAAGACTCTATAAATAGAGGGTTTGGGGGTGCTAATCCCGCAGCTAATTCCCTGGCATCCTTTGCTCCTCAATTCAAGCTTTTTTCTTTCTTTTGCAACCATGAAGAGGAGTTATTCGGCGTTTACAGAGGACATCCCTCCCTACTCCGACCCAAAGGCTGCTAAGGAATCATACGCCGATCTGAAGCAGCTCTCCACCATCCCGGGGCACATCTACACGCGCCCGGGGCTCCAAGTAAGTGGCCTTTCTCTTCCTAAATTCTGAACTTTTCTGCACTGTGTTCTGTTTTGCTCTGTTTTGCACTTCTCTTTTCTCCTCCATTTTTTTCATGTTTCATCTCATACTCCAGATCCTCCCCGGCCAACGGCGATTCTCAAAGGTGCCATAGATGGTGCCTATGCTCGAGTTATTGCCGCCCACATCTATTGGCCACTTGAAAGAGTGGGGGCTGTCCACTGTCCTTGTGCTGGCCAAGAACTACAACAAGCTAGTGCACGTGTGGGAAAGCGTCACGGCCATGGCGGAGCTGTGCCATCCGCAAACCAACTCGTTCATCTTCCCCGAATTTGAAACAACGATCCTTTTGGAAGAATTAGAGATCATACTTGGCCTCCCACGCTATCAAAGGGGCGAAGAACTGGAAATCTCCTACACTGTGGAGCAAATCAACTCATGGAGCATCTTGGCGTACATCACCACAAAGAAAAACGACCTCTACTCCATGACGAGCGGTATGCACATCCACCTCCTGCCAATTACACAGTGGATAACTTCTCAGTGTAAACGGAAAACCACGAACTACACCGCCATTGCCAAGGCAGCCACCATATGCATTTGCGGCGTCATACTCTTCCCGGAATCTAACGGCGCCATCTCTTTTGGCAACCTTAGCATCATTGACTCCATTTCTGAAGGTATGAAAATTGGGCAAGCTGTCTTGGGTTTTCTGTATGCTGGCCTGACTTCTGCAGCGCTCGGGGGTCCTTTCTACGGATCGGTCATCGCCCTCGAGCTATGGATGGGGATGCACATCCAATTTCGGGCGGTGGAGAACTTGACCACGGAATGCAAGACAATGCTGAACCACCCGCTGGCATATATGGGCGGACGACTTCATATGATCACCCGAGCTTGGTGCAAAACGGCTCAAGTGAAGGGCATACAAGCATGGCGCAAGTACCTCCGAAGTCTGATCGTGGCAGATTTTGACATGCGCCCCCGATTCATGCATGGCCGGATGATCCACCTTCCTCAACGCACCGGGCTCGCCTTGAGGCTGCTGGGCAACGGAGCGCTAGTTTCCTACAACCCGGACCGCTGCTATCTCCAATGCGGTGCGGCTCGCACGGTGGTTCCACTTCTCTCGCACTTCCCGCCCATTCAAGAGAGGAAGAGGGGCGATGAACAGGACGAGCGCGACATGCGTAGCGCCGTCTTCCACTGGGAGTGATGCGCGATGAGCGTGATTCAAGCTGAGGTGGAAGAAGACAATGATGTGACCAAGGAATATGTTGAAGCTTTGAAGAAGATTCAGCCAGCGGGAGGGAACATTTGAGCCGATTTTATTTGGTTTGATTTGTAGGCCAGATGGTAGTTAGGATTTGAAAGAATGAATTAGAGCATGTAAAAGACTTTACATTTGAATGAATAAGAATGAATTTCCTGTAATCGCAAGGGTTCTGTCGATGACGCGACAGTCAGGGGTGTCGCCTTCATGTCGCGGCCAAGCGGGGTGCCGCGACTATGTCGCATCGACATTTATAGCCGTGACATGGACGCGACCGTCCGCTGCGTCGCGTCACGAACCGACTTATTCAAAACACAAACGGCTCCTTCTCTCCCCCTTTTCGGTTTTCAAATCCCCAAACTTCCATATCTCCGAACCTTCCCCAACCCCTTACACTCTGAGTGATTCCGCCACTAGATTCTCGTCCGAATCAAAGCCAAAGCTCGAAATGGAAGGAAAGAAATCCTTGGGCGAGGGCTCTTCCCGGAGGAAGCACCAAGCGGAACACCGGAGCTCCCAGCATCGGGTCGAGGATCCTCTGATCGAGGAGGAGGTGCCCGTGGCCGAGATGGAAGAGGAAGAGGAGGATAAGGCTCCGGTTGTGAATGTGGAGGAGGAGCGGAAGAAACGGGCCAAAGCAATGAAATCGGTAAGAAACTCGACCCCAACACCTTGTATGGATGCATGAGTGTGATGGAATGAACCCTTAGAGGACCTAGTGTAGGGCAAAAAAGCCCAGAAAAGGGGATCAAACAAAAAGGGCTCCGGCCGGTTTTGACCCTGAGAACGCGTCAGCACGACCTGCCGCGACATGGTGTCGCGGCGGGGCAGGGCGTCGCGACATTGTCGCGGCGTCTAGGGCAGATGCGACCTTCTCGTGGCCTAAGAAGGTGGTGCGATAAGGTCGCGGTGTCCCGCTATGTCGCGACAAGGTCGCGACGGCTAATGCTGTCGCGACACAAACCGAACACAGAAACCTAACTTTCACTTAACTGAATGGATCTGCAGGGTGAGATGAGGGCTCGAGTGTCATGGACACTGGTGCTGGATGTCTTCCTAGCCTTCCCCCCTTTCCAGCGAGAGCGGGTAGAGGAGATGGGGTTTGGGGAGATATTTAGGATTGAGAGGATGAGGGTGGATCCGGCCCTTACCCAGGCTCTGCGGAGCAGATGAGACACAGAGGCGAGTGCCTTTGCATTCCCATGGGGGCACATGATCCCTAGTCTGGAGGATGTGAGCCGGATCACAGGGCTCAGGGTCTACGGGCGAGCAGTGAGCGGCTATACCTATCCTTGCTACCATGAGCTAGCCGAGCAACTCCTAGACCTCCCAGTAGAGCGTAGGTCCTCCCTAGTGCCTAGGGTAGCATTGCAGGAGAGTCTGGGTTTGTATGAGGCGGGGAAGAATGCCGAGGAGAGTGAGGATGAGTACCTGCAGAGGCTAGCTAGGGTCAGCCGGAGAGAGCTAGCGAGTGAGCCTGGGCCGCAGGCGGACTTGGACTTGCACCGCTTTCTCGTTCTCTTCCTTGGTAGACTTTTGTTTGCCACGAGAGGCGACGCAGTCCACTGCCACTTCCTGCCCTTGATGGAGGACCTAGGTGAGGTAGGGGGGTATGCTTGGGGAGCAGCCTTTCTAGCGCACCAGTTCGACGGCTTGAGCGCCTCAGAGCGGCAGACGTCTATGAGTGGTTTCTACCCCTTCCTTCAGGTACACCTTCTTCTCCAACCCTTCTGGAATTAAACTACATTTGCTTAAACTGCCATCTGACTTGTCTTTCATCTTGTAGGTTTGGGCCTATCTACACCTCCCAGCCCTGGGGAGAGGGGATCTCACACGGCCGGGCCTTGTGCCCATTGCACGCCGTTGGGACTCTCGCCGAGACACTCGCCACCTTGCTGATCAGTTGGAGCGCTTGCAGGAGGCCATTGACAGCTACCCTTACCTGGATGTAAGTACCCTTAATCTTTTGCTTTGCTTAAATTATTTGCTTGATTCAATTGCCTAATGACTGATCAGAATTGCCCTTTTTTGCAGGTGGTTTGGCAGCCATACCTGGGGGAGGGTGATGAGGGACAGCCTTGGTTAGCGCAGGCCCGCCCCTACTTCGGTAGGTCAGTGTGGTTGCATGCGTTAAACCTTGTGCTACCTCTGAACCTATTCCTGACCCAACGCTCCCTCGGGCTTCGACAGAGTGTCGTGGAGTTCCCCGTCCGGGACCGTTTCCGCCGGCCGGGTCGGAGCTTTCGGGGACTTCACGACACGACAGACTGGCGTGAGCGGGCGCGAGAGCAAATTGAAAATTGGGAGCGCAAGGGCAAGGCGGTCAACTCAGACGCGACCACCGACGATGCCTACCTCCAGGCGTACGCCTTGAAGTATGGAGGAAAGATATATAAGAGCACCCAACACCAGGTAAAACTCCTAAACCATGGCTCAATGAATTTGGATTTATGGATTAGAACTGATGATTTGGCAATGCATTGCAGGTGGATGTTACTGGCGAGATTGCATCGCTCCGAGCCCTGCTTCACTCGTCGATGCAAGATCGGGAGGCAGCTCAGAGGCAGACGGCGGAGCTGGTAAGTACCTTGTTTAATTTCAGCCTTTGATTTAACTCAAGCAGATTTTAGAAACTGACATACCTTTTGTGTGCAGCGGAGTGAGTTGGAGAGAGTGAGGGGTGCCGGAGCAGGCGGTGCCTCCTCCTCTCGGAGTGCAGGGGGCTCTCCATCGCTTCTGGAGGCCCGGCTGGCAGGGGCGGTGTTGAGAGCTGAGGAGGCTCAGCGACACCTGGAGGAGCGGGTAAGCATATTTGAAGATTTGAGTTGATCATTTTCAATTGATACTGATTGATTGCTTGTTGTGCAGGAGAGAGACTTGCAGCTTACTACAGTGCACGCTATGGAGTTGCAGGGTGAGAGGGACCGGTTCCGGGGGGAGGCCCAGGCTACCCGGAGCGAGAGGGACCAGCTGCGCATGCGGGCGGAGGCAGCTGAGGCACAGGTAGCGGAAATGACGAGGGAGATGGCGACGCTGCGGGTGCAGAGGCCACCCGGAGACCAGGAGGAGGTCACTCGACTGCGTGTGGAGCTGTTGGCACAGCAGACACTGGCGCGGGGCCTTCAGCAGATCGTGTCGGACATAGGCCGTTCACGCAATCGGAGCCGGAGCGGGGCGAGCGTTAGCAGGGCGATCGGCGCCTCCATCGGACAGTACTTAGCAGGTTCCTCCAGCAGGCGGAGGAACGAAGAGGAGGAGAGGCGCCGGCAGGGTGAGGGTAGTGCCCAAGATGGCAGAGGTGGAGGCGAGATGCTACCACCTCCGGATAGGCAGGAGGGATCCGGGGAGAGTGGCGGTGGATAGTGAGGAAATTTGTGAGCCACCTCCCCCTTATCTATGTACATATTGTTCACAGTTTAGTGTAGCTTTTACTTTTATGCCAATATTTGTGATAAATGAATGGTTTGCGATTGACACGAGTGAGAGGCGAGTTGCAAACAAGCGAGAGAGACAGAGAGTTCTGAGTGTGACGTCGTACTTGCTTTTTGAATCGCCTACTCCTTTTAGATCTGTTCTTAGGCTCAGCCCCTTATGTTAAAATGATAGAACTATTAACTCCATAATTGTCAAGGGGCTGAGCCTTATTAAATAGACGAAAAGAAATGAAAATAATGTATGTTGAAGGAAAGCGATATGTACACGGTTTCTAATTAATTTTTGTTTTGGATTTTGAGGATCTTTTGATTTTTTTGGGTTTTGGAGATCTTTTGATTTTTTTGGGTTTTGGGGATCTTTTGATTTTTTTATTTTTTATTTTTGAGGTTTTTGATTTTTTTTTGGTTTTGTGGATCTTTTGGTTTTTTTGGATTTTTGAGATTTTGGATTTTTTTTAAAATTTCTTTTGATAATAACACTTCTTAATCTTGAGCGATTAGCTCTGAGTCTTACCTCCATCTCACTTTGGCGAATAAGGTTTATGTACAACGCATACTCGTCTTAGGTTTGATAAGATTTCTTGCCCCTGGGATGTCAATGTTCCAATACAGACCAAGCGTAGGGATCCTTTCGTCATTTTAGGGAGGATAACAAGAATATAAATGTGATAAGACTTAATCTCAGGGTCGAGGTTACTAACCTGTAAAACTTGCAACGAGTATGCCACATGTGAGATTCATCTGTTGTCCAGGGACTTTAGGGCCACAGTATTTTCTTCTTTGATTGGGGCATGCGTGCGACCGAGCTCAAAGGCGTCCCGCGGGGAACTGTACTGCCACTCTTTAACATGCCCCTTCATTTTATCATTTTGTCACTTTATTCTTGAGCCATATACTTTTTTTCTCTTAGAACTGCTCGTCCCTCTTTGAGACTTCAAACACATGGTCTACACTGTTGCACGTTTACAGGCTAGCCTCCCCCTTGCCCCTAGACCTTGTCCGAATAAGGAGAGAATTGACCTTTGCTTCCCTGAACGAGGGCTAAGTGAGAACACCATACATGAAGGGGAAATGACCTTAGGTCACCGTGCTTAGTATGCGATTGAGCATAAATATTATTCTGCCAGTAGGAGAGGGAGTGAGACACTTGGAAAATGGCTTCCTGTCAATTGGTGTTGTTATCAAAAGACTATTTATCATGGGTAGAATCTTTTAAGATATAATCCATTCCATGGGTGAGAGAGTTCATCGCCATCGGCATTAACTAGCCTATATGCGTTCCCCGGGTACACTTCTTTAATGACGTACGACCCTTCCCAGTTCGCAGACAATTTTGACCTTGGACCTCCAGGTTTTATGAAAATACGCTTTAAAACCATGTCTCCTTCTTGAAATTTGCGCTCAATCACTTTCTTTTGAAAAGATCTTGAGAGTCTATTTTGATATGAAAGCACATGATCGGCTGCAGCTAGGCGCCGTTGTCTAAGATTTCTAGTTGTGTAAGTAACACCTCCCAATGTTCATCGGGATTAAGTTCCTTGTCCAACTGAATTCTTAGCGAAGGAATGAGGATCTCATGTGGACATACCACTTCCATTCCGTATGTAAGTGAGAAAGGAGTTTGCCCCGTGGGCGTTCGTACGGAGGTGCGGTAGGCCCACAGAGCCTCAATTAGCTTTTCTGGCCAATCAGCGAATTTATTAGACTCACAAGTTTTCTTCAGAATTTTCAAAAGTGTTTTATTTGTGGCTTCAGCCTGGCCGTTGCCTTGCGGATAATACAGAGATGAATGATGCAAGGAAATATTAAATCTCTTACATAGGTCTTGAAGCTCTTGGGATATGAACTGCGGTCCATTGTCGGTGACGAGGCTGCCTGGCACTCCAAACCGCGCAATGATGTTCTTCATGATGAATCTACACACGGTCGAACCTTTGATTTCTGCAAATGCTTCTGCTTCGGCCCACTTGGTGAAATACTCAGTAGCAGTGAGGATGAAGGATTTTTGTTTTATCTGAGCATTAGGGTCACCAAGGGGCCCGATGATATCAAAGGCCCACATGGAGAAAGGCCAAGGAGACGATAGCGGATGCAAAGAGGAAGACGGAGCATGGATTTTATCGGCATGGATTTGGCATTTGACACACCTATGAACGTAGGTGGCACAGTCCTCTTCTAAGGTTGGCCAGTAGTAGCCCTGCCTAAGGATCTTCTTGGCTAACATCTGACCATTCACATGCCCTCCGCATTCACCGGAGTGGGATCCTTCCACTATTTTCCAAGCCTCTTCATCTGTCACACATCTAAGGAGCATTCCATTTAGAGCGCGTCTGTAAAGAACTTCACCAATGAGGGTATACCTTAATGCTGCTCTACGGATAGCTCGCCTATCTTCTGCTTCAGCTTCTTCTGGGAGGGTACCGTCTCTGCAAAATTGTTCAATCTCATGGTACCACGGCCTCTCTTCTTCCATCAATTCTCCTAATTCAACAAGCAATAACTCCTTCGCTCCTTTCTTCTCTGCCTTCAGAACTAGAGAGCTCCTAAGGTTTGAGAACCAAGGATCCTGAGTTGAGGGAGCTTCTAACCTCTAAACAGTGATAGTCTCAGCACTACGGCTGAGAGGGAAGGAGAGAGACAAAGCTAACGATGCCAGAGCATCGGCCAGAATGTTCTGAGAGCGAGGAGTATGTATGTAGATACATTGACGGAATTGCTTGGCCAGGAGCGTGACCAGATCTTGATAAGGCTTGAGCTTGGGGTCAAGAGTGCGATAGGTAGAAAGGACTTTCCGAAGAACGAGCTGAGAATCTCCTATGATCTTGAGGTGACGCGCGCCTAAGAGGTAGGCAAGCTTAAGACCGGCTAGGAGAGCCTCATACTCGGAGATATTATTTGTGACGGCCCTCGTTACACCGGTACGGTTATACCAACCACGTCGGTATAGCGAGAGTCCTCACAGTGGGACATTTACCCAACGATACAAACAGCTGAGATACACGCGAATATATATACAGAGTAGCGGAAGTAAAAGAGAACTATCTCCATTCATTCATCATCCACATTAAACATACATGTAGTTTACAATTTGTAAAAAGGAACTAAAATTCACATGATTTAAATTGCTGAATAGAGATACAAAATGTCCACATATTACATTCTTTTAATGATAGTTCTATAAATGTCCAAGTACATACTAAGAAGTACACACAATCACAAGATCTCAAAAGCTGGCTAGTCTCCACGCTCGGAGTCCGTCTCTGCTGCCTCCTCCGAGGGTACGTGTCACCAACTAGACATGTACGCCGAAGCAGAGGATTCCAGGGACTCAGCAAGTAACCTATGTATGATATACACGTACAAGTCCTAGTGGTTTCTACAAGCACATATACAATTAGCAACACATAGCATGCTAGTCCATTTAAGTTTTCAACCTATCATGAAGGTTCTACAATTTTATACATAACGCATGCTTTCAGATTTCAAATATAACTTCACCTATCACATGGTCTCTATCCATTCCTTATGAACTTTACCTTATAAGAACCAACATGAGAGTTATGTAAGACCCTCGAATTTCCGTCGTATTTTTTTCGTATTTATGTGTGTATATTGTGTTGAGTCTATATACGTATTTTACGTGGATATTAAAATAGTATAAATACGTGTACATGTGTTTATATTGAACATAAATAATGTACTTATTGCATGATGGTAGTGTGGGTACGATACTATATGTACATTGCATGTATATATGTCCGGTATGCATGGTTTTCTGCATAAATTAGGGTTCTGGCCGAAGGCCCTATTGGCGTCAATCCCCAGGCCGTCGAGGTGGTGTCAGCGTCCAGCCCTGGACGCCTACACTAGATCCGGCGTCCAGCGATCTGGACGCCAACCTCTCTGACCTGCATGCGCAGCAGAGCTGCTATCTTCTGAAACAAGGCATGGCAACCATTGGGGGGATGTCCCCCAACGGCTCTGAAGGTGTCAAATCGGTATGGTGAGTGGGTGAGGGGCTCTTCTTAGGGTCCAACCCGAAATTGGCTCCTCTCACTTCTCCCTTCACCTTGTGAGAAGAGGAAAAGAAGAGAAAAACCCTAGAGAGCATTCTGTGAGAAAAACCCCAGTTTGAACCCCTAAAATCCGACCCTTGGAAGCTGGTTTTAGAAATCTTCTGCATCAAGGAGGGAGCTGAAGCAAAGGGGAAGGCCTCCCCATCATCTCCTCGGCGTGGAGATCACCCAGGAGCTCGGAGGAAGGCGTTCTTGGAGGTGCTTCTGCAACTTCTTGGGACTGCCCAAGGAGGTCTTCTTCGAGCCATAGATCTCTTGGAGGATTTTTAAAGAGGCAAGTGACCTATCCATGGTGTCCCCGTATGAGTCTAGGATGTTTCTATCATTTTTATGAAATTTATTTCGAGTCCTAGACCCTCCATTTCACCCAAATTTCAGAGCTCGGGTCTGTGTTTTTGCACAGACCTGAGTAAACGGCAATGTCCCTGGACGCCTAGGATGAGCTTGGCGTCCATCGACCGTGCCGCTGACTCTGAGTCAGCGGCCAGAGACTGCCGCCTAGTTCTTCAGGACAGAACAGTGAGCTGTTCTGTCCCTCTTATACATTTAATTCCGGTATGTTTATACGTTGAGGATATATGGTATTCCTATAAGCTATGTATGGTACATTGTGGTTGTGGATGTATGTGAGTTGTGTGGGTGAATGTGGCTAATGATGTCTTGTAAGCATGTGAGAATAACTTGTAGATCATCTTGCAAAATCCATGATTCATGATTTAGATTAATGTGAATGCCTTGATTTCGGTCTATTCATGAAGAGTTGTGGGACATGTATGTGTGTTCTGAAATTTTGGAAATTATACATGCTTGTGAAATTGCTAATAAGTCGGTTCGGTAATATGAAAGCATGTAAAAATGGTTGTGGTAAACGATTTATAGATGTATGAATTAGGGAATTTTGTACTCTAAATTCATGTGTATACATTGGTAGTTTATGTTTAAACAGCAAGTGATAAGTTACATGATGTGTGAATTCCATGTTGATGAAAAATGTGAATAACATGCTAATTATGTGTTTGATTTTCTGTAAATCCTATTTAGCTCAGAAAAATCTGAAAAATTGAGGGTATGATCATGAGCCCGAAAGCAGCCTGTGGTTAAATTTTCAGACCATTTGGACCCGTAAATAGAGAGTTATGAGTTTTCATGTGAATGTGAATAATTCGCATATGATCGCAATGTGACTAGATTTTTGTTTAAATCAGCATGATTTGGATGTTCACTGTGTGTTAAAGCCTGAAACTCTGTAGTACCATGTTAGTAAAAACAGAGGAGTTCATGTGAGTGAGGAAGTGAATGTGATGGGAAGTGTAAAGTGTGAAAACCATGTGTAAAACGCTAATTGTGTAAAAGTGTAAATTGTGCCAATGTGATACTGCTTCCGAGAAGGCAGTGGAACTGTATCAGGGAAAAGTCCCCCTGAGAAAGTTCATTGTGTTAAGTGACCCTAAGGGCATTAGGGGGAAATCCTGGAGGTGGACAAGTACCACTGGTTAGGGTGGAGACTTGTTCTCCCGGTCTGCGCAGTCCAAGAGTCACCATTGCATTGCCTAGATGGTGCCTATGTGTTATGTGATGTGAATGTGTCCTTCTTTGGTGGTTTGGACTATGTGTCACGGCACCTAAATTGTGTAAATATGTGTAAAGTGTAATGTGTAAAGTGTATGTGACCATGTGTAATGTGTAAGTGACATGTGGATGTATATGTGTAAAGTGTAACCATGTGAAAAGAGGAAATTGTGTAAAAAGGGAATGTGAAATTCTAGATGTGTAAATGTGTAATGAAACCATGTGAGACTAAATCTGAAACCAAGTAAATTCTGAAAATGCATGTTATTATTCTCATGTTATGTATGCAAAAGTGCGTAGAATCCATGTTAGAGACAACTAATGAACATGTGTGGAAAAGGGCATGATGGATTGTTCACATGTGATGTTTAAGCAACATTGTAGCTCTCATGTGTAGGTTTATAGTCATTGAACCATGTAAAAATCAGCAACCTAAAGCATGTTGAAAAGTTTGGTATGTACTTAAGAACTTGTGGAATCCATGCTAATTACGTTCCCCGTGCATGTATGTCAATTGTTCATGTGAATAGTTCTCACGTTTTGATCAAAGTCCCATGAGTAAATTGAATAGAGATCATGTGATAGGTGGGTTTCATCTTAAAAATCTGAAAGCATGCCTTATGTATAAAACTGTAGAACCTTCATGATAGGTTGAAAACTTGCATTGACTAGCATGCTTGTGTGTGAAATCTGTAAATGTGCATGTAGAAACCACTAGGACTTGTACGTGAATATCATATATAGTGTTGCTTGCTGAGTCTTTAAGACTCACTCTTGCTTCGGCGTACAGGTTTAGACGGTGACGAGACCTTCGTGGAGGAGACAGTGGAGATAGACTCCGAGCGCGGAGTTTAGCTTGTGGAGTTGTGCATCCCTTTTGTTGTAATCTTCATAGTATGTACTTGAAACATTATATTAGAAGTATCATGAAGAAAATGTACTATGTGGACATTGGACATTTTGTATTTTATTCAGCATTTAAATTATGAGAACTTTATTCTTTCTTTGCAAATTGTAAACTGCATGTATGTCTAATGTGGATGATGAATGAATGGAGATAGTTCTCTTTTACTTCCGCTACTCTGTTATGTATATTCGCGTGTATCTCAACTGTTTGTATCGTTGGGTAAATGTCCCACTGTGGCAGCACACTCGTTATATTGACGTGGGTCGGTATGACCGTACCGGTGTAACGAGGGCCGTCACAGAGATTGGTATCAGAGCGACCGGTTGAGATTACACATGAATATAACTAAGTCATCATCCCCATTGCATGCTAAGTATGTCCACATGTGTAGAAAACACTAATAAATAGTGAAAGATAGATAAGAAAATGGTTAGAGAACTTAGTAACCTAGCTCTAATTAGTGGCTGAAATTTTATGACAGCCATGGCTTCCCGTGGACGACGTGGAGGTGCGCCAGCTCGCGACGATGAGCAGAGACGTGATGGTCAGGCGGAGCAACAGGCCCCAGCACCACGAGGCCCTGTGTTTCCCCCACCGCCGCCTGTGGACTATGGAGTGTTCATGCAAGGTCTGGTGCAGCCATGCAGACCCAGGCACACACCAGGCAGGCACTTCAGGCCCAGTTGGAGGCCCAGGTAAATAATAAAAAACTAAGTAGTATGCTATTTGAATTGTATGCTATTGTGTTTATTGTATATTGTTTGTTGTATAATGTAGCAGGCTCAGGCCCCAGCTCAGGACCATGGTGGACCATCCATCATGGAGCGGTTCAAGAGGATGACCCCACCCTCTTTTAAGGGAGAGAGCGATCCGTTGCTAGCAGAGAGTTGGATGAGGGAGATCGAGAAAATCTTCCGGCCATCAGGTGTGTGGATGAGGACAAGGTTACCTTAGCCACCTACATGCTACAGGTACGCTTTAGTTATGCTTGAATGTTGCTTGTTAAGTTAGATTTGTTAGTTGGTGCTTATGAAGGTGTGTTGCAGGAGAGAGCTGATGTATGGTGGTCCTCCCTACTGCGTACGCGTTTGAGGACGGCGCGATTGATGTCGCTTGGGACGAGTTCGTGAGGCTCTTTCGGCCAAGTTCGTCCCCGAGCACATCCAGGATAGGATGGAGCAGGAGTTCCTCACCTTGACTCAGGGCTCCATGACCGTACTTGAGTATGAGGCCAGGTTTGCAGAACTGTCTAAGTATGCACCCCATATTGTGGCAGATGAGCGCAGGAAGGCGAAGAAGTTTGTGATGGGCTTGAAGCCATCACTGCGGACGAGGCTCGTAGCGTTTGATCATCGTACCCTGGACGAGGCCCTCAGCGCAGCCTGCAGACAGGAAGGCGAAATGGAGCAATACTTGGAGGAGAAGAAGGCTTCGCAGAAGAGGCCGGCAGCAGCTTTCCAGAGGCAAGACAAGAGGAAGACGGTGTACCAGACACCGCAGAAATCATCGACAACCAGCAACTATCAGGTACCTTCTGTACGTTCCTCTGGTGACAAGAAGGAGTGCCCTCATTGCGGAAGGGCACATGGTGGTACGGAATGTTGGATGATAGCGGGCAAATGCCTAAAGTGTGGGAGCAGCGACCACAAAATCAAGGACTGCCCTAGGCTTCAGCAGGGAGCTCAGCGAGGAGCGCCAGTACCAGCAGTGGCGGCAGCCGCGCCAGCTACAGGACGACCAGGAAGGCCTCGAGCCCCAGCTCGAGTGTTTGCGTTAGCTCGTGAGGACGCCGAGCAGGCAGAGCATGTCACCGAAGGTACAGTTTTACTTTTCGGTGTGCACGCTCGGGTTTTGTTTGATACGGGTGCTACACACTCGTCGATCGAGCGGTTCGCTAGGCAGTTAGCCCTAGAGTCAGGCATAGAGTCTGAGGAGTTAGAGGTCCCTTTGTCTGTGCACACCCCTGCGGGTACGGTATCGACTAGGAAGTGCATTCCGTCGTTACCTGTGTGCATTGAGGATAGGTTCCTAGATGGGTGTTTCTTCTTGCTAAAGATGAAGGACTATGATTGTATCTTTGGTCTGGATTGGCTAGAGGAGCACTATGCGTTAGTGGATTGTCGTAGGAAGAAGATTGTTTTCCGCATTCCTGGTGAGGAGTTTTCTCACCCCTTGCCAAGGAACTTAGCGGGAAAGTTAGTCATCTCTGCCATGAAGGCGATGCGTATGGTGAACAGGGTTGTGACGCATTTCTTGCCAGCGTTATGCTAGTACCCGATGCTAGTTCGTCACTGACTCTTGCAGAGATCGATGTGGTGCAGGACTTTCCAGATGTCTTTCCCGATGACTTGTCTGGATTGCCACCGGATAGGGAGATAGAGTTCACTATAGAGTTGCTTCCAGGCACCTCTCCTATCTCGAAGGCCCCATATCGGATGGCCCCTGCAGAGTTAGCCGAGTTGAGGAAGCAATTGCAAGAATTGCTCGATAAGGGATTTATTCGCCCTAGCGTTTCCCCTTGGGGAGCACCTGTATTGTTCGTCAAGAAGAAAGACGGGTCACTTCGGTTGTGCATCGATTATAGGAAGCTAAACCAGTGACTGTGAAGAACAGGTATCCCTTACCTCGGATTGATGATCTGTTTGACCAGTTGCGAGAGGCATCAGTCTTTTCCAAGATTGACTTGCGATCTGGTTATCATCAGTTGAGGATTAGGAGTGAGGATGTGTCCAAGACGGCGTTTAGAACCCGTTATGGACATTATGAGTTCTTAGTTCTTCCCTTCGGATTGACCAACGCCCCTGCAGCGTTCATGGATCTCATGAACCGGGTGTTTAGTCCGTATTTAGATAGCTTTGTTGTTGTGTTTATTGACGATGTATTGCTATTCTCCGGATGAGGCCACACATCGTCAGCATTTGAGGTTAGTCTTAGAGGTTCTCCGTGAGCACAAGCTGTATGCAAAATTCAGCAAGTGCGATTTTTGGTTGCGCGAGGTTCATTTTCTCGGGCATGTTATCTCCGGCGCTGGTGTAGCAGTTGATCCAGCGAAGGTCCAGGCAGTTATGGATTGGAAGTTCCCAGGACCCCTTCGGAGATTCGTAGCTTTATTGGGTTAGCTGGTTATTATCGGCGATTCATTGAGGGTTTCTCATCCATCGCCGCCCCCTTGACAAAGCTGACTCGGAAAGGTGAGAAGTTCGTGTGGTCTGAGGCGTGTGAGCATAGCTTTCAGCTATTGAAGGCTAAGCTTACTTCTGCTCCGGTATTGGTATTGCCTAGTGGTTAGAGGGCTTTGCCATTTATACGGACGCATCTCAGATTGGTTTAGGCTGTGTACTCATGCAGTGTGAGCGGGTTGTAGCTTATGCTTCTCGTCAGTTGAAGGAGCATGAGAGGAACTATCCGACTCATGATTTAGAGCTAGCAGCTGTGGTTCACGCACTAAAGATCTGGAGACACTACCTTTATGGTGTCAGATTTGAGGTGTTTACCGACCACAAGAGCTTGAGATATCTTTTCTCCCAAAAGGAATTAAACCTGAGGCAGAGAGATGGATTGAGTTCTTGAAGGACTATGACTTCGACCTTCAGTACCATCCTGGAAAGGCGAACGTCGTAGCGGATGCTCTTAGTAGGAAGAGGTCTTCGCTCCAGCAGGATTGGAAGATGTTGGAGGATGCAGCGTGCTCTATGACCGAGTTAGAGCCATCGTTGTGTCAGGCTTTTGTAGCTCAGCTATCCCTTAGATCCTCAGTCTTGGATGAGGTGATTGAGCAGCAGAAAGCCGATCCTAGATTGTTAGAGTTAGTGGGTAAGGCGGGCATTGCTCGTGATGAGGACGGTGTGATTAGATTTCAGCATCGTGTTTGTGTCCCCGATGTGGTAGATGTCCGTGAGCATGTGTTAGCGGAGGCTCATAGATCGCGATTCTCTATTCATCCGGGTAACACTAAGATGTATCAAGACCTGAAGAGATCATTTTGGTGGTCCGGCATGAAGAAGGATGTTGCGGATTATGTGTCTAGATGTCTAGTATGTCAGCAGGTGAAAGCCGAGCGGCAGCGACCATCCGGCCTTATGCAAAGGATGGATATCCCCGTATGGAAGTGGGAAGCTGTCACTATGGATTTCGTATCGGGTTTGCCTCGATCTAGAAGGGGCAATGACTCAATTTGGGTAGTCGTAGATAGATTCTCGAAGACTGCTCATTTCTTGCCTATGAAGAAGAAGCAGTCAGTAGAGAGTTTAGCTAGATTGTATGTTGGTGGTATCGTTAGATTGCATGGCGTGCCGAAGTCGATCATTTCGGATCGAGATCCGAGATTCACTTCGAGGTTGTGGAAGGGTCTTCAGGATGCGTTAGGTTCGGAGCTTAAGCTCAGTTCAGCGTTTCATCCCCAGACCGATGGACAGTCCGAGAGGACTATCCAGACGCTCGAGGATATGTTGAGCGTGTGTTCTGGATTGGAAGGATGATTGGGAGCGTCATTTACCTCTTGTGGAGTTCGCATACAACAACAGCTTTCATGCTAGCATTGGAATGGCTCCATTCGAGGCGTTGTATGGTAGGCCCTGCAGGTCTCCTTTATGTTGGGAGGAGACTGGATAGGCAGTTGATCGGACCGGAGTTGGTTCAGGAAACTTCGGATAAGATCCAGCTTATCAGGAAGAGGCTTGTTGCGGCACAGGATAGGCAGAAGAGTTATGCCGACAACAGGAGGAAGGATTTGGAGTTCGAGGTTGGTGATCATGTCTTCTTGAAGATATCGCCTACTCGAGGTGTTGTTAGGTTTGGCAGGCATAGCAAGCTAAGCCCTAGGTTCATTGGCCCATATGAGATTCTCAGACGTTTGGGCAACGTGGCGTACGAGCTAGCTTTACCCCCAGCTTTGGCTAGCGTTCACCCGGTATTCCACGTATCTATGCTCAGGAAGTATGTCCGAGATCCGTCTCATGTGATTAGTCATGAACCAGTGGAGATCCAGCCAGATCTTTCGTATGTCGAGCAGCCAATAGCCATTCTTGACCGGAAGGTTCAGCATCTCCGGAACAAGAGTATCGCGTCGGTGAAAGTTCTATGGCGGAACTTCTCGCGTGAGGAGGCTACTTGGGAGCTTGAGGATGCGATGAAGAAGAAGTATCCCTTTTTGTTTGTGTAGTGTCGTTCTAACTTCGAGGACGAAGTTTCTTTAAGGGGGAGAGGGTGTAAGACCCTCGAATTTCCGTCGTATTTTTTTCGTATTTATGTGTGTATATTGTGTTGAGTCTATATGTACGTATTTTACGTGGATATTAAAATAGTATAAATACGTGTACATGTGTTTATATTGAACATAAATAATGTACTTATTGCATGATGGTAGTGTGGGTACGATACTATATGTACATTGCATGTATATATGTCCGTATGCATGGTTTTCTGCATAAATTAGGGTTCTGGCCGAAGGCCCTATTGGCGTCAATCCCCAGGCCGTCGAGGTGGTGTCAGCGTCCAGCCCTGGACGCCTACACTAGATCCGGCGTCCAGCGATCTGGACGCCAACCTCTCTGACCTGCATGCGCAGCAGAGCTGCTATCTTCTGAAACAAGGCATGGCAACCATTGGGGGGATGTCCCCCAACGGCTCTGAAGGTGTCAAATCGGTATGGTGAGTGGGTGAGGGGCTCTTCTTAGGGTCCAACCCGAAATTGGCTCCTCTCACTTCTCCCTTCACCTTGTGAGAAGAGGAAAAGAAGAGAGAAAACCCTAGAGAGCATTCTGTGAGAAAAACCCCAGTTTGAACCCCTAAAATCCGACCCTTGAAGCTGGTTTTAGAAATCTTCTGCATCAAGGAGGGAGCTGAAGCAAAGGGGAAGGCCTCCCCATCATCTCCTCGGCGTGGAGATCACCCAGGAGCTCGGAGGAAGGCGTTCTTGGAGGTGCTTCTGCAACTTCTTGGGACTGCCCAAGGAGGTCTTCTTCGAGCCATAGATCTCTTGGAGGATTTTTAAAGAGGCAAGTGACCTATCCATGGTGTCCCCGTATGAGTCTAGGATGTTTCTATCATTTTTATGAAATTATTTCGAGTCCTAGACCCTCCATTTCACCCAAATTTCAGAGCTCGGGTCTGTGTTTTTGCACAGACCTGAGTAAACGGCAATGTCCCTGGACGCCTAGGATGAGCTTGGCGTCCATCGACCGTGCCGCTGACTCTGAGTCAGCGGCCAGAGACTGCCGCCTAGTTCTTCAGGACAGAACAGTGAGCTGTTCTGTCCCTCTTATACATTTAATTCCGGTATGTTTATACGTTGAGGATATATGGTATTCCTATAAGCTATGTATATGGTACATTGTGGTTGTGGATGTATGTGAGTTGTGTGGGTGAATGTGGCTAATGATGTCTTGTAAGCATGTGAGAATAACTTGTAGATCATCTTGCAAAATCCATGATTCATGATTTAGATTAATGTGAATGCCTTGATTTCGGTCTATTCATGAAGAGTTGTGGGACATGTATGTGTGTTCTGAAATTTTGGAAATTATACATGCTTGTGAAATTGCTAATAAGTCGGTTCGGTAATATGAAAGCATGTAAAAATGGTTGTGGTAAACGATTTATAGATGTATGAATTAGGGAATTTTGTACTCTAAATTCATGTGTATACATTGGTAGTTTATGTTTAAACAGCAAGTGATAAGTTACATGATGTGTGAATTCCATGTTGATGAAAAATGTGAATAACATGCTAATTATGTGTTTGATTTTCTGTAAATCCTATTTAGCTCAGAAAAATCTGAAAAATTGAGGGTATGATCATGAGCCCGAAAGCAGCCTGTGGTTAAATTTTCAGACCATTTGGACCCGTAAATAGAGAGTTATGAGTTTTCATGTGAATGTGAATAATTCTACATATGATCGCAATGTGACTAGATTTTTGTTTAAATCAGCATGATTTGGATGTTCACTGTGTGTTAAAGCCTGAAACTCTGTAGTACCATGTTAGTAAAAACAGAGGAGTTCATGTGAGTGAGGAAGTGAATGTGATGGGAAGTGTAAAGTGTGAAAACCATGTGTAAAACGCTAATTGTGTAAAAGTGTAATTGTGCCAATGTGATACTGCTTCCGAGAAGGCAGTGGAACTGTATCAGGGAAAAGTCCCCCTGAGAAAGTTCATTGTGTTAAGTGACCCTAAGGGCATTAGGGGGAAATCCTGGAGGTGGACAAGTACCACTGGTTAGGGTGGAGACTTGTTCTCCCGGTCTGCGCAGTCCAAGAGTCACCATTGCATTGCCTAGATGGTGCCTATGTGTTATGTGATGTGAATGTGTCCTTCTTTGGTGGTTTGGACTATGTGTCACGGCACCTAAATTGTGTAAATATGTGTAAAGTGTAATGTGTAAAGTGTATGTGACCATGTGTAATGTGTAAGTGACATGTGGATGTATATGTGTAAAGTGTAACCATGTGAAAAGAGGAAATTGTGTAAAAAGGGAATGTGAAATTCTAGATGTGTAAATGTGTAATGAAACCATGTGAGACTAAATCTGAAACCAAGTAAATTCTGAAAATGCATGTTATTATTCTCATGTTATGTATGCAAAAGTGCGTAGAATCCATGTTAGAGACAACTAATGAACATGTGTGGGAAAAGGGCATGATGGATTGTTCACATGTGATGTTTAAGCAACATTGTAGCTCTCATGTGTAGGTTATAGTCATTGAACCATGTAAAAATCAGCAACCTAAAGCATGTTGAAAAGTTTGGTATGTACTTAAGAACTTGTGGAATCCATGCTAATTACGTTCCCCGTGCATGTATGTCAATTGTTCATGTGAATAGTTCTCACGTTTTGATCAAAGTCCCATGAGTAAATTGAATAGAGATCATGTGATAGGTGGGTTTCATCTTAAAAATCTGAAAGCATGCCTTATGTATAAAACTGTAGAACCTTCATGATAGGTTGAAAACTTGCATTGACTAGCATGCTTGTGTGTGAAATCTGTAAATGTGCATGTAGAAACCACTAGGACTTGTACGTGAATATCATATATAGTGTTGCTTGCTGAGTCTTTAAGACTCACTCTTGCTTCGGCGTACAGGTTTAGACGGTGACGAGACCTTCGTGGAGGAGACAGTGGAGATAGACTCCGAGCGGGAGTTTAGCTTGTGGAGTTGTGCATCCCTTTT
The DNA here is from genome assembly GCA_014218235.1 of Colocasia esculenta. NCBI lineage: Eukaryota > Viridiplantae > Streptophyta > Magnoliopsida > Alismatales > Araceae > Colocasia > Colocasia esculenta. The sequence continues at coordinate 13,620,227 of CM024754.1, read as the reverse complement.
GTTGTAATCTTCATAGTATGTACTTGAAACATTATATTAGAAGTATCATGAAGAAAATGTACTATGTGGACATTGGACATTTTGTATTTTATTCAGCATTTAAATTATGAGAACTTTAATTCTTTCTTTGCAAATTGTAAACTGCATGTATGTCTAATGTGGATGATGAATGAATGGAGATAGTTCTCTTTTACTTCCGCTACTCTGTTATGTATATTCGCGTGTATCTCAACTGTTTGTATCGTTGGGTAAATGTCCCACTGTGGCAGCACACTCGTTATATTGACGTGGGTCGGTATGACCGTACCGGTGTAACGAGGGCCGTCACAGTTATCAACATAGACATTTACCTACACGAAAGGGAACATAGTTAGCATGATGAAAATGTCTTAGACTACGTAACTTTGTCACAGCTTAGGGTTGCTGATTTCGCTGTCAAAGATATAAAACACAATGAAGCTACAAGTGGCTTAGAACTAACATATGAACAAGCCATCATGCCACTTTGCCACTACTCATTAATTGTTCCAAATCATGGATCTAACACTTGCTCACATAAACATGGAATTGCTAACATGCGTTTGCTGAATCATACAGTTTCAGATTTAGCCTCACACGATTCAACTACCATTTACACTTAGAATTTACATATTTTTCACAATTTCTCTTTCACATGGTTACAACTTTACACATGCACATTACACATATCACTTACACATTTACACATGGTACATACACTTTACACAGTACACTTTACACATATTTTAGGTGCCGTGACACATAGTCCAAACCACCAAAGAAGGACACATTCACACACATAACACCCATAGGACACCTCTAGGCAATTCAATGGTGGACTCTTGGACTGCGCGACCGGGAGAACAAGTCTCCACCCTAACCAGTGGTACTTGTCCACTCCAGGATTTCCCTAATGCCCTTAGGGTCACTTAACACAATGAACTTTCTCAGGGGGACTTTTCCCTGATACAGCTCCACTGCCTTCTCGGAAGCAGTATCACATTGGCACAGTTTACACTTTTACACATTTAACGTTTTACACATGGTTTTACACTTGGCACTCTCATTTCATTCACAATTCTTACTCACATGAACACCTCTGTTTTCCTAACATGGTACTACAGAGTTTTCAAGATTCAACACATAGTAAACACACCAATCATGGGTTTAAACAAAATAAAATCACATTACTATCATATGTACGAATTATTCACAATTCACATGAAACACATAACTTTTATTTACTATTCCATTAACCTGAAATTTAACCACATGCTTTTTTCGGGTTCAAAATCATACCCTCAATTTTTCAGATTTTTCTGAGCTACATAGGATTTACAGAAAATCAACACCTAATTAGCATATTATTCACAACTTATGCTAACATGGGTCTAACACATTTGAAATTCTCCCACTTAATGTTTGCACAGAAAACACTAATGCATGATTTCAGAATACAACATCATCCTAATTCATACATCTATAAATCCGTTACCACAAACCATTTTTTACATGCTTCTATTCTATCGAACGAAACTATTAACAAATTGCACAATCATGGATAAGTTCCTAAATTTGCAAACACACATGCTGACCCACAATCTTCATGATTAAACTGAAATCAAGGCATTCACATTAATCTAAATCCTGAATCATGGTTTTTGCAAAATGGTCTACAAGTCATGCTCACGTGTTTACAAGATATATTATCCCACATTTGCCAACACACCTCACATACATCCACAACCAAATGCACATATACATAGCTTATAGGGATACCATATATCCTCATCACGAAAATCATAACGAAATTATCGTATAAGAGGGACAGAACAGCTCATTATTCTGTCCTGAAGAACTAGACGGCGGTCTCTGGCCGCTGACTTAGAGTCAGCGGCAGGGTCGATGGACGCCAAGATCATCACAGGCGTCCAGGGACCTTGCCGTTACTCAGGTCTGTGCAGAAACACAGACCCGAGCTCTGAAATTTGGGTGAAATGGAGGGTCTAGGACTCGAGGGAAATTCCATAAAAATCATAAAAACCTCCTAGACCATACGGGGATACCATAGATAGGTCACTTGCCTCTCTAAAAATCTCCAAGAGTTTTATAGCTCGAAGAAGACCTCCTTGGTCAGTTCCAAGAAGTTGCAGAAGCACCTCCAAGGTCGCCTTCCTCCGAGCTTCTGGTTGATCTCCACGCCGAGGGGATGATGGGGGAGGCCTTCCCCTATGCTTCAGCTTCCTCCTTGATGCAGAAGATCTTCAAATGAACTCCAAGGGGTCGGATTGGGGGTTCAAAAGTGGGTTTTCTCACAGAGTGCTCTAGGGTTTTCTCTCCTCTTCTCTCCTCTTGCAAGGGTGAAATGAGAAAGGGGAGAGACCATTTCGGGTTCAGGGTGTAGGAGAGGCCCTCAACCCACTCACCATACTGATTAGACAGGCTTAGAGCCGTTGGGGGACATCCCCCCATGGTTGCCATGCCTTGCTTCAGAAGACAGCAGCTCTGCTGCGCATGCAGGCCAGAGAAGTTGCGTCCAGATCGCTGGACGGCGGAGGAGTTAGTGTTGGCGTCCAGGGTTGGACGCTAACACACCTCAACGGCCTAGGGATTGACGCCAAAAGGTCCTGCGGCCAGAACCCTAATTTATGCAGAAAACCATGCATACCAAGCTTCTATACATGCAATATGTACATGGTATTATATTCACACTATCATCATGCAATACATACATTATTTACGTTTAATATAAACACATGTACAGTATTTATACTATTTTAATATCCACGTAAATACGTACATACATACTCAACACAATATACACACATAAATAGGAAAAATACGACGGAAATTCGAGGGTCTTACATTATTGGTGGCGTAGAACTGGAGTTGATAAGCCAAAGGAATGGTGATCCCTTCTGGGGTGAGCAAGACAGCACCTATGCCCCGTCCCCTAGAATTGAGAGCTCCATCGAAGTGGAGTGACCAGAAGGGATCATGAGAGACAAGTGATAGGTTTTCATCGGGGAATTCCTCTTGAACCGTATCACTATGAGGAAGAGGGAGGTGAGCAAGGTGCTCAACAATGGCATACCCTTTTATGGCTTTCTGAACAATAAAGGAGATATCAAATTGAGAGAGGAAGCTTTGCCAGCGTGCCAATCTGTCGGCGAGGACTGGCTTTTCCAAGAGATACCTAATAGGGTCCATTCTAGAAATCAAACTCACCTTATGAGCTAGGAAGTAGTGCTTCAATTTCTGCACTACCCAGACTAGCGCTGCACATGTTTTCTCCATTGTGGTGAGTTTGAGCTCGACAGGATTGAAGAGCCTAGACAGGTAGTAGACTGCCCTTTCTTTGCCAGATTCATCATGCTGAGCAAGGACAGCTCCTAGGGAGTCCTCAATTGTTGACAGATATAGGATTAAGGGTTTCCCAGGGATAGGTGCCTGAAGCACGGGCGGATTCATAAGATAACTCTTGAGCTCATCGAAGGCCTCTTGGCACTTATCGTTCCATTCAAAATTGACTCCTCCTCTCAGCAGTTCGTAGAAAGGACGGCATCTTTGAGAGTGCTGAGATATAAATCTCCTTATGAACTGAAGCCGCCCAATCAAACCTCGAAGCTCAGATATGTTCTTAGGAGGAGGCATTTCATTGATTGCCTTGGCCTTGTGCGGGTCTATTTGAATCCCCCGTTTACTAACTATGAAGCCCAAAAGCTTACCGAAGAAACCCCGAACACGCACTTCTTTGGATTCATCTTTAATTGAAACTCTTGTGCGCGGCGAAACACCCTAGCAAGTACAGAGGAATGCTCTCTTCTGGTTCGAGACTTCACCATGATATCATCCACGTAAACCTCAACATCAATATGTATCATGTCGTGAAGATAGCTAACATTGCTCTTTGATAAGTGGCGCCGGCATTCTTCAGTCCAAACAGCATAACCACATAGCAATATGTTCCCCATGGGGTGGTGAAGGAGGTCTTCTCTTGATCCTCTGGGGCTAGACGAATTGGTTGTAGCCGGAATACCATCCATAAAAGATAGAGTTTCGAACCCTGCTGTATTATCGATCAAGACATCTAAATGAGGTAAGGGGAAATCATCTTTAGGACATGCCTTATTCAAGTCCCGGAAGTCTATGCAGATACGCACTCTTCCGTCCTTCTTCATCACCAGGACAATGTTCGCTACCCACAAAGGATAGAGGACTAAACGGATGAACTTAGCTTTGTGTAGCTTATCAATTTCCTCTTTCATCTTCAAGGCGATGTGGGGGAGGAACCTTCTTAACTTTTGTTTAACGACAACTGCCCCTGGCTTCAAAATTAATCTATGCTCCACCAAATCAGGGTCAATGCCGGGCATGTCATCGTGACCAGACAAATGAATCCTTGAATTCCCTCAACATCTCTATGAGCACTTCTTCTTCTTCGGGAGGGAGATTAGAGGCTATGGTTAAGAGCCTGGGGTCCTCTTATGTTCCCACGTTTACCTCTTTAGTAGGTTCATCGACTGCTGAGGTAGGTTCATCGAATCTCCTCATACCACTAGCATACGCCTCAGCAGCATCCTCCATCTCACAATCATTCTCATCTAACAGGTCTCCTTCAGCTACGATTTCATATATCCCAAAGCCATCATCTAGCCCTTCCTCTATAGGTATCTCCTCTAAGTTCAGAACCACTGCTTCTTGGACGAACTCTTCGATGGCTAGAAGAGCGCCACACCTTTGAACTAAGTCTAAGAGATATCTACGGGGTATGCCACTACCCTTCTTTTTCCTAGACGGGGACGGGGACTCATTAAAACCTACCCCTGAACTTAAGCTAGATTTGATATTTACAGGAGGCTCTGGAGAAGCGTCCAGAGGTTTATTGGAACGGAAAACAAAGGGTGCGGCAGGGCCACGATGGTCCTCCGATGGGACTGGAGGAGGAAGCGGGTCACCCGAGCTCAGGGTGCCGGCAACAGCATCGGGGTGTAGGGGAGCAGAAGGCCCCTTACCCGAATCGTCCGAAATGGCCATGTCTGGCCACCAAGTGAAGGCGCGAATTGAGTGAAAGAAGGACGACGATCGCCGCCGGGGAGCAGATGCGACGGGGATCGCCGTCGAGAGCAGGAGAAAGCAGGGAGGTGACGGGGATAGCCGTCGGGAGCAGGAGCAGGAGGGAGGTGACGGGGATCGCCGTCGGGAGCAGGAGAAGGAGGGAAGTGACGGGGATCGCCGTCGGGAGCAGGAGAAGGAGGGAAGTGACGAGGATCGCCGTCGGGAGTAGGAGCAGGAGGGAGGTGACGGGGATCACCATCGGGAGCAGGAGAAGGAGGGAAGTGACGGGGATCGCCGTCAGGAGCAGGAGCAGGAGGGAGGTGACGGGGATCGCCGTCGGAAGCAGGAGGACACACATTTTGTTTTTTGAATTTTTTTTTCATTAATTTTTTTGAATTTTGAATTTTCTATTTTTTTTTATTTTTGAATGAAAGGAATTACATTAGATTAAATGGCTTCGGGAAAAAGATAGGACCGAACCATTAAAGAAAATGACGAAGAGGGGTGAAGGGTGACTGAACATTTCCACGGCGTCGGGAGAGATTTGAATGATGAAGGGGAGAGGCAGTGGAATGAAATTGAAATTATGCATGGATGAAATAAGATGGATGGGAGACCGGGAGAACCCTGGCCAGAACTCCTGTATGAAAAGGGGGAATGATTTGACTGCTTTTCCTCACCAAATCCAAGCAACTGTCGCCTGGTGGTGGTTGCTGATGCTGATAACGCTGCTACTTGTGGCACATCTTCTTCACTGAACAGACGATTTACTGCAGAAATGAGGTCTTCTAATTCTGGCTCTTCTGCCCCAGCTTCTGATTCTTCAAACAGCAGACTGACTGATGAGACGACATCATCTTGATCCGGGTCCTCAGTATCCTCCTCAGCTCTCTTCTTCTTGTTGGGCCGCTGCTCCTCTAAAGCTTGATAAGCTGATCTTGGTGCTTCCATGGTGGTATTATATCTGGGCTGGATGGGCCCTCTGATAAAGTGCTCATATAAGGACCAGGTGAGTGATCCCTGGTCCGATTGTGGAGGAGATGAGGAAGTGGCCCATTTTGAATATCCAAGGCAGGCTTTGTGAATTTTTAACTGGCCACAGTCTTGGTTCGCCCTTGGAGATGAGCACCTAGACCTTTCCTTGACTGATAACCCAGTCTGAACATGATATCCCACCCTTTGTGTTTGTGCTCACATCTTTCCTGACTGCCACTACAGGGGGAGAACCAATTGGCGGTTAGAAGAGAATGTATAGGCCCAAGCATAATTGACATCAAGCACAGAGATAACAGGCTATTGGATGGCCATACTGACGGCAATACTCTCTCAACGGCTTCCACTGTATGTGTCGTTGCTACACTTTTCACCTTGACAATCCGCCCTGGAAGGGGAATTTCAGACATTGGTGTGCTGTAGATGGCACTGCCCCTAACGATTCAATCCATGGGCGCCTAAGATGGCCTTGTAGGTATGATCAATATCAATACATAGAATTCCACAGACATTATGAGGGGACCCAACCTGCTTGTAAAGTGATGACCCATGGCAGGCACGTCGCGAATTGTCATATGCAGCGATGGTGGTAGGCGTGGGCTGCAGTTGACGTTCTGATATGTTGCATGCTCTAAGGGTGCTTAAAGGACAAACATTAATAGAAGCTCCCATGTCCACTAGAGCTGCATCGACGGCCACTTTGTTTATGGTGAGTGTCACACACAAGGGCATTTTTCTGGCTTCCGGGGCAGCCAACTCACCGTCAGAAAGATAATGGTGGGTCCTCTGTTCACAATCGAGAGCACTGAAGGTAAGTGTCTGGATTCATGTCTTCGCTGACCATGAATCTTTGCAAAAAGGCCCTTAGGCGTCCTGATGAGTCTGCGACCTCTTAATGAGCTCTAATATGGAAATCTTGGCGGGGGTCTGATCCAGGTGCTTCAGGATATCATATGGGTCCCTGGGCCGGATCAATCTCTTCTATGTCTTGGCTGCTGATTGCTGGTTGTTGGCTGTTTGACCTGGCATAGGCATGGATGCGTTAGGGTACATCCGATGGAACATTCGCCCGCTCTGGAGGGCAAGATCATGGTGGAGTGGAGGGGTAGGGATGTCAAAGATAGAAGGGCTGGCTAGTAAGGGTGCCGGCGTGGTGGAGGAAGGGATGTTGTTGGGTGGAGGGATAATGGGTGACGTGACGGGGGAATAGGATGGTGAGGTGATGGCGGCAATGTGGGGTGTGAAGGAGGGAGGCATGGTGGATGTGGGTACGGGGGTAGTGGGTGTAATGTGGGAGATGACCATGAGCTGGCCTACCTCATGTTCGTCATCGAAGGCCCATTGGGCTTCTGGTGGTGGATGGTGGATGACGGGGTTAACATGTGCGGGTGGAGGAGGTGGCGGAGGCGGTTGGGGGTTTGGAGCAGGCTGATGTTGTGGCATGGGGTTACAGATTATGCCCAGGTCATTCGCTGGCTGCTGCGGCTGCTGTTGTTGCTGTTGCTGCTGATATTGCTACTGGAAGGGCTGGTACTACTGATATTGCTGCTGGAAGGGCTGGTACTACTGTTGTTGTTGTTGTTGTTGTTGCTGTTGCTGTTGTTGTTGCTGCTGCGGCTGCTGTCGCCTTTGCTGTTGTTGTTGTTGCCTCTGACCCTGTTGGTCCCTCAGAGTTTGGATTAATCTTTTCATCTCTGCCCAATCAATCTGGTTCTGCTCGTGGAGATCATATATCATGTCCTGGAATTGGAAACAATCGGACACATTGTGGCCCGGATGACGGTGATAGACGCAGTACTTTGTTTGATCGGCCGCCATATTCCAATTTTCCTTCTCAGGAGGGAGTCTTAGGGCATTCAGGGACATGAGAGCTATAAAGACATCAGCTAGAGACTCGGGCAATGGAGGGTATTGGGCTCTCTTGGGTCCATTGGGCTTCCTGGGGGCGTAGCCATTTTGAGGTGGAGGGACCTGGGAGTATTGGAGCTGATCTTAGGGAGGATTTTGTCCTTGGGGAGGTGGCTGTCTATTGTTGTTGTTGTTCCATGGCTGTTGGGCTTGTTGGGTATAGGGGGACCTACCTACTGGGCTTGGGGGTTGCTAACTGCACTCACTTGTCATTGGTTTGGATCCCCTCGGTGACTGGGCCTTGCCGCTTCTTGGCATAACGGGCTTTAGGGGCCTCGAACATGGAATGTATAGGTGAGTCCTTAAGTTGGGTCTGGATGAAACGAGCTCGACTATATAGCTGGTGCATGGTAGTAATGTCGTTCATGGCTAGGATGGCTCGGTAGGTAGGGGTTGCATTGGAGATCAACAACTTCACTTTTTCCTCCTCAGGCATCGGGCAACGGACCTTGGCGGCCAGTGAACGCCACCGATCTGCATAAGTGGAGAACTCCTCTTCGGGCTTCATTTTCTCAGCTACCAGATCCACAAAAGAATATTCGGGTCCAACCTGATCTTGGAATTGCTGCAGGAACCTTTCTTGGACAATCCTGAAATCCTCCGCTTCCTCGGGGGGTAGGGAATAGAACCATTCTAAAGCTGGACCATATAGAGACTTCCTGAACAAGTATGCCATGAGATGGCGGTCATACTTGTGGGGTGTTGATTCATAGACGAAAACTTCAGATGAAATAAGGGTCCCTACCCCAGAATATCTCCGATACACAGGGAGCTCTGACTGGGGTGGTACCCGGAGGTACTGGAAGGATGGGAGGGCAATGTCAGCTACCTTCCGCGGATCGATTTGTCTCCGAAGGTCATGAATCTCCTTCTTCATGCTTGTTCATAGAGGGTAGGACGGGGTCGAATCCCGGTGACAGGTGGCTGAATATGCCCCGGGAGTGTGGCCATAGAGGGTTGGGCCACCTCCTCAAGCAACCCGAGGGGAAGAGCATCGTCGGCAAGGACGCGGAATTGGTCCATGTCGAAGAGGGGATTATGATAAAGTACAAGGACCGGAGGGGACTGACTCGATCTCCCTAGGCAACGACGCATACACCTCTCCAACCAATTTGGGAAGGTGATACAGACACACCTAAACTCTATCACAACAAGAAAGACAGAGATGAGGAGGGGTGAATCAAAGCACTCAAGTTGTCATGCTTAAAGTGCAAATTTCTTAAGGTTTGAACTTGACCTTTTAAATGAATTGATTAAAGAGATGTCACTCGGTCAAACGGTCCCTAATAGGAATGGACTCAAGTGCTCCGGTACGGCTAAGGGTGGTGCACACTCACACGAGGATGGCTCAAACTAAGGGTGTGACGGGTACAACCAGCCCGGTGAACCGCAACGTGCGTACGGTCACGAGGACTTACGGAGGTCCTCGGAAGGTGGGTCCGAGTCAGCCTACGAGTGCTCGTAGGTGAGAGGACTCACTCAACCAAGGGGGAACCTAGTTAAATGGGATGAGTGGCGTATGCAAGGGACTAAGAAGCCCAACATGTATACAAGAATGAAGATAAGGAGCAAACAGGGTGACAAAACAAGTCTTCGGGCAGAGTCGCGACGGCTGGGTACACTGCGACCCTATCGCGACAGCGCGGGCTGCCGCGATAATGACAGAGGCCCGAAAACGCAGTGAGTCACCAGCCCAACTCAAACAGACTATCCTACCAAAATAAGAAACACCAGGAGACACTAAATCGGTACAACAAAGAGTCAGGAAGCACACAGAAACTGATACATGGATAAAAACAATAACATACAAAGCAAACCTGCTCACGCGACGTGTGGCTAAGCCGCGACTTGTTTGCGTCCTTTCCGGCTACCGCGACAGTAACCGAAAACTTACAAATAAAAATGAAAGGAAAATCGAACCTTGACAGGATTCTAATAGACAGGAACACGAAGATACATGATATAGGCAATGGAACAAGGAAGCATGATCTCATGGGCATTGGATAGAGAGGGCATGGGGAATAGCAAGCACTGACCTGGGAACGCGTCTCCCCGGTGCGACGTGAACATGTCGCGTCACCGCGATCTGGCGCGACAATAACAGAGCAGGAAAATATGCAGGAAACGAAGAACAAGAGACTAACAGGGTACTAAAGCGACAAATAAAAGGAAAACATGGCAAGCAATCAGTCAAAATCTTCGAGGGTGGCAGTGAAGGTCCCACCGTGATCGCCAAAAGGTGTAATCACAGGGATTGGACTCCCCTCGACACAGATATGGGTACTAAGACTAGTAGCATGAAAACATGGATGTGATCGCCACCTAGCAAGTCGCCTAAGAATAAAAATGAAATAGCGGCTGACTTAAACTAGGAAAAGGAAAGAGAACAAAAAACAGACCTGGTGTCGCGGTCGCCATGGGCGCCGCGATAGACTGATGTCGCGTCAGCACACACTGACGCGTCTCTGGTCGCGTCTCCCTTCGCCGTCACATTCTCTGAATGCGGGAGAATTGGAGTAGGGACCTTCTTCTCGTCCTCCAACCGGCCGGAGAACCAGAGCTCCTCGTGGACTTCACTTGCTTACCTGCCAATCAAAGAAAATCACAAAGAAAACACCCTATTAGAATATGTTAAGCATAGTATCTACTCTAAAAATGAAAGAAAGTGGGGAATCATGGTGGGAACGCACCTGGGGTGGTTTTAAACCCTTATGGGTATGGGAAAATGTGGGTGGACAGTGAAAGTGCTCTATCTAAAAATAACGCAAAAATGCATGTAGAAATAGGAGAAAGGAAGGGACAAGAAGATGAGCCCCATTGGGGTGACTCCCTGGCGTGGGTACAGCACCAAGGATGTGCAAGCGCTCCAGGAGATCGTCGGGGTCGCCCTCTTCACGTTCCGTGCTCCGTTAATGGTGAAAAGAGTAACTTTGTGAAGTGGAATGTGAAGGGAAAATGGCAAAATGAGTGGCTGCGGTGCTAAGTACGGGTGAGAGGAAATTTCGGCAGCCCTTCGGGGTGGTAATGAGGCTCTCCTCGTCCTTGAGGAGGGGCCTTGCTTATAAAGAGCTTGGGATCAGAAAAAGTGACATTATCTCCTTAAAATGATTTTAAAAATCAAAATGGGAGATAAAGCTCTATTAAAATCGGATGGAGAGTCCTTAGCAACCCTTAGGAGAGTCCCTAGGGCTAGAATCCCACCCCAAAGGGCAGAGATAATCCCTAGGATTAAGTCAAGTTCATAAGAGGATAAATAGGGGGGGTAGTTATGAAGTCCAGAGGATTCGGTCATTGTCGCGACATATCGTAGGGTCGCGACTAGAAACACGACGGTGCGGGGGGACGCGACAACATTACCCACGTGCATGGATAATGCATGGGCTGTCGCGGCTGCCAGAACTGTCGCGACTAGAGACGCGGCGCCACGAGGCGTCGCGACAATAAATCCAAATTATTTGAGAATTATCAGCCAACTACATGATAAGATAAGAGTTATTATGCTCCAAGGACTCTCTCAAGTGATAAATTTTGGGATTTCAAGGTATTTTAATGGCTTAAAGGGCTCAAAACAAGGCAAATGATGGGCTCAAGTTGAGTGACCAATTAGGGGCCCACTAAGATAACAAGAAATGTGGTTCAACCCATTAGTCATAATCGGGTGTCTACAGTAACCCCAATTTCCAATTTCACAATTTCAGCTAAATTTGCATTGCTTTCTGAGCTTCAACAATCTGCCAATACAAAGATGGCTCTACAGTACTACTGGCTAGTACTGCCCGTCGCTGACTACTTGGCACGTACCAGGAGTTTTCTGCTATCTCCTCATACAACTTCCATTCTTTAATCATCATGTGACTTACATAAGCCTTCCTGCTTAAGGCATCAGCAACAACATTGGCCTTACCCGGATGGTAGGCCAAACTAAAATCATAATCCTTCAAATATTCCACCCACTACGCTGGCGAAGATTTAAATCTTTCTGAGAGAAAATATACTTTAAACTTTTATGATCTGTAAAAAATTCAAATCTTTCGCCATATAAATAATGCCTCCACATTTTCAAAGTAAAACAACTGCTGCCAATTCTAAATATGTGTGGGAAATCATGTGTGGATTACCTGCTGGGGCTCAATTGCCTGGACGCATAGGCTATCACTTTACCATGTTGCATAACACTGCACCAGCCCTCTCTAGATGCATATGTATACACAACAAATCCACCACTTCCTGCCGGTAGTGTCAATATCGGTGCTATAGTAAGCCTTTTCTTTAATTCCATAAAACTTCTCTGACACTCTCCGGACCACACAAATGGCACACCTTCCTAGTCAGTCTAGTCATGGGTGCCGCATTCTTAGAAAAATCTTGTATGAAGCGCCTATAATAGCCTGCCAGCCCCAAGAAACTTCTAATCTCTGTAATTGTCTTAGGCACTTCCCACTTCATCACAGATTCCACTTTACTTGGATCGACTGCCACTCCATCTGCGGAGATGCAATGACCCAAAAACTGAATTTCCTTCAACCAGAACTCACACTTACTAAATTTAGCAAACAACTGATTATCTTTTAATAACTGAAGAGTAAACCTCAAATGAGCAGCATGCTCCTCTTCAGAAGCTGAATAAATCAGAATATCATCCATAAAGACCACAATGATGGTCCAAGTACGGATGAAAAATTATGTTCATCAGATCCATGAAAGCTGCAGGAGCATTGGTTAGCCCAAACGGCATAACCACAAACTCATAGTGACCATATCGGGTTCTAAAAGCTATTTTATCTATATCCACCTCTCTGATCCTCAATTGATGGTACCCTGACCTCAAGTCAATTTTAGAAAACATCTTGGCTGACTGCAATTGGTCAAACAAATCATCTATTCTTGGCAATGGGTACTTATTCTTAATGGTCACATCATTCAACTTTCTATAGTCAATACACATTCGAAAGCTTCCATCCTTCTTTTTTACAAATAACACTGGTGCTCCCCACGGGGAGTGACTCGGCCTAATAAACCCTTTTTCTAACAATTCCTCCAATTGCTTCTTCAACTCTTTAAGCTCTGTCGGTGCCATCCGATAGGGTGCTTTAGAAATCGGCATGGTACTCGGCAACAACTCAACAGTAAAGTCCACCTCTCTGTGTGGAGCTAAACAGGCAACTCATCTGGAAACACATCCGCAAATTCCCTAACCATGGGAACTGCCTCAATTGACTTACTAGTTTCTATCAAACTTACAGAAGCTAAGTAAGCCACACACCCCGCATTAATCAACCTTCTAGCTCTAATTGCAAGAATTATAAACTTAGAAGCACAAAAAGGCATACCTTGACATTCAAATACAGAACCATTGGGGTGACAAAACCTGACCCTTTTCTTCCTGCAATCTAGTGTCGGGGAATCGTCCCCCCGATCAACAGCCCTCTCTCACTCAACTCACACGTAGAGTTTGGAGAAGAGATGGAAGAAGGGAGAAGAAGAAGAACACAGACACCAGATTTTTACGTGGTTCGGAGGTGAGAGCCTTCCTACGTCCACGGCCACAGCAGCTTTTCTTTTCTACAACCAGAACACACATACAAAGAGAATAAACCCCCCTTTATATACTGGGAGGTTAGGGTGCCATAATCGAGATTCACATGGACAAAAAAGCCCCTAACTCAGAACTGCCTCAGAACTGCAAAGTCGCCTGACCTGGGAAAGGAGAAGTCGAATGGCTTGACAAATTCGACTGCTGACTTCAACTGATGCATTCGACTGATGCATTCGACTGCTGACTTCAACTGATGCATTTGACTGATGCATTCGACTGATGCACTCGACTGATGCATTCGACTGCTTCACTTTTGTAAGCCAAAATTTAGCTTCCGGGGGCGCTGCCCCCGTGACCCCCGCGACCTGACCGCGCAGGTCGAACCGCGACCTGACCCCTTGTGCAGATTTGCTAGAGAGTTCGGGCTCCACATTCTAACAATCTCCCACTTGGAGTCAGAACTCCAAAATAATATCAGGCACCTCAAAGTCTTCATCCTCCTTAATGCAGCAAAAGAAAAAACTGACTGTGGCATCCCTCCATCAATCATTCATGGAGACTAACTGAAGCTTGGCAAAGCTTCAGTTTCTCTCTTGTGACAACCTTGGTCAACATGTCTGCAGAATTTTTTGACCCTCTTATCTTCTCAAGCAAAAGAGTACCATCTTCAATCAATCCACGGATAAAGTGATACTTCAGCTGTATATGCTTCGTCCTTGCATGGAAGACAGGTTTCTTGGCAAGGTGAATTGCACTTTGACTGTCACAAAATAGCACACTGTTGTTTTGTTTCTTGCCCACTCCTTCAGAAAATTCAGCCACACCATCTCCTTGCTAGCTTCGGAGACAACAACATACTCTGTTTGTGGTTGATAGAGCAACAACTTTCTGAAGTTGTGAAACCCACTTACTGTAGTCCCACCAAGGTGTACACATAACCAGTGGTACTTCTTCTTGTGTCCAGATCACCACCAAGATCTGCATCAACAAGCCTTGCAAAATAACATCACTTTTTCTGAAACAAAGACATTTATCTGAAGTGCCTTTCAGATATCTCAAAATCCATTTTACTGCCTCCCAGTGTTGTTTTCCCGGATCTGCCATATACCTGCACACAACTACCACTGCATGTGCTATATCTGGCCTGGTACAAACCATAGCATACATCAGACTTCCCACAGCTGATGCATAAGGGATTTTCTTCATGGACTCACATTCTTCAGTAGTTTTTGGTGACTGCTCTTTGGACAGCTTGAAGTGACTTGCTAGAGGAGTGTTGACTGGTTTTGCATCTTGCATGTTAAACCTGCCCAAACTTTCTGAATGTAGCCTTCCTCAGATAGCTTTAGAGTACCATATGTTTTATCCCTCACAATTCTCATTCCAAGAATTTGCTTTGCTGCTCCCAAGTCCTTCATAGAAATTCCTTTGACAATTGCTTCTTCAACTTGTTAATCTCTGTCATACTTGATCCTGCAATGAGCATATCATCCACATACAACAGCAATATGATATAACAATTGTCAAACTTCTTAAAATAACAACAATGGTCCATGTTGCATCTAATGAACCCATTGCTATATATGAATCCATCAAACTTCTTGGACCACTGCCTGGGGGCTTGCTTCAGACCATACAAGCTTTTGTTTAGTTTGCAAACAAGGTTTTCTTTACGATGTTCATGAAAACCTTCTGGCTGCACCATATAAATGTCCTCCACCAGATCACCATGGAGAAAAGCTGTTTTTACATCAAGCTGTTCTAGGTGCAAGTTCTCAGCAGCAACAATACTTAACACTAATCTAATAGTGGTTAACCTGACAACTGGAGAGAAAATTTCAGTATAATCAATACCTTCCTTCTGTTGGAAGCCTTTCACAACCAACCTTGCCTTGTACCTCTTGCTGCTATCATGTTCTTCTTTTAACCGAAAAACCCATTTGTTTTGCAGTGCCCTCTTGCCGGGTGGTAGTTCAGTCAGCACCCAAGTTTCATTCTTGTGTAGGGAATTCATTTCATCTTTCATTTCCAACTCCCACTTGACTGAATCCTCCACATGCATGGCTTCATCAAAGCTCTCAGGTTCATCTGCATCAGTCAACAACAAGTAATACATTGCAGAAGAAAACGTTCAACTAGCTTACGCACTCTGCTTGATCTTCTTAGTTGAACCTCTGGTTGCACTATAGTGTTCTCAGGATCTTCTTGAGATCTTCTCAACACATCCTCTTCTAAAATTTCCTCCAGTTCAACCTGTGCACTTTCCTGATTTTCTTCACCTGCATCTTTAGATTCCACATCAGATCTATGCTTATAAAGCAATCTTTCATTGAATATAACATTCCTTTGTCTAATGATTTTCCTACCTTCATCATCCCAGAAGCGGTATCCAAAATCATCAGAACCATATCCAATGAAAAAACATTTCCTTGACTTGGGATCTAACTTGTCTCTATCATTGGAATCAACATGCACATATGAAACACAACCAAATACTCTCAAGTGTGAAAGAGTTACCTCCTTACCGCTCCAAGCCTCTTCTGGTAGCTCACCATTTAGAGGAACACTGGGTCCTCTATTAATCAGATAAGCTGCTGTGTTAATAGCATCTGCCCAAAAGAACTTCGGTAGGCCTGCATGTAGCCTCATGCTTCTAGCTCTCTCATTCAGGGTTCTGTTCATGTGTTCAGCAACCCCATTCTGTTGTAGAGTATTTGGAATTGTTTTCTTCATACGAATATCATGTAGTGCACAGAAGTCTTTAAATTCCTTGCTGCTATATTCTCCTCCATTATCTGATCTCAAACACTTGATCTTAGCACCAGTTTGATTTTCCACTTCAGCCTTCCACTTCACAAAAGTAGAGAACACATCAGATTTATGTTTGAGAAAATAAACCCATACCTTCCTAGTGGAGTCATCAATAAAGGTGACATAATAGAGTGAGCCTCCAAGGGATCGAACAGGGGCTGGTCCCCACACATCAGTGTGCACAAGTTCTAACTTTTCTAGCTTAGAACTTCTTCCAACTTTAGAGAAGGTGACCATTTTTCTGCTTTCCTAGAATGCAGTCTTCACACAATCCAATGTCTATGGACTTTACATCACCTAACTTCCCTTTTGCAGCCATCATCTTCATTCCCTTTTCACTCATGTGTCCAAGTCTACAGTGCCAGATCTTGGAATCCTCTTCTGAATTTGCCACTGCCACTAAATCTTTGTCATTTGTAGTCATATAGAGAGTCCCCATCTTGATGCCTCGTGCTATAACCATGGCACCCTTGGTTATCTTCCAGCACCCATTGACAAAGGTAGTGACATCCTTCATCATCAAGCTGACCAACAGAGATCAGATTTCTCTTCAAGCCAGGAACATGTCCAACATTCCTCAGCTTCCATACAGCCCCGTTTGCTGTTTTCAAGTGAACATCACCCTTCCCCACAATATCTAGGGGCTCATCATCAGCAAGATAAACCGTCCCAATTTTACCAGCAACATAATTTTGTAAGGTTTCTTTACATGAGGTAGAGTGAAAGGATGCTCCAGAGTCTAGAATCCATGATTCGATGGGACTGTTAACACTCAAAATCAGAGCATCTTGGACTCCATCTGCTATGACATTAGCATAGTCTTCTTCCTGTTTCTGCCCTTGATCCTTTTTCTTTGGAAGCCTACAATCCTTCTTAAAGTGACCCTTCTTACCACAGTTCCAGCAACCATCACCACGGTGTTTGGACTGATTTCTTTTCTTGGACTTGGATCTGTTCGATTCTATCCACGCTGATTTGTTCTTCCCCTGCCTTCAGTGTTTAAGGCAGAACCTGAAGCTTCACCAGATTCCGTTCTGCGAACATCCTCGCTAAGAATCAAATCTCGAATCTCTGTAAGTTTCAGTTTGCTTAAGCTTGAAGAACTACTAACAGTCATCACAGTAGCACCCCAACTTTCCGGTAAGGAGGACAGAAGAATTAATGCTTTGATCTCATCATCAAAGTCTATTTCTACAGAACTCAACTGGGTTGTAATCACGTTGAATTCATTAATATGATCTGTGACCGAGGAACCTTCGGCCATCTTCAGATTAAACAAGCGACGCATCAAGTGTACCTTGTTGGAAGCAGATGGTTTCTCGTACATGTTTGATAACGCCTTCATCAGACCTGCTGTGGTCTTCTCGTTCACGATGTTGAACGTGACGTTTCTAGCCAACGTCAGACGAATAACGCCGAGAGCTTGTCTATCCAGAAGATCCCAGTTTTCTTTCTTCATACCATCTGGCATCGTTCCAAGAAGCGGCTGGTGCAACTTCTTTTGATACAAGTAGTCTTCGATCTGCATCTTCCAGAAACCGAAGTCCTTGCCATCAAACTTCTCGATCCTCACCTTTCCTTCATCCGCTGCCATCGCTCCCAATGTTTCCCTCGAACCAGTGCTCTGATACCAGTTGTTGGGGAATCGTCCCCCCGATCAACAGCCCTCTCTCACTCAACTCACACGTAGAGTTTGGAGAAGAGATGGAAGAAGGGAGAAGAAGAAGAAGAACACAGACACCAGATTTTTACGTGGTTTGGAGTCGAGAGCCTTCCTACATCCACGACCACAGAAGTTTTTCTTTTCTACAACCAGAACACACATACAAAGAGAATATACCCCCTTTATATACTAGGAGGTTAGGGCGCCATAATCGAGATTCACATGGACAAAAAAGCCCCTAACTCAAGACCGCCTCAGAACTACAAAGTCGCCTGACCTGGGAAAGGAGAAGTCGAATGCCTTGACAAATTCGACTGCTGCATTCGACTGATGCATTCGACTGATGCATTCGACTGATGCATTCAACTGCTGACTTCAACTGATGCATTCGACTGATGCATTCGACTGTTGACTTCAACTGATGCATTCGACTGATGCACTCGACTGATGCATTCGACTGATGCACTCGACCGATGCATTCGACTGCTTCACTTCTGTAAGCCAAAATTTAGCTTCCGGGGGCGCTGCCCCCTTGACCCCCGCGACCTGACCGCGCAAGTCGAACTGCGACCTGACCCCTTGTGCAGATCTGCTAGAGAGTTCGGGCTCCACATTCTAACATCTAGCATAGCTCCATAAGCCTCAAGCCAATCCATACACAAAATGATATCATAATCGATCAACTATAAAGCATATAACCGACCTGGCATCTGGTTCCCTTCAAACACAACTGGAGCCTCATCTATATAACACGAGGTGAGCATAAACTCACCAGAGGGAACTTCCACTGCTAATTCACATGATTTTTCTTCAAGAGGGTGAGCCATACTATCCAAAAACTCTTCAGAAATAAATGAATGCGAGGCACCTGAATCAAATAAAACTTTTGCTGAATATTCATAAATGGGGATAGTACCTTCTATCATATTCGATGCCTCCGCCTGGGCACGGGTGAAAGCCATAACCCGGCCCCTACCTCTCTCCGGTAATGCTCCTCTGCCACGACCTGTCGGTGGCTGCTGAGACTGCTGCGGCTGCTGAACACCTCTACCATAACCATATTCCCTCGGATAGGGACAATTACGGATCAAATGCCCCGGCTGATTACAATTAAAACACCTATAGCCTGGTGGAAGAATAGGCTGCCTGGTGGTACTTTGATGCGATTCTTCCACCTCCGGCTTGCCACGACCCTGCTGAATTTGCTGACGACCTCCCCATCCTCTTCCTTTACCTTTAAATGCCTGCTTTAATTTTTGGCCCCACTTACCAAAACCTGATGAGGAAGGTCCTGCTGATGCTTTACCCTTACTTACACCTGCTGACTGCTGGGGTAGCCGAAAACTACCTGAACCTGACTCGCCTACCTGACGAGTCCGAACTGCTCTTTCCAGAGTAGCTGCTCTCTGGGCTGCTTCTTCAACTGTTCTACACATTAATGGTATTATTGCAGTCTGCAATTCTGGCCTCAAACCACGGATAAAATATTCAACCATCATAGCATTATCCGTGACAACATAGGGTGCATACCTGCTCAGTGCCATGAACCACATCTGATATTCCAGAACCGAAGTCCCACCTTGCTGCAAGGTCCTGAACTGCTCCCTTTTGCCTGCTGCACTTGAAGAGGAAAGAATGTATCATTAAACACTTCAAGAAATTCAGGTCAGGCAATAACACCCTCTGTTCTGCCTGCAAAGGTGGTCTGCATCTTCAGACGCCACCATTCCTTCGCAAATCCCCTCAGCTGAAAAGTAGCCAACACAACTCTGTCCACTGCCGGACACCTCATTGTCATAAAGACCCTCTCAATCTCATGAATCCAGTGCTCAGCTGTATCTAGATTCGGCCCTCCTGTATAAGTGGGCGGCTGCAACCTCAAAAACCTTTCAACTTGCACCACTGGACCTTCTGCCGCAATCACAGGTGGTGATGGTGGTACTGGTGCCACAAAAGGTACCTCCACCCATGGCGATGGTGGAACTGGGGCCACAGGTACCGCCTCTCCGACCACTGGTGGTACCGGTGCGTGCTGATCCATCCTCATCTGAATATCGGTGAGGCTCTCCCAAATCCTTTCTATCATCCGCTGAGTCGATTCCTCAAGGTCATCTCCTCCACCACCCCAGTCTCTTCTATCAGCCATTACAACTACCTACACACACAACAAGCCAACCATAGGCAAAACAACGAGTCATTACAAAACCAAGGCCAGCTACTAGCAGTGTATCTAGAAGAAGATATGGCTATGTAACTTCTTAATTCCTTTATATTCACACGGACCTTGCTCTGATACCAACTGTGATGGAATGCCTCGTCCAAGCCCGTTAAACCAGTAACGTGCTTGACCCGAGTCCGTCTCCCGCGAACGGGCCGAAGCCTCGCAAGGGATACCACACACTAGTCCGTGAAAACACGAAGGAACACACCATTGCATTTATAATATACAAGGTTTTACATAGCCAACTTCAAAATAAATAAAGGAAAGTACACAAGCCTGGGGCATACCCCGAGGTACAACAGGTACAACTGAAGAAAGAAAAGCTACACTGCTGGAGGCGCTGGTCCAACACCGCTATGTCGCGGCTCTGAACTGGATGATGGTAGAGAAACCTCCTCCTCGTCCTCGCCTGTGGGGAGTAGGGGTGAGCCTCGCTAGTCACTGGCTTAGTAGGGAACTCCCCAAACACCGACCAAACCAAACACAAGTACCGAAAGCAGTAAACTATGCTAGCAATTTATAGCACAACTAAAACGGATATTAAAGCTATAAACAAACTCACCGCTAGCCGACTGCGTAAAATAGCTGTAATAATAAACGGCAAAACTCCAACACGTGTACGAGCTACGGTAGAGACCGCCACACTCGAGCCACGTAGACTGGTTCGCGACACCAGCAACAGACTCGGACAAACTACACAGGTCTACCTCTCAGTCTCGCAGCCACGGACGAAAGGTCCAGCTGCCGCTCCACGTGAAAAAGACAAGCAACTGTGGAGACCAACCAAACACCACCACCTGCAGACCACACGGTCGTAGGCCCATGCCTGGCACCTCTAGAGACCCTAGCCTGGGCTCGCTAGAGTGAGACACTGGAAAAGGACTAGTCGGGGACCAATGTCAACAACTGGTGTCCGTACCCCCAACTAAGAGCGCGCTACAAGTGACTAAAAACAAACTCAAGAGTCACTGTCCCACTGTCGTCTTTCCCTCAGCGGACGTACAACTCAAACTAAGGAGTGAGGGTGTCCAGGTCAGACGACACAGATCTCGACGGTATAGCACAAGTACCGGGACAAAGCCCCGAGCTAAAAGCCTGGCTCACAGAGAACCTGGGGCACCCAACTGGAGAGGTAACCACGGTAGGCGTCTACTACCTGACACGTACACAGAAACCACGTGCGTACCGCACAACCACGTGAAACCTCACGTAAACTCGTGTACTGACGGTCCACAACACGTGAACACCACCTGCCTCGTGTGAACACTATGTCCACAGGCAAACTACTAGTTAGCTATGTAATCTGTGAGCTAGTCTCGAAAACCACGCGCTTCCCAGAGCGCCACAAGTGCCAATGCACAAACAGGGCTGCTCACTAACACTAAGCATACCGATAATGATAATCGGATAGTCACATGCATAAACCATGCACAAACAGGGCCTCTCGGGCCAAGTCGTGACAACCCATTGGGCCGCCTTCATAAGGCGTCGCCACGACATGTCGCCTTCAGATCCAGAACGCGACCTACATACATGTCGCCTCTTGATCCTTAACGTGACACATCGCTGTGTCGCGTTCAGGACGCGACATAGGGACCCGTCGCCCTTAGCAGGCGGGAACCCTAATCCGGGCTCTATCCATGACAGCCCATTCCACACCTTAGAAACCACCCTTAATTCTTCGTTTTCATGCTTTTGTGAATACCTAAGCATGGTATCTATTGTTAGAAACACATTAAACTGATTAAAACCCTATCCCATGCGATTTACACCCCGAAAATGAGAAGAGTTCACCTACCTTCGCGAAGAACACGCTATGCAGCGATCTCCTGGCGTTTCCCCTGCTTCTCCCGGACTCCCTGCAGCGAGGACACGCCGAAGATTCCAAAACCCAGCAAAAATTGCCACAGCTTCTCCCCTTGGCCGAGCAGAACCCTTCTGCGTTCTGCTTGGCTGGGGTTATTTAAAAACCTGTTGCGGTTCGGAACGCGATGCATCGCGGCGTCGCGACTAGGTTGTGACGAACCTGAGCGTCACCTTCCCAATGCCTACTGCCCTGAGCGCTACACGTGGCGCACATGCAGATGCTCAACGTACCAAGGCGGCCACATGAACGTGACGGCCACCTCTGTCGCGTTAAGAACGTGACAGACCTTCCTATCGCGATGACAGGCTGAGCAATCTAGGGTACTGTAAGCCCAAACTGTCGGCCCAGTAAGCCCCAGAAACACACACACACATGACACACAAGCCACATTGGCCTCACATTGGCCACCACAAGCGCTAAACACACGATCCACGAGGATCCGAAAAATGCGCGACGTTGCATGTATAGTAGGTAATAGAACAAGGTGATCATAATCCTCTCGTTACAAACCCATCTGATTGGTAATTAGCTGATAAAAGACATGTATCTTTAAATTATAAAACTAAAATATATATGTGTTTTGCATTATCTAAGAAAGAATTCAATCGAGTTTCTACATGCAAAACTTCAAAGGAAATGTGGATAAGTTAAAAATAACTTATGAAGGTACAAATAAAGTAAAATAAACTAGAATAGATATTTTTATTTCTCAATATGAACAATTTAAAATATTGTCAAACAAAAATATAACTCAAATATATAATAGATTCACTGACATAACAGATGACTTAAGTTCACTAGGTAAAGATTGTACTCAAGAAGAAGTTGTTAAAAAATTTCTTAAATCTTTAACACAACCATGGAAAACTAAAGTAACATCTATTGAAGAAGCTAATGATTTAAATGAACTATCTTTTGAAAAACATTCTAGATCTCTTATGGCATAGGAAATCAATATGGAGAGATTTTATGAAGGTACTTCGAAAAAGAAAATATCTAATGCTTTGAAAACTGTAGCTTCTCCCTCTTCCTCTTCTGAAGATTCAAAAGGAGACACTGAAGACAATGATGAAGATGAAGCCATGTTGTCTAGGAAGCTTTAGAGAATACTTGCCATGAAAAGAAATTGGGTCAAAGAGATATTTAAAGAAGGAAAAGAAGAGAAAAGAGCCTACTTGCTATGAGTGTAAGCAGCCAGGACATCTCATATCATAGTGTCTTAAGCTTAAAAAAAAAAGATCCAACTGAAAAATTTAAGAAAAAGAAAGGTAAAGAAAAGAAGTATAGAAAATAAATAAAAAAAGCTATGGCAACAACTTGGGACAATGAAGATGCATCAAGCTCAAGTTCCTCAAACTTAGAATCAGAAGGGAAGAAGTAAATCTAGCTCTTATGGCAGGACTAGAGCAAGTAAATTCTGAAACCTCATTTACTTCATGTTCTGACTCAGATTTTGATAGTTTAGAAGATACTTTTATGAGTTATATGATAAATATAAGAGTGCTATAAAAGAATTAAAAGTTTTTAAGCTAAATTTGTTAATGAAGAGAAAGCTACACAATTTTAAAATCAGAAGTAGAAAAATTAAAAGATCAACTTAATGAAACTAAAAGATCAAACAATCTATTGTGTGAAGATCTGAAAACTAAAAATGTAAGATCATGGAACTAGAAACTAAATAGACAATCATTGTTGGCTATGAGTTTTAAGAAATATAGTTCAGAGTAGAAGTTCAATCATGTTCAAGAATATCAAGGATTTAACCAAGATTCATCAGAAAAGAATCAAGATTGAATAATTACTGAAAGCTAGATTTGTCGACAAAAAATTAGGAATAGGCCGATCGAAATCATCACAAAAGATAGACATGAATGAAATAGGTCGGTCGACCAAACTGTCAATTCAAGTTAATCGATAGACATTAATAGAAACTTGAAAACACTGGAAGATGGGTTGATCGACCAAACTATTGATTCAGTTCAACCGATAGGGTTTATAGAAACTTGTCGATAGTGTTTCCATGACTCTATCGCCCGACCAATTTTGTTCCACTAGAAGGAAGTCAATCGACCAAACAATCGATTTAGGTCGACCGATGGACAGTATTAGGTCTAAAAATCGATTCTGAGACTCATTTTGTGAGACTCACTTGGTCTTATTTCTGAAGACTCATTAAACATGTCTTGAGATTCATTTTGTCTTATCTCTTAAGACTCATTTTAACTTGTGATGTAGTCTTATCCCTTAAAACTCATTTTAACTTATCTTGAGACTCATTTTGTCTTATCTCTTAAGACTCATTTTACCTTATGTTCTTGTTCTATCTTACTATTAAGACTCATTTTTAACTTGTCCTCATACTCGTTTTGTCTTATCTCTTAAGACACATTTTTACTTGTACTGAGACTCATTTTGTCTCATCTCTTAAGACTCGTTTTAATTGGTCTTGAGACTTGTTTCATCTTATTTCTTAAGCCTTGATTTGGACTAAGGCTCTGTTTGGTATGTGATTAAGTAAGGGATAAGTGTGAATCTAACCCCATCCCATATTTAGTATGCCAAAAAAAAAATAGGGACAAAGATAGTTCAGGTATTTTGGGGATATCCCCAAAAAATAGGTGTAAGTTGGGGATAAGTCATCCTATATTTTTCTACCCCCATTTTCTCTTCTATTTTTTTATTTTTATTTTTATTTTTAAAATTTTGAAGGGGGATTTTACTTTATTTTTTATTTTTATTTTATATTTTAATGTAGCAATATAATTATTATTTTCTACCTATTTCTTTTGATTACACCTTAACTACATGCTTTCCTGATGTTATTAACACTACCATTATATCTTCCTTATCTTCTTAATTAATTCTAATTATACATTTAGGCAGCACCCTCAATGGCCACGCCAAAAGATAGTAAAATTAGGGTGGGGATGGGATGATGAGAAAAATATGCCCCCACCAACACCATTTTCTACCAACCAAGAGGGTATAATGATAAAAAATAAAGATTATATCCTCACACTAACACTATTTCTACCAAACGAAGCATGGGGTTATCTTAAAAAATATATCCCTAGAAATACCAAACAACAGGTAGATTAAGGATGGGGATAACATATCCCTAGATTAATTTACCCCCACCCCCATTTTTTCTATCCTCATACTAAAAGGGACCTAAATGATTTATGCTTTAGGCATCTTTTATTGGGACTCGATTCTGAGGAGATTAAAACTTATTTGCCTTTTACTAGAACTCGATGGATTGATGTATTGTAACATGATTATTCAATAATCTAGAACTTTGTTAATAGTCTAGAACTTTAATACTTAAGTATTTGAGATCTTGATTAATTAATAATCTGGAAATATTCATCTCACATCGTTGTTTTGTGTCGTCGCTCTTGAGACTGTCACCACCTCGTATGGTGTGTACTCACCGTATTGTAGATAAAAACACTTATCCATGACTAATAGACTCTCCACTAGGTATTCCTCCTGTCGTACTAGTACGTCTTCACATGAGACCTTCGTAAACCTCCACTGGCCTTGGATTCCCACAAGGTCTCCGAGCCAATTGTACCATGAAAACCCATGATACATTTTCGATCATGCCAAAGAACTATATGACATGTATTAACCAGCTGTGCGTCGGTTGTCTTGCTATTCTCATCTTGTCTTGGCCCTATTGTTTCTCCTAGTTTGGTTCTTGGATTACAAGTTCTCATCTCATTCTGTTACTGAAATTTCATCTTACTCCACAACCTTCTCTTCGCCATAAAGTGATTGTGTAGATAAAATCGTGTGGATCTTCGGATCTATTGGACTAACAATGCTAGGTGTTAATAGGGTCTTGGTCAATCGGGTCCTAGGAGGAGCACTCGAATATCGTGTACCTGTAGGGGTTGTTGACCATGGTATTAGTATTTGCACCACAATCGTGTTAATCGTGTTAAATTGGTCTAAGACAATCAAATTGTATACTCGTGTATCGTGCTTGTGTCATCGTGATCATGATATGGCCAAACCATGTACTTGTTATTTGTGTCATGCTCTTGCTTTTTTGGTCGTGCTAGACTCATGACTGTTCTGTCTTGTTACTTGTTAAGTACTCTTGCTTTATACTTGTTACTATTATTTGAACTCTTTTTATCATCATCTATTCTGGCACCATGATATGGAGGATTGGAGTCTGATGTGGCCCTAAGCTATACAGACAAGGTAGTAATGTAGTGGCTATTGCATTGTGATCGGTGCAAATATATATATATATATATATATATATATTATATATATATATATATATATATAGAGAGAGAGAGAGAGAGAGAGAGAGAGAGAGAAAGAGAGAGAGAAAGAAAGATGATTTTTTTAGATTTGTAAAAGGCAAGTTAGTTTTTTTACCTTCTTAACTCAATTATGGTTGAGTTAAATTAATGGAATCAAACAACAAGGACATACATGATCAAATATATAGAGTACAGAGATATAATATATAATATGCATATTTCAAGGGTATACATTCAAATATGATATATTCCAAGAGTATGTATATAATTTTCCTAATACAATCGAACTATAATCCATCTTATTTTTACATTTACACAAAAAATCTTGTTAGACAATTTTTTTTACCAAAGACTTCTTGTTACTTGTCATCCCGAGTTGTAGAATGTACTTAAAATATTCTTTTAATGACTATTTTAGCAATTCTTAGATATTATTTAGATATGTTTTGTTGCCTAGGATATGACTTAACTAGGGGGTTGAATGGTATTTTATCATTTAAGGCTTAATAACTTGATAAATAAAATGACGTAAACACATTGATTAGCTATCTAGAACTGAGCAATGATACTTGAGTTCTTGGACACGCTAACACCTAAGATGATAAGAGATATATGGAGTCGATCAATGTGTATCCCAGGACTGTTGGATGACCAAGACATAATCACACAAGGCAATCACACATTAACACAGTGATTTGTCCTACTTCATCACTGATCTAAATCAATCCTATGTCCAGTCTCTAAGATCAACTTGATCTAGGATTTCCACTAAACCACCAAGAAACTACTGGTCTCCTTATCTTTCTGAGTAAGAAGGCAGTCCACTACATTAAACAAGTGAGTAGATCCACCCACTATTTAATCCTCAACCAGATCTTTCTTTTACGAGCTCATAAGGAACTCACTAATAACCCTAGATTGGTTCTCAATGCGGCCACCCTTACAGGATTTTTTTACCCACATCTACAAATGCCTCTAAGAAGGATGATGAATGCTACAATGAATGCACTTATGCTTGACACACATATCAACCAAGACGAGCAATAAAAAGATAGTAGATCATATGCTGCTTCTTCTACAAGTCGATGAAGGAGAGCTTCAATCGCTACAGATATTGTTCTCCTCTTTTAATGCTTAAGTTGCTATGAGGAGGTGGAAGAATGTAGCCGAGCTTTGAATGCAGTATAGGCTTGAAACTTAGTGGTTATCTTCCTATCTTCCTTTTCTTTTTCACAAAGGAAGTTTCTGATCATCTCTCCATTCTTTTGTTCTTACTGCTTGAATGGCTTTTAGGTATGACATGGCAAAAGTTGTTTCTTCTCGAGGCTTGACTATTGTAACATCCCAATTTCATATTAGTTTTTTTTCGAAAAATCAGAAACCTTTTATATATCATGCATGGAAAACTTAGATATTGAATCTTAGGAATATGTGACTACTTTGGTCACACGAATGATAGTACTTCCAGTCATATGTATCCTGGCAGGGCGACACTAGAAACGGGAACCATAATTGAAAATTAAAACCACTACAATTACTAGAAAAATGTGTTGATTCCAAAAATATAAATAGTAGAGACTATTGGTGACTAGATATTGATATTAACTCAATTTATTGATTTTTTGAGCAATTTTTATCCAATAAAATTTTAATTTGAAAAATTAAACTAACCATAATTTTTAAAACCTTTCGATTAGCTTATGTTTGAAATTTGACCTTAACTGGATATCGTTTGGGTACAAAAATAAAGGGATCTATATGAATTAAATCCTAATTATGAAACCAATTTATGAATATTTTTGCTTACGTAGTCTTCGCTATGTAATATACTTACCTCTTATATAAATTGGTTACACTTACTTCAATACATGTTGAGGGCTAAGTTACACATTGTTAAACATGTCCAAGCAGTAAAGAAGTGGATTTTACAACGACCACGTGTGTTGTTACGTGTTGTGCATGCACATAACTTTGGAACCTATATATATTCCCCCCCTTACTAACTGTTATGAGAGTTTGGATGCTTGTTCATCACCTCGTGTTGCTGCTGCTATTGCTACTCTTGTTGTTATGAGCATTTCATTTGGAGTAAAGGAAGGATTATGTTTTCTTTGATAAGTAGGATTTGTCTCTTCTCTCTCTTCTATATTATTATGTTCCATTCGTATTGTAATGTTCTCATCAATTCATCCTATGTAGCTACTGAGTAAGTTTATTTTCATCATTTTAGCCATAAGGTCTTGTGTACGGGAACATGTTTAGGACCCAAAACCATAGGTTGGTCTTCCAATAAGAAGTAGAAACACTCTGAAAGTGTTGGAGTCTCCGTAATTGGATGACCGAAACATGATAATCAATCGACCGATTCCTTCCCAGCTAGCTTTTGACCACCCAAAAAGGAAAGGTCGATCTTCATTCTGGTCGTCCGAACCCCTGTTGAAATCCGAAGACCAAGTTTATGGGAAAAACGGTCGACCAAGATTGAGAGAACGAACGAGCGATTTCTCAAATCTGTCGACAGATAGACCCACTCTATCGACAGACATTCCTGATCTGTTGACATATAGACTTTGTTTATCGATAAAAACTTAAACTTTCGATTATTTACCTTTAACTTGTTTTAAACCTGAGATTCTTTACTATTAAAACAACCATACAGGTTAGTTTTGTTACTAACCTGAATCTTCTTTTCAAAAAATTCAGTAGCAACCTAAATTGTACAAAATAATGTTATTTAAACCAAAAATGTGATACTTTTCTTAACATTTCAGTTCTACTGTGAAATATCATTGTACTTGATAATTGTCCAAGAACTATACTTGAGAACTTGGAAAGATTGGAAATGGATGACACAATGTTGGGTCTTCGGACTCTTTTTAAATGTCTGTACAAATGGGGCTGATCCAGTCCTTGGAGGAGCACACGAATTTATTTACTGGCCATATGGAACGATAATAGATCTACTGGATGTTTTGGCATGACATCATTATACACTTGATTGATCATCATTTTCTAAAATTCGTTATAAATTTATACTACTTATTGGGCCAAGGAAGGGCTACCATAATTTTTATTCAAGTACAACCTTTAATTCAGTACTCCCTTGTCATATATACTTATACACCTATTTGTATAATTCTAACGTCACCATTGAGATTTTAAATTGTTACATTCTATGTGCATCAGCTTATTGTACAGTCACCAGTTTTTTATGGGAATGGTGAATCTTATTGGGCACAACAGCTCATTCATTCCTACTCTCTTTTAGGTGAGCATGAAGACCTAGCTCATAGTGGGCATGTCTAGAGTGTGACAATAATCCTTAGATCTACTAGTGTGTTTTTAGAAGTATAGTATAGTTATAGTTGTGGATATTTTTTCCTTTCTTCTCCCAACTTTCCAATGGGTTTGTATAAGGAGTGTTTTGTAAATTCCGATGTTAATGAACACAAATGTTTCTATAGTCTTCGAGTTTCACTTCTTAAAATTTTTTTCTGTCACTTTTCGACAAATGGAAATTCATTGGGATGTGACAACTATTATTATAAGTTATATTTGTTCTTCAATCTTTGTAGTCTTCTTCTTATCTCGTGGATGGCTAAGATCGAGTTAACTGTTATCTCTGTAGTAGCCAACCATTAGATACACTCTTGATATCCGTTGGGTCTTTTAAATCTCATCATCTATTCTTCAAAAACTTTCTTGAGATCAACTATTCATTGTATCTTGTCTTCATGTCCGTTAGATATATTCTTATAACTCTTAGATACATTGGATCTTGACATGCAGCTGACATTCATTTTCCCATTGAATATCTTGGCCTTGTCTCTTTCGCACATTTGGGACCATAATGTTGGCCCTTTTGGTACGGCAGCAAGCTAACCTAGAGGGGGGTGAATAGGTTTTTCTGAAATCTGAAATAGTAACTTAAACACAGAAAATTATCACTTCAAAGTTTGGTTTTTTAGTGTGATAAAGAGTAGCAGTGAGGAAGCAAATAAACAATCCACAAAGACACAAGGAATTTATCATGGTTCGGCCCTTCCTACATGGAAGTCCTACGTCTGCCCCCCAGTAAACTCTGGGATTTCACTAACCAAGGGTACAGTCCCCCTTAAGGACAATACAACACCCAGCACCCCAGCTGGTCTTCTTCTCTTTCCCGGGCAAGAAGGCAGCCCACTTCTTTTACAGGTCAAGAAGCCACCTCCTGGTACAGACCCCAGTGCGGTTCTGCTAGACACTAACCCCTAGCTAGGTTAACAACTGGTATAAACCCCATTTGGTTCAGCTAGACACAAATCCTAGTTGGGTTATCTACTGTATACAGTCCTACAGCTGGACAAGATGTCTTTCTTATAAAAGAAAGAACAGTGCTGAAGTTCTACAGAATGGCATCTACCCAAAAGAAACTCTCAGCAAAAACTCTCCCCCAAGATTACAATGAGCACTGGGAGAATGAAGAAAGAAGGCTTGAAGGCGATGAAGACTTCTGCTTTGAAAAGCTTCTGTAGATTTTTGGCTCGAGCTCTTCTCTCTTGCTTTGAGTGTATATGGCATTGAGGTTCCTCACTTGGATGTACACTCCTTCAAAGATATTCAGGAAGGCTCTCTCATTTCTTCAGCTAAGCTTCTTCTTTTATATGAGCAGTTTGAATAGATCCGTTGAAGGGATCCGTTGGAGTTCTAGCCATTGCCATCTTCTCTTCATTGTCTTAATCAGACTCTGGTGGTCTTCGAGGTCTGTAAGCATAAAAGAGAGAGTTAGCATAAAAGAGTGTTTACAAGATGACAGTGCATGCTACTGTGTTTCTATTGTCATGATAAAAATAGTTCATATCTTTTTCTGACAAGACTCTGAAATACGCATGCAGCTTTTTCTGTCAAAGATATTTGACTTTTTCAAGGCGCCAAACATATTTGAAATATAAAATTAACTGTGTTTGAACAGTATCCATGAAGAAATCGTTATGAGCATGACTTATGAATCGTTATGTGAAGAGTCGTTGCTCATTTGTAAACAAATTGTTATGAAAGGCAAATCGTTGTAAGTTTCAGCAAGCGGTTATGAAACTTAACAAATCGATGAGAGGAAAATCGTTATGTAACTTATCAAATCGTTATGAGTCTTAACGAATCGTTGTGAGAACCAAATCGTTGTTCTCACTTATGAAATCGTTATGAGCCTTAGCAAATCGTTATGACTAGCAAATCAATGTAAAACTTATCAAATCGTTATGAGTCTTAACGAATCGTTGTGAGAACCAAATCGTTGTTCTCACTTATGAAATCGTTATGAGCCTTAGCAAATCGTTATGACTAGCAAATCAATGTAAAACTTATCAAATCGTTATGAGATGAAATCAATGTGACCAAATCGTTATGGCTATAAAAGGAATCGTTGTGAGATCGATTTCTTAACAAATCGTTATGGCCACATAGGAAGTCGTTGTGAGATCGATTTCTTAACAAATCGATATGGCCACATAGGAAGTCGTTGTGAGATCGATTTCTTAACAAATCGATATGGCCACATAGGAAGTCGTTGTAACTACTAAACGAATCGTTATAGCGCTTTATAAAATCATTAAAAATAATCGTTGTAGCGCTTATTAAAACCGATCAACAAGAATCGTTTAGCGCTTATAAAATCGATCAAATGAATCGTTGTAGCGCTTATTAATTTGGCACTTGAACTGTAATCGATGTATATAGATTAGACATCGATTTTATCATATTAGTGCGCCATATTGCATCAATGTGAGACTCAGCATTTTGCTATGAGATTAATGCGACACAGATGAAATAAAATATTCAATTTAAGTTACATTATAAATTTTGTTAGCACCAAAATATGAAGATAATAAAGAGTGGTTCAACACATAAATGGTTTACATCCTTTTTGTTAGCCTCTTAAATGCATTCCATACTTGGAGTCATCCTTTCCGTCTTCTGCAGGTGTACAAAAAAATAATATACTTAAAGTCTCAGTAGGATATGATCTAGATATTGTCTTAGAGTTATAAGAGATACATAAAATACACATTTGAATTTACGAACTCTTTCGTGCAAGTGATCATATTGCCTTTGACATATTAAATAATTTGTTTAATCCTTAATTAAACACAATGTCCATTGATATTAAAGAGGAATAAAACATGTAAACTCATAATATGTTTGTTTTAGGTTTCTAAAAGAATATATATGTTTTGGTTCAACAAGAACATAAATAACCTAAATCATTAACTATATTTATGCATGATGTCATATGATTCTTGTTTTTATTTCTAAAAGAAATTATGATCACAAGAATATTGTAACACCCAAAAATTAAATAATAAAAATATTGAATATTAGAAAAGATATTTATTACCATAAAAGATACAAGAACATGATTACATTTGAATCTAGAATCCTTTCACTAATTAAGTGTTTTATGGTACTATTTTCAGATGTGCGCACGCCGACAGGGCGCCATCGGAATTCGGTAACAAAAGTAAAATCTAACACATCATAATTACCAAAAAAATATATTGATATAAAAAATATAAATATCCTGATGTATTAATGCATAGATATCAAGATTAAGCCGATATAATAATTTTTAGAATAATTTTTACTCGACGAAAAACTAATCTAAAAAATTAAACTAAAATCACCATAATTTGATTATATCTCATTAGCTTATGTTTGAAATCTCATCACATCGAATATCATTAAGTATAAAATTAGTGGCCTAAAGAACCTTAACGAATTAAAATTGAATTACGTACCATTTACGTAAGATTGGTTACGTAAGTTGATTACGTGTGTGGAGTGGCTACGTGTTGTTTTTAGGTGATCCTTATCCAAGGTAGTCGTGAGGTGATAAGATCATCCTCCATTTATATACCCCTGCATTCTTCTCTTCACCTTATTCTTATTCCTACGCCATCTGCTACTTCCACTTCTTCTTCACTGCTTCCTCTTCTCCTTCATACGACCCCTGCTTCTTCTTCTTTTGCTACTTCTTCTTCTTCTTCACCTCTTCTTCCCACTACCACCACCACCATGCAAAAGAAAAGAGAGAAAAGAAAGAGAGAAGAAAAGAGAGAGCAGATGCAAAGGAAAGAACAAGAGAGAAAGCAGCTGTAGAGGCATAGAAGAGAGAGAAAGGTGTTCCAGAACACTAAGGAGAGAGGAAGAAGTGAGACGAGAAGCTTAGGGAGTTCATCTCCACCCAACGGTCATGCCCAACTGATAAGTAGGTTCCTCTTTATCTTTCCTGATTGTTCACTTCTATTCCCAAGCATGTTTGAGTTGTGCGATTGAAGCTTTTATGATTCTAGTTTTTTACCAGAATCGAACGACCGATTTTGGTATTTTGGTCGACCGATTCTCTCTCTAGTTCGACTGACAAAAGAGAAAAGAATTTGAAAGAGATGTTTAATGAGTTTTATTAAATCTGTAAAATATGTACAGTTGAAGTATAAGCATTTCCCTACAATTCCTGAGTGTTGATTTCCATTCCTAATCCTATTTAGACTATGCGATTTATGACCATACGATTCTGGTTTTTACCAGAATCGGTCGAGCGATGTCTGGATTTCGGTCGACCACTTTCTCCCTAAATCCACGACCAAACTACTAGCTAGGTCGGTCGACCAATCTTTCCTGTTCAGTCGACCGATTTGGTTGTT
This sequence comes from Colocasia esculenta, assembly GCA_014218235.1. NCBI lineage: Eukaryota > Viridiplantae > Streptophyta > Magnoliopsida > Alismatales > Araceae > Colocasia > Colocasia esculenta. Next base: position 13,586,190 of record CM024754.1, on the reverse strand, counting down.
TCAGGCGACCGATTCCTTCTGTTCGGTCGACCGACCTTGTGTTTTTCTGACATGACTGATTCTTCCAAAATTGTCAGTAGAAACCTTGCAAAACTGAAACTCATACCTTATTTACTTCTGGCTAGGTCGGCCGACCGATCTTTCCAATCTAGTCGACCGATTTGGTTGTTTCGGACAATCGATTCCTTCTGTTCGGTCGACTGACCTTGTGTTTTTCTGACATGACTGATTCTTTCCATAAGTGTCAATAGAAACCCTGCGAAACTGAAACTCATACCTTATTTACTACTGGCTAGGTCGGTCGACCGATCTTTCCTGTCTAGTCAACCGATTTAGTTGTTTCGGACGATCGATTCCTTCAGTTCGGTCGACCGACCTTGTGTTTTTCTGACAGGACTGATTCTTTCCAGAAGTGTTAGCAGAAACCCTGCGAAACTGAAACTCATACCTTATTTACACTCCATATCATTTAAGTAAATGTTATAATTTGATGTTTCATTTATTTAAGATATTACATATAAATAAGAAAGTACCACCATTTGAATCCAATAAAAATATTAGAAAAAATATATCTCTTACTAGTAAAAAGTCAACTCTCCCATCGAAGAAGAAAATCACGATTTTGATGATTCCATCAAAATAATGTCTTTCTAATTTCTCATAATTTGGCCTACCTGAAAGTCTCATAATTCAAATAAACCTAGTAGAATATTAAAAATCCAAGGTCTTACGAAAAATGATAAACATGCATATGACTTCTCCAAGGGAGTCCCTCTCCTATCGAAAAAGAAGTCAAACATGCCCATCCTTTATTTTACATTAATATGACTTTTACATTGATATGATATTATTTCCAATGTTGAATAAAACTAGTAATTGAATGATTCGATCGGCCATATTGATTTCATGACTATCTTCTGATTATTCTTCCGTTGATTTTCAGTTTTAAGATTCACATGTTAAGTAAGCCTAAGTACCACATCACAGAGCTATTCTATAAAGTCTAAAAAGGATTAGAGAATGTCACGTGATATCTCTAGAACTTGTAAGTTTAGACCGTTTTGTAACTATGACTAGTGCTTTGACATGGTAATATCGTTTGGAAATTCCGTTTAGCATCTGATTCGCAAACCGACCTGATACATTGACTTGGTATTTGGACACCGATAGTACTATGATTGACTTCAGTAGAATTTGACTCGATTTTTGACAGTATTATTAGATTCGACTACTGTATCTTCAATTTCGATTCAGCTTCTGTAAGTTCAATTTTGATTCAACTTCTGTACGTGTGACTTCAATCCAACTCCAGTAAGGCTTGGTTTTGACTCATCTACAGTAAGCTTGATGTCGAGATGACTACAGTAAGGCCTGATTTTGTATTGACTCCTATAGGTTCGACTCAATATTGACTTCAGAAAGTTCGACTTCAGATTGACTTCTGAAAGTCCAATCTCGGCTATGAATTACACTTCGAATTTGGTTCACTATCGGTTTAATATGACTTTTACGCTGATATGAAATTATTTTCAATTCTAAATAAAACTAGTAATTTACTAGTTTGATCAGCCAAATTGCTTTTAGTTTCAAATTATAATATTAGACCGAACTCACTGATTTTAATTGGCAATTCTGATATTTCAATTTGAATAATGTCTTCCAACGTTAACTTCTCATATTGCATAACTGTGTTACCACTTGAAACTCTAATCATTTCCAACTCTTTTGTGATCCTTACGATACACAATCTTGCACACGTATCTTATCCTTAAAACTCTCAAGTTCTGCATGATTGTCCGGGAGCATAACAATAATGAATGTTTACTTACTGTTCAGGTCTTCGAACTCTACTGGATCAAGATGCCTGTGCAAATAGGGGCGGGTCCAGTCTCTGGGAGGAACACTCGAACTCAACCGCTAAATCAAACAATTCAAATATGTACCCATCGAGAATGGATCCACTGATCTTGTCTCTCGAACTCGACCACTAATGTAACGACCCGACCTCCCAAACCCCCGCTAGGGACCCGGAAGTTTGCGTCGCCACCCACAGATCCGAAGACCCAGAAGGGTTAGAAGAAATAGTCTAGTGAGATATGTACTGAATTTGAATAACTATAACAATATAACAACTGTACAACATGTCCCAAATAAAAGTACAGGTACAAGAAGAAAGGTGTAGTCCTTAAGGGGCATATCCCAAGAACTTGCAAAGCACAACTCTCAACTCACTCAGGTATAAGAGCTCACAACACTCGCTCTCACTGCTGCTGACAGCACACGGCGCCACAGCCGCCTCTGCAACCCGTCCGACACTGAGCTCCCGCGACGACGAGCCCCTAGCTGAAGGAAGTAGGGGGAGTGAGCCTCGCGAACAAGGCTCAGTAGGGATTACCAGTCCCTCACCGGCCAGAGTAGCAGGAACTCCGAAAATAGGAAACTACACTAGAAAACTGTAAAGTGAGGAACACCTACAACATGGTACTACTAAGCAGTGGAACATAACAATGCAATGCCACAACCATCAACCAAGGTCGTGACACACACACGACTCCCGCAAAAACCAATGGAGTTGGGCACTAAGCGGAAGCAACCCTCGGCACACCCGCTGAGACCATGCAACAACCAAGTAAGAACGACATCTCACCACAAGCACGACCACCTCAGACCTCCACAAGGTCGAGGGCTCACAAGTAGAACCACCCCGGACCCCGGACACACTACGAGGTCGGGAAACCACACACGCCGGTGCCACCACGGACTGGCACCAAGGGACGGACTACAGAACTGAGAGAACACCGAAGAGGAAACCACCATAAGCACGAGCCAGAAGGCCTGACCAACGATGCCCACAGAAACTAGACATGGTCAGGCTACAACCACCGTGCAGGCAAGGGCAACGGATAACACTTGGAAATGTCGTGAGGAATCACCATCACAACAACAACAACAAGCCACCACCACTGGAAGCTAAGAGGAGGACACACCAGCCACTCCCTCTGCTCACCAGCCTGGCTCCTGCCTCTAATCTCCCCGGAAGAGCGAGACAGAGCCGCCACAGAACACCAAGAGAACACACGCAACACCGTAGCTTGGCCAAGCTGCAGCCCCACGCCTAGCACCACTACGTGGCTCCGGAACCAACGCAGAGAGAGGCAGTGAGACAAAGGACTGTCTGGGCCGCGCTAGGAAGAGAACCGCCTCAATGACTTCGGCGTCCCGCCCCAGACAAGAGAGCTCTACAAATGACTTGGCGTTGCTGTCCAAACCTCGTTTTCCCCTCCGCTCTAGAGTCTGCCAACTCGGCTGCCAACTCGAGCATGCTCGTAGCCCAGAGCACTCCCTCACAGGCTCCCGAGGATGGGGGTCCCAGGCAACGGAGACAACCTGTGAACGGGACAATCCCTCAAGTGCCAAGCACCGAGGGGCAAGCACAACAAGAACCACGCCAAACCGTTGGCTTGTAACCCACGACAAGCCCAGCAAGCAGGAGGCATGCACGGACCCTCGAGAGGGCACCAGACAGTACGGAAAACTTCGCTATGCTAATAATCGATTGGCCGTCGGACAATCGATTATTAGACATACGTGAGACTCATGGCATCGCCGCCAGGACACGTCCACGAAGGTGTCACCTTCGGTCACTGAACACAGGGAGGTAACCTGCCGCGTTCCCTACCAAATGGTCCTAAGGGCAAACCAGCCCTGGGGCACATGCCGACACCCCAACCGAAACCACGGAAACACCCGAGACAACACAGGTGTTGTCGCGTCCCCCTAGGCCGTCGACGTGATACCATCGCGACATGGAAGGGCACCGCGACAACAACCCTATCGCGACGGGGCAGAGCGTCACGACAGCAACCCTGTGGCGACAGGAAAATGTGTCGCGACAGTGATCCTTATCGCGACAGGAAAATGCGTCGTGATAAGGTCACTCCTGACTGGGCAAATGCCTCTTCTGGTGTCACGACGCGCACCACGGTCGCGACACCAGCAGAGAGGCAAACCCACAGGATGCTCCATCCTGGGGCCGCCCACAAGCCACACATATACCACACGGAGGAGGGGAGCATGGAGAAGCTATCTAAACTAACTAGAAAGCATGAGAAACTCCCAATCCACCCGGATCGAGAAGAGCATAAGCAATCCCTACCTTTCAAGAAGAAACGAACCCATAAGGGCCCTTCACGTCAGATTGGCCACCTCCTCCTCGCTCCACGCAAGCTCCACGACGTCGGGAACATGAGCACGGCCCTCCTCCTCACCTGAAACACACAAAGGGGAGAGAGGGAGGCGGAGCACCGTCGGAGTGGGAGAAGAGAGGGGAAGGAGGGAGAAAGGGAGAAGGGGTCGCCGGCCAAGGCCTTAAGCCTTCGGCACCCAAGACGCGATGGGGTGACGCATCGCATTAAAGACCTTAACGTGATGGGTCAACGCACCGCGACAAGAACGCGTCCCCTAGGGACGCAGCGACAACGCGACAGGTCGTACTGACATACCTGCCACCCTGACAACCGTCAGACGACCGAAGCGATGGAACACTGTCGTGACCCGTTGACTGGTCGTGACAAGAACGCGACAGAAAAGCCGGGCGCAACAAGAACGCAACGCACAAGCTGGTCACGACAAGGATGACTGTCGCGTCGGACACCCACGACGCGACATTAACGCGTTGCCCAGCCCGGACGCGTTAGTGGCCAGTCATCCAAGACACCGGACGAAAATCCGGGAAGCCAGGTATTACAACTAAATCAGACAATTCAAATGTATACCCGTCGAGAATGGATCCACTGATTGTGTCACCCGAACTAGACCACTGAATTGGACAATTCGAATATGTACCCGTCGAGAATGGATCTACTGATCGTGTCTTGGCATCGGACACTGCCTACTACTTGATTGATGAATATTCAATTATATGTTATTGTTTCCCATCAGTATGATTCAACTGGTTTACACTTACCGCCAGTACATGTTCAGTGGACTGCTCGATAGTAATTACATGTTTGATAATGATGAATGTCATTATGTGCCTAATACTCGTTATTTTGGTTCAGTTCATTACTATATCAGTTTGATCTTGCATGATTCAATAGTTTACATCTTGATTTGCATTATGCTTCCCTTTATTGAATACTGTCATTTGTTATCCTTGTGTGCATCAAATTTTCCTTGATTCCAATATCCATTTCCTTGTTATTAGAGGATAAATCCTACTGGGCAAGACTGCTCATACCTACTCTTTTTCTAGGTATTCATCAGTTCTAGAAGGCAGGACAATAGGAATTGTGTGCTGAGAGATCAACACTTGTTATTTCTGACATTTGAATTACAGTTTAGGAATCATGGAATTATCTCAACTTTAAGGAACGACAGTTAATTTATATTTTTATTCTAGTTCATGACCCCCAATCAATTCTTGCTCGGAAAATTTTAAACTTGTTCTCGATTTCCTGTTCAATTGCGTCTCGACATTTATGGAAATATTAAATGATGGGACGTGACAAAAATTGACAAGATAAGCAATCAATACAATGTTATCTAAGTACATAGGAATATTCAAGAGAGATACTATAATAAATAATTCCTATCTACTCTTCGAGAAATGTTCCATGAATTTTAGCAAGAAATAATCTAGCATAAAGTCACAAATTTTCTACATAAAATAGATCATTTAGATGATCAAATCTCAAGAGAGAATGATGATATATTATGGAAGATTTTGATTTACAAGGAATTTTAGTTAAATACTCATTTTTTGTTTCTCAGAAATGATTGTTTTGTGTAAAACACAAAAAAATATTCATTTTCTAGTTCTTTGAGAAATACTTGTTTTCTAATTTGTTTAAAGACTAATTTTAAATTTTGCTAAAATATTTATTTTAGACCTGAGTGAAATGCTCATCTTCATGCTCCAGCGAAATGCTCATTTCAAATTGTCTAAAATGATTGTCTTCGAGCATTAGTGAAATGATCAATTTCAGGGTGTATATATAAAATGATCATTTTCAGTATACCTAAAATGCTCAATTTGAAATCGTTTGAAATGATTGTTTTGAATCTCTCTTAAATACTCATTTTGAGTTAGACTAAAAGGCTCGTTTTCAATTCTTTTAAAATGATCGATTTGAGACTTAAGTAAAATGATCGTTTTCATCCTTTTTAAGATGATCATTTTAAATCAGATTGAAATGCTTATTTTAAGTCCTGATGAAATACTCATTTTGAGTCAGACCAAAATGATCCTTTTAGTCTTGAATGAAATGCTCATTTTAGTCTTCTTATCATTTTTCTCAGCCTCGATATCAGACGACTTATTTTTGTGTGTGTATAAAAGCTCATTTCTAAGTTCCTTCCCAAAGCTCGATTTTGAATTATTGTACTATGTAGATTTTGATGATCACAAAAACACTAAATCTAATTCATGTTGATATGCTCTTAAAGCACCAATTGTTGTTCATGTTAATGATCCATGTAATTGATTTGGTTATATTTAATTTGAGGTTCTAACTTGTGTGTTAAGTGTGTAGACGAATAGGCCAAAGTCGAATAGGCAAGTTAAATTTATAAAGACCAAGGCTTGGACCTAACAGGACTGAAGATTAGCTGAAAAAAACTGCAAAACTGACAGTCGGACGACCGATCCAGAGAAAATGATCAACCGACTTTCCCAGTAGCATTGTTTCTAGGACAGTGCAAATCAGATGATTGATTGTGTGAAAATGGACGACCGATTAGGAGAAAATGTCAACACATGAGAGTTGCATGTTCACACATAGAAGAGCTGAAGAGGAGCAAGCCGACTTCAAGTGCAGACCAGGAAATCGGATGACTGATTCATGGTTTTCGGTCGACCATTTTTTCAAGTAACTTGGGGACTAGTAACAGTCCAGAATCAGAAGACCAAAAATGGGAAATCAGACGACCGATTTTGGCGACGAGGTTTCCTAATCTGAACAGACTCTTTCCTTCATTAGGTCTTTGTCTGAGGATTCGTCCAAGATGTGATCATTTGGGTTGGGCTATATGTGTAACACTTTTTCCAAGCCCCTAGGAGAGACCCAACCATGCAAGAGAGTTAATTTCTATCCTTTGAAGCTTGGGTTTTGGGTGATCTTTTGAAGAAGCCTGTAGCATACCTCGAGTTCAAGTGTTCCAGACATCTTAGCTACTGCATGGAGTTGCTGTCAAGTTCCAGGAAGTTGTAATATATTCAAGCAACACCCAAGAGGCTGTGTGGTTTGTTTCCATCTTTTCTAAATCCTGCGTGCATGTGTGGTTGTTTCCATCTTTTCTATCTCCTTTCTACGCATGTTAGGATAGTTAGTTTCGCTATTTATAGTGTTATATTCTAGTTGTGCATCTTGCTTAATAGATTTTCTTATTTAAGTTAATCTACTATGTGTTAAAGAGTTTTTAAATAGGCGATAACAAATTCACCCCTCCCCTCTTAGTTGATCATCACACATACATGTTTCTTCAATTGGTATTAGAGCATGGCTCTTGATTTTAAGAGTGATCCTATGTGCGATAGACAACAAAGGATTTATGCCTGAGGGTCATTCTATCCAATGACCACCTTACTTTGATGGCAACAACTACTCTTATTAGAAAAATCATATGCACATTTTTCTCAGGGCTCAAGATTATGAGATCTGGAAAGTAGTGAGTACTAGTCCGTATACATTACCAGAGGATGAGGAAAAGTGGACTGAGGATAACATCAAGAAATACAAGATTAATTTTTGTGCTCTAAATATTATGCAATGTGTCATACACCATGATGAATATTTCTGTGTTTTTATATGTAGCTCAGCGAAGGAGATGTGGGATAAACTAAAATTGATCTACGAAGGCACATAAGAAGTCAAGGAGACCCGAGCCAATCTCCTAGTGCATGAGTATGAGATGTTCAAGATGAACCCTATTGAGACCATCTTAGAAATGTTTGCATGGTTCATCAAGATCACCAATAGTCCGGAGCTTCAGAAAATTTCTGAGGAAAAATAAGTCATTGTCTACCACTCTCTCTAAAGACTTCAAGAGCAAAATCAAGATAGGAGAACCTAGCAAAAGGATAGAGATAATCTACTATGAATGCCAAGGCATTGGCCACATGATATCAGAGTGCACGGTTTTCCTGAAAGAGTAGACGAAAAGCATAAGAAAGAAGCCCAAAGCCATGGTTGCAATATGGAGTGACTGAGAAGAGTCATCCTCTTCAGCTGAAAACGCCCAAAAGTAGAAGGAAACTGAATGCGGTCTTATGGCAGTTGAGGACTCTCCCGACGTAAATTTTGACTGTAATATTTTACCACTGAGGAGATAGAATTAATGTATACTGCTTGCATAAAAAATATAAGAAAATCAAAATAGAAAATAAGGGACTGAAAATGAAATCAAGGTTTTCTTCATAATGAAATCCCTGCATATCATGTCATAAACTCAATATGAATATGAAAATATTCATGATAAAAATGAAACCTTGCAAAATAAAAGTCTACTATGAAGATGAAATTGAATGTATGCTCCATGATAATGGTTTTACATAAAAATTGAGCATAGTTGAAAAGGAATAATTCATTGAAATCTAAAAATGAAGAACTGAAAACCCAAGTGTATGTACTTGAGGAAATTGTTAAAGTCTCTGAAAACTCTATCAAGAAATTACATGAAATAATTAATGATCTGACGCCTACGGTCTCTAGACTCATGAATGGAAAAGAGAAGTTAGATGAAGTTCCTAGTGTCAAAGTGAATACCCAAAGACATGGTCTGAGATATGTACCTAAGAAATCCAACTCTAACTCCTTTGAGTCTAAGACCAAGACATCTTTGGTTCATGCTTTTAATATTTCAAGCACATCAATTGCTAAATCAAAATAGAAAAAGGCTCAATTGAATACTCATGCTAAGAAATCTGTGCAACCTAAGAAACCAACTCACATGAAAGACAAACATGTTAATCATCATGTAAGTCACATACCGCAACCCCACAACGCACCTTTAATATCTCATGTTATTTCTGTGTGGGCATGGTCATGTGAATTATACGTGTCCTTTAAAGAGAAACATGCAGAAATTAAACTTGGTGTGGATTAGAAATGATTTACTTCTTTCTAGGACTAACACTGTTGTATCTAAAACCATTTAGGTACCAAAGAAATCCACTTGAGTGGTATGGTTGCAGGTGTCTTGAACAATTGGAGTTTGAGCATCAATGTAGAATTCAAGGCACTATAATTGGTCTATGAGTATCATGTTTATTTTTGTTTTTGCGCATTCAAGGTAAGACATGAATACTCTTGTATATCTTCACTGTTTACTTATTTAGATTTTGATGATAGGCTGTGTTTTTATTTTCCTTCTGTCAGAAAAAAAAATGAAAGATCAAAAACACAAAAAGGGTCATAGAGTTTAGTGTCTAATGCATGTTTGTACTTGTATGTCTATCCCTTGAGTGCTTGTATGAGTTGTATATGTAAAGACATCCTCCTTCATTCTTTCTATGGTCTATACTCCCTTGCTATTTTTATTGCAATGACTTGAAACTTAGTGTACATTATTTTAGCCATTAAGGGGGAAAATTATGCTTTGGTTATGTGCATAAATTAAGGGGGAGCTAAATCATTATGTATTTAACATACTTCTTAAATACATTTGAAATTAAGGCCGTTAACACATCAATGCACTTGAGTGTGATTAATTGATATCACTTTAATACTGGGTGGAAATTTTTTCTTAACACTTTTGTGATGCTTGAAATACACCTAATTTGTAGTAACTCATGAAGAAAAAGTTACATGTCCCAGGTTGAAACAGAAAAGAGAAACTTAGCTTAGTAACTAGGTCTTTCCACTAAACAAGTGAGGAGTCTCGCGTCAAATGTTAATATTTTTCTAAAAAATGAATAAAAAATAAAATAAACAAAAGTTGGTATCAATTGGTTTTATAGTTTAAAAAAAGGGGGTAGAGTGATAATTACCAAAAATCGAGAGTCTATCATACATGAGTTGGATTCGGAGTATCCATTAGTGTTAATTAAAACACTACAAGGGAAAGCGGGTTTACCGATGGAACTTTCCGACGGAACGTTTCCGTCGGTAAATCCATCTGACTTTACGATGGATATATTTTCGTCGAAAATATCAGTCGGAATTTCCAACCGAACATATTCTATCAAAAATTCCGTCGGTTTTCTGACAAAAATATATCCATCGAAAATTCCATCCATAATACCGATGGAATTTCCGACGAAAATAATTCCGTCGAAAATTCAATTATCCCCCCACTCCCCCCGTTCCCAAATGGCCACCCACGCTCCTCTCTCTCTCTCTCTCCTCTCTCTCTCTCACTCTCTCTCTCTCTCCTCCTCTCTCTCTCTCTCTCTCCTCCTCTCTCTCTCTCTCTCTCTCTCTCTCTCCTCTCGTCTCTCTCTCTCTCTCTCTCTCTCTCTCTCTCTCTCTCTCTCTCACGTAGAGCACTGCCGCAATCCTGTGTTGCCGCCGCCGCCCACCGTCCCGTAGCCGCGACCCGCCGTCGCCGCCGCTACCCCGCGTCGCAGCCTCTGCTGCGACTTTGCACCACCGCCTCCGCCTCCATGTATGTCTCCCCCTCCTCGTCCCGGTGAACCCCACCCCCTCCCCCTCCCGGCGAACCCCACCCCCCCCCTCTCCCACTCCCGTTGCCAGCCTCCTCCCCCTCCCTGTGACTTCCACCCCCTCCCCCTTCCCCTTCCGGCCCCCACTCCCTCTCCCGATGCCCCCTCTCCCTCAACGACCCCCCTACCGGACCCCCCCCCCGCACTGCTTCCCCTCCCGGACCCCCACCCCAACCCCCACTGCTCCCCCTCCCGGACACTCCCCCTCCCCCTCCCCCTCCCCCTCTCCCACCCCCACCCCCACTGCTCCCCATACCGAACCCTCACCCCCCTGCCGCACACCCACCCCTGCCAGCCCCCCTCCCACTTCCGTCCCCTCCCCGTGACCCCCACCCCTCCCCCACCCTCTCCCACTCCCGTTGCCAGCCCCCTCCCCCTCCCCGTAACCCCCACCCCTCCCCCACCAGGGCCCCCACTCCCACTCCCTCTCCCGAAGCCCCCTCCCCCTCCACGACCCCCACCCCCACGCTGCTCCCCCTCCCGGACACTCCCCCTCCCCCTCCCCCTCCCCCTCCCTCTCCCCCACCCCACCCCCACTGTTCGTGGGTTTCCAACTGAACTGACTTCATATTGTGCTCATTGAATACTGTGCTCTCTCTCTCTCTCTAGATCTCTCTCTTTCTATATATAAATATATATATAATTGACCAAATATTTGCACATCCATCTAGGCACAGTTAATTTCTCAATGTTATTTGCAATTTTCTCTTGAATATATATATGAGACTTTTCTCCACACTTCTTGTAACAACCCAAAAACCCGACCCTCGGCCCATGCCGAGGACCCGATTTTTGTGGTCGCCGCCCACGGATCCAGGGACCCGGAAGGGCTATAATATAAATCTAACAGGATATGTAACGTAAGTAAACGTCAACTACAGCTAGGAGCACACACACACGGAAGCAGAGAGAAGAACGTGTCTGCTGTGTATCACTCTAGGTACAGTCCCAACACACACACACACACACTAGTACAAGTAAAAGCAGGGGATAACAAATCCCTTAGGGGCATACCCCGAGGGTGATGTGCAACTGAGAAAAGGGAGATCACTGCTAGCTACGGGGTCCTCGACTACCGCTTCGTCTCCTCTGCCCAACGCGCGCCCTGCCGCTGCTGAGAAGTCTCACTTCGGAAAGAGGAGGGATGAGCTTCACAACAGAAGCTTAGTAGGGACTACCAATCTCCTACTGACTTTAACAGGCATAAGAATATATATATATATATACAATTTAAACAACAGCAGTTATATCTTCTACCTATGAACGGAAGTGCAGAAGCAAAGCTACTAACTAGCAATGGTACGAAAGTACAACACTGTCGAAACTCCGTACTACTGCTCGTCGTGACCACCACACGGCTAGTAAAACACAAACAGGGGAAAACCCCGCCTGGACAAGGAACACTAGCTACGGAAAACACTACCACTAGTCAAAGGTCAGATGCACCCACTGACGTTTTATCGTCGACCCGAGTCTTGACCCCCACGTCTCGTCAGAGCGAGGTAGGACACGAAGTACACAACAGTAACCGCCATAGTCTGGCCGGACTACGGTCCCACGCCTGGCCTCTATAAGCAGTTCTGGGGCCACAAAGGGCGAGGCAGTGAGAGAGGGACTAGCTGAACTACACCGGGAAGGACTCCCAAACTGACCTCAGCGTCCCAGTCCAACTACGAGAGCTCTACAAATGACTCAATGTTGCTGTCCTAACCACCGTTTTCCCCTCTGCTCTAGAGTCCGCCTACTCGGCCGCCAACTCGAGCACGCTCGTAGCCCGGAGTACTCCCTCAACAGGCTCATGAGGATGGGGGTCCCAGGCAACGATAACAACCTCTCTCACGGGACAAGCCCTCAAGTGCCAAGCACCGGGCGAAAGACTAGTGTAGGACCGTACTAAGGAGACTAGCACAGGTGCCACGAGTACAACGAGAAGCGGAAGCAGCGAAGACTACACAGAGAAACGGCTTCGCAGGAACAAACCTGTCTCTCGGCTGAGGTCGGGACCCCTCGGGCCATCGCGACAAGGTCGGGACGCCCAGCCCTGTCGCGACACTTTCACGGCGGCCCAAGCCGTCGCGATCATGTCGCGACTGGCCGGGCCGTTGCGACAAGATCGCGACCTCTATAGTGGTCGCATCTTCAGCCGAGTGGGGTTCCGGTGCAGTCCTCCCGGAAACCACCCCAAAAACTCGGTACAACATTCCACAGGGGGAGGGGAGCATGCTCAACATGTATTGAAAGCTGTAAATCACCCAAATCACCCTTAAACCCCACAATCATGGATTCACGAGAATCTATGCTCGATGGAAACCTCACTCAAGCATGAGCATGATTCTCACACTCCCACAAACCAAACCACGAGGAAACACTGTCTCTTGTGGGAGGGGAGCATGCTTAGGGCGAGAGGAACAAGGGTCTCTACCTCCACAAGTAGAGCCGACCCGTTGGGGCCTTCACGTTGGAATGACCACCTCCTCCTCGCTCCAAGCACCACGACCACGTCCCCTGCACGAACAGGGCGACACCACCTCAGCACGAGCACCCTGAACCGACGGAGAAATGCAAGGGAGCTCGAGAGGGGGAGAAGGGGAAGAGAGGAAGAGAGAGCGCGAGTGAGGGAGAAATGTGGCGCACCCTCGGTTTTAAACCGACGGCCCCCAAAACATGACGAGGCGACCTGGCACGATAACAACCAAGTCGGGACGCCCATAGGCGTCACGACCATGTCGCGGCTGCCACCCCCGGCGTGACTCCAAAAGTAGTCAAACCTCGAAGACTGGGAAAAACAAACACGACGGCCTGACAGGTCGCGTCAACGTTGTACGCGCCTGCCACTCGACACGACCATTCTGACAGACGAGATAGCGATCATGTCTGTCAGAAAAGCAGTCGCGATGCCGTCAGATGCCGCAACAAGGACGTGACGACCACCCCCATCGTGACAAGAACGTGACGGCCAGGTGCGACGCATCACCAAGCCCATACTACTTCAAATATATATATATAAGAGATATTGTCTACTTATTTCTTTTTTTGCTAGGTAGAGATAATTCTTCTCCTTCTACACATGCAATTATACAAGGAAATCGAATTCGAATATACACTCCCTTCATATGTAAATAATGCCCTAATTCCTCACTAGTTCATGGGCCTTGGCCTGCCCTTCCCTCTTTAATTTATTGGCAGACCTCCATTCCATTATGAGAAAGACTTTGTGTGATGATCAGTCTGTGCCCATGTAAATTTAATTAATTACATATATATATTTTGATGATTAACAAAACCAAACAAGAGTTTATCAATTATATCTAATGAATTTCATAAGTCTTAAGTACAGAAAAAATACCAAGGTCAAACAAGCCAATAAAGGTATGCATTACTTCTCTGAAGCCTTAATCTTTTCAACATGATATTTCTCTAAGTCCATATCGATTTCTGTTGAACATCATAATGATTTGCTTATAAGACTGAAAAGTCATGTTGTTTCAAACAAGTCGATGCTGTAACGATTCTATAAGTCACCGTAACAATTTCTTTAGAACTCGTAACGACTTGCCTGTCATAACGATTCTATAAGTCACTGTAACGATTTCTTTAGAACTCGTAACGACTTGCCTGTCATAACGATTCTATAAGTCACCATAACGATTTCTTTAGAACTCGTAACTACTTGCCTATCATAACGATTCTATAAGTCACTGTAACGATTTCTTTAGAACTCGTAACGACTTGCCTGTCATAACGATTCTATAAGTGACCATAACTATTTCTTTAGAACTCGTAACGACTTGCCTATCATAACGATCTATAAGTCACCGTAACGATTTCTTTAGAACTCGCAATGACTTGCCTGTCATAACGATTTCATAAGTTACCGTAACGATTTCTTTAGAACTCGCAACGACTTGCCTGTCATAACGATTTAATAAGTTACCGTAACGATTTCTATAGAACTCGCAATGACTTGCTCGCCGTAACGATTTCGTAAGTTATCATAACGATTTGCTTTGCACAAAGATTTCTTTAAAGCGCTCACAACGATTTACTTTGCGCAACGATTTCTTTAGAGCTCATAACGACTTGATAAGCATTCATAACGATTTCTTCAGTGAACACAATGATTTGCTTTGTATAACAATTTGATAAGTGTTTCACAACGATTTCTTCATAAACCACAACGATTTGTTATGTCTCATAACGACTTGGTCAACCTGACTTATTCATAACGATTTCATAAGTCATATAGCCATCGATTTCATATCTTATATTGACTTGATATCTTATCCACCTTAAAAGCGTTGACTGGTCAAAGTCCACGTAGATATCTCTCTGACGCTTCTGCATTTATGAGATCTGAACGTATCTCTGCATGCTTGCAGATGATATCATCCTTTATCGTGCTTACTCTGATTACGTCTTTTAGACTTAGCTATTTGGCATTACTATTTTCATGTCTATTGCTACTAACGTTGACTGACATCAGAGACATCTTAGCTGTCTACTATTTGAGATTGACATTTGTGCAGACCTCTGATCTAGCTCCATGTTACAACGTTAAACAAAATAGAAGCCAAATGATATTTCTGAAGAACTCATCTCTTTGCGTGCTCAAGTGAACAAAAGACTGTTGACTAGAAGCTTCCAAGACTTCATGTGTCATTCAGTCTAACGACTACTCAAGAGAGAGACAACGGACACTTCAACGTCTACATTTCAAATTGAAGATATAAATACAAGTCAGAAGGATAGAAGAATGAGACATACATACAGACCCGATAGATACAACAACAATCGCTTATTCAAGCATTCAAATTCTTCTGAAGAAAGTCTAGAGCAAAAAAATCTCATTCCTCATCACCTTCAGCTCTTTGCTCTTTGTGTTGTAATAGATTTTCTAAGAGAGCCCGTGTAGTTCTGAGAGTGTGCCTTGTTTAGATTCTTGCTCTCAGTGCTAGTTGCTTCAGATCGTGGCTTGTTAAAAGCTTGATCTAGGGGCTTGAATTTCATTCAATTCTCTTTGAGTTGTTGTTGTTCCCTTCGGGTGTGAAGGAAGACCTGGTGGTATCCAGGGTGTAATTCCCTTCGGTTGTGAATGAAGACTTGGTGAGGTATCCAGGTGTTGTTGTTCCCTTCGGGTGTGAAGGAAGACCAGCTGATTGGGTGTTGTTGCGTCCTTAGGGGGACTGTACCCTAGTTAGTGAAATCCTGAGTTGTTGCTCAGGGACTGGACGTAGGACTCCTAAGGAGAGGAGGTCCGAACCAGGATAATTCTTGTGTTGTGTGATTGTCTTCTTTGTGTGTTTGATATTTAAACTAACAGTCACTAACCTCCTTCGAAGAACGTTTGTGTGAATATTTTTAGTTACAGGTATCTTGTAGATTATTTTAAAAGACCCATCACCCCCCTCTGGGCTCCTCAACTGGGCAACAAGTGGTATCAGAGCTAGTCTCTTCGACAAAGAAAGGATCCAACGATCTGAAGAGTAAAGATCCATGGTAGCCCAAGGCAACATTGAAGGTCAGTCTGTCAACCGACCCCCGCTCTCGATGGTGAAGATTATCCTTATTGGAAAACCAGAATGGAGAGTACTTTCTACAAGGCCACGATTATCAATATGGTCCATAGTAGAAGAAGGTGATCTTCTAGTCACAAATGAAAAGCTCAGTGGACAGATGATGACAGAAAGAAGATCTCCTTGAACTGCAAAGCAAAGAGCATTTTATGCTGTGCTCTAAGTAAAAAGGAGTTCAACAGAGTCTCAGCCTGCAAATCCTCAATGGAAATGTGGGAAAAGCTCAGGATACTTATGAAGGCACAGACAAAGTAAAGGAAACAAGAATCGACATTCTTGTCACTCAATATGAAGATTCAGATGCAATCAGGTGAGTCCATAACTCAAATGTTCAGTCGATTCACTGACATCACAAATGGACTAGCTGGTCTGGGGAAAACCTATGAGATTGGAGACATGGTGAGGAAAATACTTAGATCCTTACTGTCCTCGTGGACCCCAAAGGTCACAGCAATAGAAGAAGCTAATGACCTGAAGAGAATGCCAGTAGAAAAACTCATTGGGTCCCTCATGGCCCATGAGTTCAACATGGAAAGGCTAGGAGAGTCCTCTAGCAGAAAGAAGCACTCCAACGCCTTAAAAGCTGAAGAAGATTCACCAGAAGTAAGTTCAGATGAGAGTGAAAGTGATGTGGATAGTGAGAATGAGGAAGCAATGCTATCTAGAAGATTGCAGCGGATTCTAGCTAAGAAGAAGAAGTTCCAATCTGGTAGAAGGCACTTCAAAAGAAACAAGGACTTCAAGAACCAGATGGAAAAGATCTAAAGAAAGGAGAACCCATTTGCTATGAATGTAAAAACCAGGACACATTAAAGCTGAGTGTCCAAAATTCAAGAAACGAAGCTCAAAAAGAAAAGAGCTCCACGAAGTTCAGAAAGTACAAGAAGAAGGCGATGGCAGCAGCATGGGAAAACAGTAGCGACTCAGACAGTAGGTCAAACTCCTGCAGCGATGAAGAAGAAGCCCATTTTGCTTTCATGGCAAATACTGAAGATAAGGTAACTTCTGACTCCTCCTTTGAATCATGCAATGATTCTGATTCAGATAATTTAGAGGAAGTATTTAATGAACTATATAATAAAATATAAAGAAGTAACTAAACTATTAAAAGCCAGTAAGAAAAACAGTACTTGTTTAGAAAACACTAACTCTGATCTGAAAACGAAAAATGAAGAATTAGAAAAACAAATAACTGAACTTAAAGGAAGAAATGTATTATTATGTGAAGACTTAAAAGATAAAAATAAAAAAATAACGGAATTAGTAAAACAAGAAAATGTAGATGAACTAAGAACTGAAATCAAGACTCTAACAGAAGAAAACATAAAGTTATCTAGCACGTTAGAAAAATTCACAAATGGTAAAAACTCCCTAATATTAAAAGGTGCTAGAAGATCAGGTAAGAAGAAAAATGGTTAGGATATACACCCCCAGATAATGAAGAAACCATATTTATCCTAAAACATATCCAACACCAAAATTTGTACCTGAACAAGATATAGCATACAAAGCTGATTTCAGATATATAGAAAAAGTAACCAAATTATCCTGTTGTAGTCACTGCAACAAGCTAGGACACATCATAATGACATGCCCAACAAGACATAAGAAATGGATAATAAAAGGTAAAATCAATGATACTAACCAATCAGGACCCAAAAGAACTTGGGTACCTAAAACTTGATGATTTTTTCAGGTTAACCCTCGAGCATCCAAATGGTATTGGATAGTGGGTGCTCAAGGCACATGTCAGAAAACCATAAGTTATTCACTCATCTCCGAGCTGAAGAAGGAATAGTTACTTATGGAGATAATGGAAAAGGAACAGTAATTGGCAGTGGGTCTGTGAATAACAAAGGAAGAACAGTTATGGAAGATGTATTGCTGGTCAAAGGGTGAAGCATAATCTCATTAGCATCAGCCAGCTGTGTGACAGAGGCCATCAGATCCAGTTTCAAGAATCGAAATGCAGCATACTGAAGGATGGATCAGTCATCTTTGAAGCAATAGAGAAAAGAACTTATATGTGCTCTATCTTGAGGAACTCAAAGAACAAAATGTCTGTCTGGCAGCAAATAAGGAAAAATCTACAGAATTATGGCACAGACGACTAGGACATTGCAGCATAGATGGCATGAGAAAATTGTTGAAGAAAAATCTAGTAGAAGGTGTGCCAAAGGTCAGTGCAAAAATGGAAGGTGTCTGTAGACCTTGCTAAGGAAAGCACACCAAAAGCTCTTCAAGTCAAAGACAGTGGTAACCACCTCAAAAACCTTAGAGCTCCTTCATATGGATCTATTTGGGCCAATGAGGACTACCAGTCTTGGAGGAAAGAACTTTGGATTTGTCATAGTCGATGATTACTCAAGATTCACGTGGGTGTCATTTTAGAGCATAAAGATGACACATTTGATAACTTTGTCAGTTTCAGCAAGAAAGTTCAGAGGAAGATCAAAAAGTCAGCATTGTTTCTATCCGATCAGATCACGACGGTGAATTCAGAACGAAAAATTTGCTAAGTTCTGTGATGATCAGGGAATTGAGCATAATTTCTCAGCACCAAGGACACCACAGCAAAATGGAATGCTGAGAGAAAGAATAGAACTATATTGGATATGCAAGAACAATGTTATCAGAATATGATCTGCCAAGGATTTTTGGGCTGAAGCAGTCAACACAGCAAGCTACATTATCAACAGAGTCATGATCAGACCAATCCTGAAGAAGACTGCATATGAACTGTTCAAAGGAAAGAAACCAAAGATCAGCCATTTTAGGAGATTGGGTGTCCTTGCTTCATTCACAACAATGGAAAAAGAGACATTGGTAAGTTGGATGCCAAATCAGATGAAGGTATCTTCATGGGGTACACCTCTAAACCCAAAGGCTATAAAGTATTAATAAACACACTTATTAATTGAACAGTCTGTACATATATTTTGATGAAACTAACCCCTCCTTGAGAAAGGAAGAAGATAGTGATAATGATGATACAGATGAACTGTCCAAGAAACTAAAGAATACATCAATTGAGGACAATGATGATCCACCTCTGGAAGACTTGCAACAAAAAGAACATACACATGAAAATCTTCCAAAGGAATGGAGACACAAGAAAGATCACCCACTCGAAAATATTATTGGTGATCCATCTGTAGGGGTAAGAACAAGAAGTAATAATTCCTGTGATTACCTTGCATTTGTTTCTCAAATAGAGCCGAGGACAGTCAATGAAGCTCTTTGTGATGAATCTTGGATATTAGTCATGCAAGATGAATTAAATCAATTCAAGAGAAACCAAGTATGGTCACTTGTTCCTAGACCATCAGACCATCCAGTCATTGGCACCAAATGGGTGTTCAGAAATAAACTGGATGAAACTGGTGTGATCCTAAGAAACAAGGCCAGATTGGTAGCTCAATGCTATTCACAAGAGGAAGGCATAGATTTCGATGAAACCTATGCACCTGTAGCTAGACTTAGGTTATTAGAATTTTGCTTGCATATGCATCCGCATTAGATTTGAAATTATTTCAAATGGATGTTAAGTCTGCATTTTGAATGGTTTTATTAAGGTGGAAGTCTATGTAGAACAACCTCCAGGTTTTGATGATACTGAATTTCGGATCACGTTTTCAAATTACACAAAGCATTATATGGTTTAAAGCAAGCACCTAGAGCCTGGTATGAAAGACTTAGTTCTTTTCTTTTAAACCATGGTTTCAGTAGAGGTCAAGTAGATAGTACTCTTTTCATAAAGTTAAAGGTCAAACACATTCTACTAGTTCAAATTTATGTAGATGATATTATTTTGGTTCTACTGATGAATCCCTTTGCAAGTACTTTGAAAAGTTGATGCAGGGAGAATTTGAAATGAGCATGATGGGAGAACTTAATTATTTCCTGGATTACAAATCAAACAAGGAAAGGAAGGAACTCACATCTGTCAAGCAAAGTACACAAAAGAACTCTTAAAGAAATTTGGATTCGAAAATACCAAGCCACTGTCAACACCGATGAGCACTCAACAAGGATGGACAGTGACAAAGATGGTAAGAAAGTAGATCAAAAGATCTACAGAGGTATGATAGGTTCACTCCTTATTTAACAGCTAGTAGACCTGATATTCTATTAGTGTATGCATGTGTGCTAGGTATCAAGCAGATCCTAAAGAATCACATTTAATTTCTGTGAAAAGAATATTTAGATATTTAGCAAGAACTCATGACTTAGGTCTATGGTATCCAAACATTGTGAAATTAACTTAGTAGGTTACTCTGATGCTGACTATGCTGGATGCAAATTAGATAGAAAAAGCACAGTGGTTGTTGTCAATTCTTGCAGGATGTTTAATATCTTGGTCTTCAAAGAAACAAAATTCAGTGGCACTATCTACAGCTGAAGCTGAGTACGTAGCTGCTGGAAATTGCTGTACACAACTCTTATGGATAAAGCAACAACTTGAAGATTCGGATTAAACATCAAATCCATCCCACTGCTGTGTGACAACACCAGTGCTATAAATCCCACCAAGAATCCAGTTCAACATTCAAGGACCAAGCATATGAGGTTAGATATCATTTTATTCGCGACCATATAGCAAATGGTAATATTGAAATATCTTTTATTGATTCAAATGGTCAGTTAGCAGACATTTTCACAAAAGCCTTACCCGAGGAGAGATTCACATCTCTTAGAAGGGAATTAGGCATGTGCAATTTGTGAAAAAGTTTTTGTTTAAAACTGGCACATTAAATTTCAGAATTAAGTAACTTTTCCCTCCATGGCTTTAAGCAAAAGAAATTCAAATTATCCTTTCTAACCGCTCTCTCATTGAAGTCGGTTTGAATAGTCAAACTCTTTTGTCTTCTTCTGCCGCCTTTTGGCGCCTCACTTTCCACAACGCATTAATTTATTCCTAAAAAATTGAATGAGATAACGATCATATCTCGTCTTCTACCTTTACCCTCTTTCGTCTGGTTGCTCAAGCGATGCCCTAGCGATTTCGACATGACTCTTTGCTAGTCTTTGAAGCTTCTCTCCTCTTCCCGCGAAATTCTCAAGGGCTTTCACTCCTTCTTCCTTCTCAACCCTCCAGAAAACCTCCTTACTTGATTCCATGGCCGCATCAGCCATTTCCGGGAGTTTGGGTGGCTACAGTGCCGAGTTCCTCACTCCTAAGCAGCAGGAGAGGTTCCAGTTCGTGAAGACCAAAGTGTGGTGGGAAAAGGCAGTGGATGTTGCTGATCTGGAAAAGAATGGTATGCGCAATGTGGTGAAGCTTAATCAGGATGGAATGGATGGGAGTAACAACCTTCTCGAGGTAAGTTATCCAGACCTCGTGAAGGCCTTCTATGTATGCCTGAAGACTCAAGAAGATGGGTCCCTGGTTTCATATGTCAAGGGAACCCAGATTAAGATAGACTGTGAGCTTCTGCATGAGTGTTTGGGAGTAACAACATCAGGGCATAGTGGGGTTCACTCCGTGAACGCCCAAGTCAAGGGTCTTGGCATTGTAGGGCCGGGATACAGATTAAGAGATGGAAAATTGGACATCAACCAACTGAATGCGTTCAACGCCTCCTCCATCATAGTGTGTCAGATCTTGTTCCAAGAAGTGCCACATTCTCCACCTGCTCAAAGGCAGATTCTGACATGATGTTTTGGGCCATACAGAACAAGGAAATCAACATGGCCGCAGTGATGATGGAAAGAATGACTTTTGCCAGAGATCAGATTTGGGACACTAAATCCAAGCTAAATGTTTCCTTGCCGCATGCATATCTGCTTACCAAAGTTTTCAAGCACTTTGGTATTGATCTGGCAGGAGCAGTTGTTGAGAAAATGGGCCAATCAGTTAGGTCCAGAAATCTCGGGAAAAGTGGTTTCTCAGTCATAAATGGTGTTTGGTCTAAGACCTCAGTGGCCGAGGGAGAGGCCATCATAGGAGACATTCGAATTTTCCTAATGTTCAGGAAGAAGCAGCAGAACCAGTAGCAGAGCAACTTCAAGCAGTCCAAGCAGCAGAAGAGCAGAGAATAGAGTTTGAGCCAGCAGTACCTTCTCTTCCAGCAGAATTAGTAGAAGAAACTCAAGCAGCAGTTGAGACTGCAGGGTCACCTCTTATCCAAGCAGTTTCACAATCTCCAGAAGGACCTGAAGAAGAAGCAGTGGTAGGTGCAACAGATAATCTGCCCACCTCCATTATTGCCTCCATTCTCAGAGATGTAGTGGAGTCTGTTCTCATCACTGCAGTCACCTCAGAGACTGATAGAATTGTAGAAGAAGGTGTGGCTTCAGGCCACTTTGAGGATTCAGTGGCAGCAGTAGAGGAGCAATCCAGTGCTCCTTCAAATGTTGTTTTGGAAGATGCTCCCATTCAGGGGGAGCAAGAATTAATGGATGAAGATGCTCCTGCTCAGGGGGAGCAATCCAAGAAAGGTCAAGTAGAAGAAGCAGCTCACCATGATGAGCCAATGGGTGATGTACCAGTTGATGAAGACCTACCTCTTGATCAGGATGGTGTCAGAGAAGGGGAGACTGCCAGCTCCTCAGATTCAGATAATGATCAGCCTCCTCCAGTTTCAGAGGCTAGGCAGAAAGAGAAAAACAGGTGGAGCCTGAAATACCTCTCTTATCAGATACTCCTCATGAAAGGCTAATGAAGCAGAAAATAGTAATAAATAAATTGAAGCTTGTGATTGGAGGCTTGATGCTCAAGGCACAATCCTGTGCTCTCTCCAATCAGATGTTAGTTCCATCTTCATGAGCCAAGCTTCAACTTCAAAGGATATCTCCAACATAAGAAATGCCATGAAGTGGTTTAATCAGGAAATGAGCACCATGAAAAATTTGCTGAGTGACATTCTCAAGGTGGTTGGAGCTCAAATTCCTCCTCCTCCACCGCCTGCAGCTCAGGTTCCGGAGTCAGGGGCTTCTAGGCCCTCAGTTCAAGAAGCAGGGCCAACAGGGCCAGAAGCAGCAGCAGCAGCAGTAGCATCAGCAGAGGCAGTAGTAAATGTTGAAGGGCCAGATGATCAGGTTAAAGGGCCTCCAGGGCCAGCTGAGCAAGGGTCAGGGCCATCAGGGCCATTGGAGAGTGAGTCTGTGCAGAAAGAGGCAGAAGAATCCTTGGCACCCAAGCCCCCAGCTCCCTCTTCTCCCTCTCACACACCTATCCTCCAACTCCACCCTCAGCTCTACAGCTCCTCCTGCTCCCCAAACATTCAAGAAGCCTCAATCCAGACCTGTTTCCTCTCCAGCACCATTTCAGTCCACCTCATCTCCTGCCTCCTCTACTACAATTCCTTCTCCTTCTCCTATACTTGAGGTCCCTCCAGCAACCTCAGCTGGAGCCTCCTCTCCTCCTCTGGTCCCTCCCTTGGACCAGTTGATGACTCCCTACTACATCACATTCTTTTCTTCATCCTACTCCTCCACCATCTTTCATCACTATCATACTGAAAGAGCTCAACTCAACTCTCCCTATGGAAAAGATAAAGGATGAGTTTGAGGAAGGGATCCTCAGGTCTGTGTTGAAGGTTGGAGAATATGTCCATAGGGTAGACTTTTCTAGTCCTGCCCCAAGAAGAGGAAAATTACTTCTACTTCCTCTATTTCCTCTGAACCTAAATATCCTCCCTTGTGGTTCTCTCTCACAGTGGACAACAAGCATAACCCACTGTATAGGGAATACCTTTCCAAAGTTGTTCTTGCCACCATCATTAACCTTCCTTTTCAAAATCTTCGGATCATTTGAACACCATTCTACCCTACACTTCTCTTTCAAAATCCGAAAAGTCCAAAATCTTCTCTCTTGCCCACTCCAAAACTGAAGAGCAGGGACAAAGGTCAAGGATCTCCTCAAGAAATTCATTCTTGCCAAATCTGCTAGATTCCCTCCAAGGGACCACTTCCTGACCTTATCTGAGTGGTTCAGGATGCATCATCAAGAACTTTGGGCACCCTTCATTCAAAAGGAAATCAAGATGGTCAGACACTATGTGTTTTTCAACAACTACAGATATGTCCATCGACTTCCTGAAGTTCAGCTCAGCCAGTTCAAAAGGGCCATTTCAGCTCTCACTCCAGACATCTCACATACTTTAGATGTTCAGGTAGATTTTGCTACCCTCTAAGTGCCTGAAGAAATTGCCCTTCCTCAAATCCATTTTTTAGTTATGGAGTCCTCTGTAGGATCCATCATCTTTGAGCGTTTTGCCAGAGTAATGGGCAGAATTAAAGTACAGAAAGGCTGCCTGGTTGCTTTTCCTAGATTCCTATTTAGGGAATATCACCAGGGGCATGTAAGTGCTGTAGTTCTAGCCCCCATTCTGTCTGAATGTGAAAGGCTGACATCCTCAGAATGGTCCAAGTTCTATCCTTTGTCAGCTCAGCAGCTATTGCTATCAATGAAGATCAGGCCAGGGAAGGCAAACTAGCTATTTCTCCAGCTACCTTCTTGGATATGAATCTACATCTTGCTAATGACCCTTTCAAAGTATGGGAGGAAAGATACAAAGTATATGTGGCTATGCACAAGGCTCCCAGAGACAACCACACACCACTATCCTGTGACCATGGACCAATCCTCACCTGTGCCAGCTTTGGGACTCGTCGTTTCTCAAGATGACCATGGACAAGGATGCATATGCTGATCTTCTCTATCAGCACCTAGATCTTCATCTCAAAAGGATGGCTTCCTCCATGGGACCATCCTACTCTTGTCTTTTGGAGTTTTTAAAACTCATTTTGAAGAGCAGGAAGCACAGGCATGGGAAACCATCTCCCATTTTGCCTCTCTTTTGTCTCCTGCTTCTATTACCTGTACCTCCGCAAAGTTAATGACAACCTCTTTGTGTACTCCTACTTTCCTCTCTCTTCTTTCTTTGTCTCAGCTTGTCTTTTTGCTCAATGACAAAAAGGGGGAGAGAAAATTTGCATGTCTGAAATACATTCCAATAAATTTTTTTAAGGAAGAAAATTAGCATGTCATATCTTCAGACTGATTTCAGATTTTTTCATCCATGCTTATTGTTCAATTTTGTCATCACCAAAAAGGGGGAGATTGATGATCAGTCTGTCCCCATATAATTTTAATTAATTACATATATATATTTTGATGATTAACAAAACCAAACAAGAGTTTATCAATTATATCTAATGAATATTTCATAAGTCTTAAGTACAGAAAAAATACCAAGGTCAAACAAGTCAATAAAGGTATGCATTACTTCTCTGAAGCCTTAATCTTTTTAACATGATATTTCTCTAAGTCCATATCGATTTTTGTTGAACATCATAACGATTTGCTTATAAGACTGAAAAGTCATGTTGTTTCAAACAAGTCGATGTTGTAACGATTCTATAAGTCACCGTAACGATTTCTTTAGAACTCGTAACGACTTGCCTGTCATAACGATCTATAAGTCACCGTAACAATTTCTTTAGAACTCGTAACGACTTGCCTGTCATAACGATTCTATAAGTCACCGTAACGATTTTTTTAGAACTCGTAACGACTTGCCTGTCATAACGATTCTATAAGTCACTGTAACGATTTCTTTAGAACTCGTAACGACTTGCCTGTCATAACGATTCTATAAGTCACCGTAACGATTTTTTTAGAACTCGTAACGACTTGCCTGTCATAACGATTCTATAAGTCACCGTAACGATTTCTTTAGAACTCGCAACGACTTGCCTGTCATAACGATTTCATAAGTTACCGTAACGATTTCTTTAGAACTCGCAACGACTTGCCTGTCATAACGATTTCATAAGTTACCGTAACGATTTCTTTAGAACTCGCAATGACTTGCTCGCCATAACGATTTCGTAAGTTATCATAACGATTTGCTTTGCACAAAGATTTCTTTAAAGCGCTCACAACGATTTGCTTTGCACAACGATTTCTTTAGAGCTCATAACGACTTGATAAGCGTTCATAATGATTTCTTCAGTGAACACAACGATTTGCTTTGTATAACGATTTGATAAGTGTTTCACAACGATTTCTTCATAAACCACAACGATTTGTTATGTCTCATAACGACTTGGTCAACCTGACTTATTCATAACGATTTCATAAGTCATATAGCCATCATTTTATCTCTTATATTGACTTGATCTTATCACCTTAAAAGCGTTGACTGGTCAAAGTCCACGTAGATATCTCTCTGACGCTTCTGCATTTATGAGATCTGAACGTATCTCTGCATGCTTGCAGATGATATCATCCTTTATCGTGCTTACTCTGATTACGTCTTTTAGACTTAGCTATTTGGCATTACTATTTTCATGTCTATTACTACTAACGTTGACTGACATCAGAGACAGCTTAGCTGTCTGCTATTGGAGATTGACATTTGTGCAGACCTCTGATCTAGCTCCATGTTACAACGTTAAACAAAATAGAAGCCAAATGATATTTCTGAAGAACTCATCTCTTTGCGTGCTCAAGTGATCAAAAGACTGTTGACTAGAAGCTTCCAAGACTTCAGGTGTCATTCAGTCTAACGACTACTCAAGAGAGAGACAACGGACACTTCAACGTCTACATTTCAAATTGAAAATATAAATACAAGTCAGAAGGATAGAAGAATGAGACATACATACAGACCCGATAGATACAACAACAATCGCTTGTTCAAGCATTCAAATTCTTCTGAAGAAAGTCTAGAGCAAAAAAATCTCATTCCTCATCACCTTCAGCTCTTTGCTCTTTGTGTTGTAATAGATTTTCTAAGAGAGCCCGTGTAGTTCTGAGAGTGTGCCTTGTTTAGATCTTGCTCTCAGTGCTAGTTGCTTCAGATCGTGGCTTGTTAAAAGCTTGTTCTAGGGGCTTGAATTCATTCAATTCTCTTTGAGTTGTTGTTGTTCCCTTGGGTGTGAAGGAAGACCTGGTGGTATCCAGGGTGTAATGTAATTCCTCGGTTGTGAATGAAGACCTGGTGAGGTATCCAGGGTGTTGTTGTTCCCTTCGGGTGTGAAGGAAGACCAGCTGAGCTGGGTGTTGTTGCGTCCTTAGGGGGACTGTACCTAGTTAGTGAAATCCTGAGTTGTTGCTCAGGGACTAGACGTAGGACTCCTAAGGAGAGGAGGTCCGAACCAGGATAATTCTTGTGTTGTGTGATTGTCTTTTGTGTGTTTGATATTTAAACTAACAATCACTAACTCCTTCGAAGAACATTTGTGTGAATATTTTTAGTTACAGGTATCTTGTAGATTATTTTAAAAGACCCATTCACCCCCCTCTGGGATCGTCAACTGGGCAACATGTGCACTTTCAAAAGTGCACAAAGTGCAATCCACATGGGCAACTAGCCCATGTGGCGCCACTTTTTTGGGTGTCACATGGGCTACCAAACCATGTGGATGGTGCCACATGGGTTAGTTGCCATGTGGATTGCACTTTGTGCACTTTGAAAGTGCACAAAGTCTTTCTCTTCCATTATATGCCCTCCCACAAATCATAAAGGACTGGGAACGATCTTTGCATGCATGTTGATTAGGTCAAGGTCAACTAAAAAGTTGCCCCGTATATATAGATATATAGGTCATCCATTCAGTCATGGCTCTAAAAACTTCGTACAACATTAATTAAGAAGGAATCCACTAACCATCTTCCCACGGTTTGTCCGGTTTCCTGCGAAGCCAACTTGTCATTTGAGATGAATCCAACCTTCTCTACCTAATTAACTTGGATTATATGTTGACCAAAAACCTATGTGCATATGTTATTTCATATACCTTGTTTTCCAAATCAAGCCAAATTTATTCCGTTAGACAGCTTTCTCATCCCTCTACATGTTCATTTAATTATTTATTTTCAGTTTATTGATTAGTATTACACTTATTACTTTAATGTAATTCATTTACATATATGTGTGAATTTGATTTAATATTGCACTTGTTCACATGTAATATTTTATTTTCATTTTCCTTTCATATCTATGTGGTTTTTATATTTGATCTATGCATGTATAGCAATTTATCACTGCACACACCTCACGGGAGCGTGTTAAGCCCATGTCAATGAACATTCCCGTTCAAGATTTTAGGATTGATGTGCACGAGTCTGATTTTCAATGATGAGAACGTGTATATCTAACTCAAAGTCTTGAATTGTCCCGTTTTGGATAGTCTATGAATGTTTGATCGCAGTTAGGTGGTTATTTACTATATGTGTTTGTACAGTTGTTGAAAATTTTTGTAACATCGCGCGTTTTTCGGATCATCGTGGATCCGTGTTTAGTGGCTTTGGTGGACAATGTGTGGCCCATTAGTACTTGTTTCAGGTGTTTGCGCGCGCGTTGTGAGGCTTGGTGGGCCGTCAGATTGGGCCCAAAGCGATCACAGGTTTTCTGCCTATGAACGCGACAGGGGTATGCATCGCGTTCTGAATGCGACAGCCCTGGTGGTCGCGTTCCTGTTGCCGCCGTTGAGCATCGACGTCTGCATGCGCGCCAAGTGTCGTGCGCTCGGTGGCCCGCTGACGTCAGGAGTGTGAAGGCGACGGCCTCCCACGTCGCGTTCAGGTCGCGACGTAGTGATGCGTCGCGTTCTTAACCGTTGTGCCGTTTTTAAGAACCTCGGCCGAATAGAGCTTCCACAGGCTCTGCTCGACCAGGGGGGAGCTGCTGCGGGATTTCCTGGTGATTCGAGGTTATGGTAGAGTTCTCAGCATGTTCTCACCGTGAGGACGTCGTGTGGAGCGGGGGAAATGCCAAGGGATCTCCGATTTTCGCGTTCTTCGCAAAGGTAGGGTGTTTCTACCTTGTTTGATTACGTGGAATGCTCGTGGTGTGGATTTGATTCATTTAAAGCTTAAAGAACAGTAGATACCATGCTAGGATATCCATTAAAGCATGTAAAACATGAATTAAGCATGGTTTGAATGGTCTGGAGTGGTAATCCATGGAGTTCTTCCCAGATTAGGGTTTGCGCCGGTGAAGGCGACAGACCTGGCCGTCGCGACAAGGTCGCGACAGGCCGACCCGTCGCGATAGGGTTTTCTATTGCGACAGGTCGGGGCGTCGCATTCTGAAGGCGACCTGGCCCCTTGTCGCGACCTCAGCTGAGAGGTCTGGTTATGCATGTTTTTAATGTTTTATTTATTCGATTATTCGTAATTGTTGTGCATGGCAATGACAAGTGGAGCCAGTGCACTTGTTACGCTCATGGAGCGTATAGCTCACGAGGTGGGCGTGTTTTACGTGGATACTATGTTATGTACGTAATCGGTTTGGTGTTTACATAGTATGTGTGGTGCGTTGGCACATGTAGCGCTCTTGGAGCGTGTTGTCCATATGTTGGACATGTTGTTTACATGAATGACGTGTGGTGCACCTGGCTGGTGTATTACATTCGAGGTGTCTACGTGGTTTGGATGCCGTGCATGTGGTTTGTGTGTGCATGGCACATCGTACATCATTGTGTTTATTGTATCTTATTTATTGTGGTTAGTCCGTGGTGTTGTGGCGATGAGGTTCACGTCTGAACCTAGCCTTGATTCTTTAGGATCTTTTATAGATTATCCTAAAAGGATAATTAGTAAAGTATAAGTATGGTTATTATGTGATTATCATGTATTGTGTTTAGTGTGGCAGTGAAGGTCACAAGGTGACCAATGACAGGCCGTGGTGTTATTATTAATATGGTTTAATGTGTGTGATTGTATAGGTTAGCTTGTACGTCATGAGGTGATTGGAACAAGCTATTCCTAACATATGTACCGTGTTTGGTAATAGAAAGTGTTTGTGTATATATCGTGTTTGTGTGCTACCCTAAACCCTAAACCCTAAACCCTAAACCCTAGCTAGTCCTGTTTTCCAGTGCCTCACTTTAGGGTGCTCCGGCCAGAGACCCTAGAGGTACCAGGCATGGACCTGCAGCTGTGTGTCTGCAGGTGTGGTGTTGGTTGGTCTCCACAGGTGTTTGACTTGTTCTCGTGGAGTGGCAGTTGGACCTTTCATCCGTGACTACGAGACTGAGAGGTTGTTCTTGTGTTGTGTTGTCCGGGTTGGATACTGGCCTGATCAACCAGTAGTCCGTTCCCGTGTGGTGGCGTCATTCCCTTCCGACTTGTGCTTTGCCACCGGTTGTGGTTTTTGTGTTGTTACTTGTTGGTTGAGGTTTTCCTCAGTGAGGTGTGCCTTGGTGTTGGCACAATTGTAACTGAGATTAGTGAGTGGAGACTCACTGGCTGTGGTTTACTTTGTGTGGAGTGCCCGTCGTTGGCACATGTGTTAAGGTTTTGCTGTAGTGGAATGCCTTATGTGTCACTAGTGTGGTTATGCTTTGTGGTGGTACCTCGTGGTGGTAGGTACCTGTACCCATTGAGGATACCGGTTTCTCGTGGTACATTGTGCACCAGCCTTTTTAAGTATTGAGGTAATACTCTTGTTTCTGTGGAGGTCTTATGGATTGACTTGCCACCTTCTATATTTAATCTGTTTCAAGTAAGTCTATGTTAATGGTTTATTGTGGAACGGATTGGCTTATGGTTGCCAATCTTGTTACCCTTGTGAGTAATTTTCCAATGAGGCTTGTGGCCTAGGCGTACTATGGTTTGGTGGAGCTGTGCTCCGTGGAGGTCATGTGATGGGACCTTCCACTTGTGGTGCTTCACCTTTCTTTAGGTAAGATTACAATTTTGGTTTTAGTGTAATATGGATTGGCTTCATGGTAACCAGTCTTGTTACCTCGTGTGTAGTTTCCGATGTAATGTGATTTAGGGTATAAGGGACCAGCTCTTTGTTAGCAGTCATGTTACTCAAGTGTTTGAGATTCGCCTGTGAAGCTTGTAGTCTGGGCAATGATTCGCCTGTGTGGCTTATAGCTTAGGCAACCAATTGTAGTAGCAGTGTGCCGATGAGACTGTGGTTTAGGCACTTCAGTTGTTGGGCGGACTAGTAGTATTGTACTAGTCCTATAGTTCCATATTCCTTCCGAGGACTTTATGTTTATTGTCATGATTATGTTTAGTTGTTAGTTATTGAAATGTTGTGAGCATGCCATGGTTTGGCTATTGGTGTTGCCAGTGAGACCCTCTGGGGGTCGAGGTCTCTTCTGTTTAGTTGTTGAGAGGTTTTTGGGTGGTCCCCTACTGAGCCTGTGACTTGTTGAGGCTCACTCCCCTACAGTTCTTTTCAGGGCTTGCCGTGTGTTTGGCTTGCAACGGTATTGTGGCAGACTTGTACCACCAGCAGTTGAGTTGCAGTAGTGTTGTGTGAGCTTGTGCTCCCTCGGGGTATGCCCCAGGTAGTTGTACTTTCTTTTTAATTGGACATGTAATAATGTAATGAGACAGTTGTAAATTATTATATATAGGTATCAGCACATGTACTTTCTTGTGTTTTATACTGTGTAGTTGTTTTTTATATTCTTATTGGACACGTGTGTGAGATATCCCTTGCGAGACTTCGGTCCGTTCGCGGGAGCCGGATCTGGATATGGAGCCTTATCGGGCATAAATATCCAGGGCTGTCACAATTTTGGTTGCGTCTTCTCACTCCTCTCTGGTATACCTTTATTGATTTTGAATATTTTCTTAGCCACTTAGAAATAAGTGTTTAAGAAAATTTCTTAATCAATAAATATTTTTGGTATATCAGAGAGGTGTGGGGAGATACTACCGAAATTTTTAGCAAAATGTACAAACATATAGTAAATAACCATTTGAGTGCCATCAAATATTTATGGATGGGTAAAAAGTGATAATCTAATTAATATGTCCTACTTATTCATTTTGACTTACTCGAACGATGTGAGGGTGGGTTGGGTTTTAACTCGTGAGATGACATTTAATCTGTGTAGAAAAAATGTCGTATGATAATCGGTCATGGATGTACCATGGAATAGTTAATGGAGTTGTGGCAGAGGAGTTTAAAGATGGAGTTGACAGTTTCATTCAATTTGCATTGAGTAAGTCATCAGTAGCAGTTGATCCGATGAGTAACATCTGATGTCCCTGTTCGGCTTGTAAGAACAGAAAGTGGATATCGACATGGATTAGACGAGAAAGTAATATATATCGAAGCAGCCTTTGATGTGCAACATCATTTGTATACGAGAGGATTTGTTGCCCATTATGAGTTATGGTCGTCTCATGGTGAGTTTAATATCCAATCGTCTGAACCGGCCAACTTTGCTCCACAAGTACATACGTAGACATGGTTGTTGATGCTGCTGGTCTGGAGTTCAATATTCATGATGACCAAACAAATGAAGAAGTGTCGAATAATACATCATAGAGATTTTATCAGTTACTTCGAGATGCTGATGAGCCATTATGGGATGGTAGTGAGAAGCATACACGGTTGTCTGCAGTGTCGCAGCTACTAAATTTGAAGTTTGAATTTCATATGAGCGAGAGTTGTTTTGATTGACTTCTCTTACTCGTCAAGAATATGCTTCCTCAATCAAAGAGGTTGCTCAATGATTTTTACTGTACGAAGAAGATGGTGAATGATCTGGGGCTTGGTTTTATGAAAATTGATGCATGTCCTAATCATTGTATGTTGTACTACAAAGATGATGTAGATAAGACATCATGTTGTATCTGTAAGCAGGATAGATTCAAGCTTAAGAGAGGAGACAAGTAAAAGCATAAGGATGTTCCATATAAGTCACTGTAGTACTTTCCGATCACATCTAGATTGCAGTGGTTGTTCATGTCCCGAAGACAGCTGGACATATGACTTGGCATGTTACGCCCTGCCAATTTAGTAGCAGAATAAATTAGGGAGACTTGAGGAAAGTGCATAGTAGTGTAAATTGCACCACAGTTAAGTGATTCAGAGCATCTAATGAACAATAATTGGAATAAACTCTTCATTTCATTAAAATTTCACTAAGACTATTACAACCACTAATTCAGAGCCAATATATAGAGCTCAATAACATCATTACATTGGAAAAGAAATCTAAGCAATATTTACTAGCTCCATTGTACTAGGGTAACTTCATCATTTGATACTAGGTCGCTCATCACTCTGGTCTTGTCCCATCGTTGTGTGTAACGTCATCATCCGACTTACCTGAGACACAATAACAAGTAACGAATGGTGAGCGATAACGCTCAGTAGGACTTAAATCTCATTAGCCAAGCATGCTTTAAATGATTAATGCTTTAAAGAACATAACAACTAATGGTAGAACGAGTCATGTAAAGTCGAGAAAGTAATAGCACAAGTAACATGGTTCAAATAGCACATGAATCAAGTATAACACAATGAATATGATCAAGTCACGATAGAAAACGATATCCAAAACGATGGAAAGTAACGTCAATGTCAAGCAATAGCAAGTAACATATATAGCAAGGGGAGAGAGAGAGTAGATGGCCATATAGAGAGTAAATTGCACTTTGATTAACTTTCGTCAATTGAAATAGTATTGCACTTTGGTTATCCATAGATAGCCGAGAGAGAGTATAACACTTTGTTTGTCAATAGAAAATGAGAGAATATAGCACTTTGGTTGTAACATCACGTGTTTTTTTGGATCTTTGCAGATCCCTGCTTAGTGGGTTTGGTGGCCAATGTGTGGCCCATTAGTGTGTGTTTCAGGTGTTTACGCGCGTTGTGAGGCTTGGTGGACCGCCAGATTGGGCCCAAAGCGCTCACAGGTTCTCTGCCTGTGAATGCGATAGGGGTGTGCGTCGCGTTCTGAACGCGAAAGCCCTGGTGGTCACGTTCCTGTTGCCGCTGTTTGGGTTGACGTCTGCATGCGCACCACGTGTCGCGTGCGGGGCAGGGCTTGCTGAAGTCAGGAGTGGGAAGGCGACGGCCTCCCACGTCGCATTCAGGTTGTGACGTAGGGCTACGTCGCGTTCCCAACTGCAATGCGTTTTTAAGGAACCCTGGCCGAACAGAGCTTCCACATGCTCTGCTCGACCAGGGGGAGCTGCTGCAGGGTTCCTCCGAGTGGTTCAAGGTTTTGGAGGTACGTGGGGTGTGTTCTCGCCGCGAGGTCGTCGTGTGGAGCGGGGGAAACGCCGAGGGATCTCCGATTTTCACGTTCTTTGCGAAGGTAGGGTGTACTACCTTGTTTCGTGTTGTGAATTGCATGTTAGTTCGTTTATTACTTTGAAAACTATAGATACCATGCTAGGGTATCCATTAAAGCATGAAAAACGTGAATTAAGCATGGTTTGAATGGTCCGGAATGGTGATCCGTGGATTTGCTCCTGGATTAGGGTTTGCGCCTGTGAAGGAGACGGCCCAGAGTGTCGCGTCCTGAACGTTACAGCCCGACCCGTCGCGTTCATGTTATGAACGCGACAAGTCAATGGGTCGCGTTCTGAAGGCGACCTGGCCCCTTATCGCGACCTCAGTTGAGAGGTCTGGTTATGCATGCTTTTGGAGTTTTGGATATCTGATTATCGGTATTAGTTGAGCATGGCAATGACAGGTTGAGCCAGTGCACTTGTTACGCTCACGGAGTGTGTTGCTCACGAGGTGGGCATGTTTTATGTGGTTAATGTGTTATGTACGTAATCGGCTTGGTGTTTACGTAGTATATGTGGTGCGTTGGTACCCGTAGCGCTCTTGAACGTACTGTCCATGTGTTGGATATGTTGTTTACGTGAATGACGTGTGGTGCACCTGGCTGGTGTATTATACATGTGGTGTCTACGTGGTTTGGATGCCGTGCATGTGGTTTGTGTGTGGTATAGTGGCGGTGAGGTTCACGTTTGAACCTAGCCTTGATCCTTTAAGATCTTTTATAGATTATCCTAGATGAATAATTAGTAAAGTATAAGTATGATTATTACGTGATTATCGTGTTCTGTGATTAGAGTGGCAGTGGAGGTTACAAGGTGACTGATGACAGGCCGTGGTGTTATTATTAATATGATTTATGTGTGTGATTGTGTAGGTTAGATTGTAAGTCACAGGGTGACTGGAACAAGCTATTCCTAACATATGTACCGTGATTGGTAATAGAAAGTGTTTGTGTATATATCGTGGTTTGAGCTTGCCGAGTGTGGTGGTTTGGCGCCTGTTCCGGAATGCCTCTCTAGTCGGGTACCCCAGGTTCTTTGTGAGCCAGACACGTGTGTTTGTTGTGCTCGGGGTTTGTCCCAGTACTGTATGTACCATCGAGGTCTGTGTCGTCTTCTTGGACACCCTCACTCCTGTGTTTGAGTTGTAAGTCCGACTGAGGGAAAGACGATAGTAGGACTACGGCTTGTGTTTGTGGATGTGCAGTCGCTTGTAGCGCACTCGTAGTTGGGGGTACGGACACCATTAGACGTCACTGGTCCCCAGCTAGTCCTGTTTTCCAGTTCCTCACTTTAGGGTGCTCCGACTAGAGACCCTAGAGGTGCCAGGCATGGACCTGCAGCTGTGTGTCTGCAGGTGTGGTGTTGGTTGATCTCCAAAGTTGTTTGACTTGTTCTCATGGAGCGGCAGTTGGACCTTTTGTCTGTGACTACGAGACTGAGAGGTTGTTCTTGTGTTGTGTTGTCCGGGTTGGATACTATCCTGATCAGCCAGTAGTTCGTTCCCGTGTGGTGGTGGCGTTCTTTCCGACTCGTGCTTTGTCGGCTCTGGTTGTGGCTTGTGTGACCTGCCGGTTGAGGTTTCACCTGTAATGTTATGCCTAAGTGATGGCACAGTAAAGTTGTGATTCTGTGTGGTGTTTATCACCTACTTGTACCCTTCGTACGGTGTTTGTGTTGTTGTACCTCAGGGTAGTAGGTACCAGTACCCTTTGTGGGTTGCTTTGTAGTTTTATAGTGTACACAACCTTTCTAGGTATTGAGGTAATACTCTTGTTTCTTTGCAGGACTTATGGATTGACTTGCCACCTGTTGTATTTTATCCGTTTTAAGTAAGTCTTCGTTTATGGTTTATTGTGAAATGGATTGGCATGTGGTTTCCAATCCTATTACCCTTGTGGGTAATTTTCCGATGAGGCTTGTGGCCTTGGCGTACTGTGGTTTGGTGGAGTTGTGCTCCGTGGAGGCCGTGTGATGGGACCTTCCACTTGTGGTGTTTCACCTTTTTTTTAGATAAGCTTTCGATTATGGTTTTAGTATGTGATGGATTGGCCCGTTGTAGCCGATCATGTTACCTGGTGTGTGTAGCTTCTGATATATCGTGGTTGGGGTTAATGGACCAGCACTTGGTTGACTATCCTATTACCCACGAGGTTGAGGTTCGCCTGTGAAGCTTGCAGCCTAGGCAGTGACTTGCCTGTGTGGCTAAAAGCGTAGGCGACCAGTTGTTATTATGGTTTACCTGTGAGGCTTAAGGCTTAGGCGTTTCAGTTGTTGTGTGGACTAGTGATGCGAAACTAGTCATGTTGATTCTTCTTACCTTCCGAGATTATGTTTGATTAAGGTGTTTATATTCCTAAATTCAATTGTTGTGAGCATGAAATGGTTTGGCTATTGGTGTTGCCAATGAGACCCTCTGGGGTTGAGGTGTCCGTAGTTTTGTTGTTGTTTTGGGTAGCCCCTGCTGAGCCTGTGACTTGTTGAGGCTCACTTCCCTACAACTCTTTTCAGGGCTTGCCGTTTGTGTGGCATGTGGAGAAGTTTGTGGCAGTTATGTTGTAGTAGTGTTGTGTGAGCTTGTGCTCCCTCGGGGTATGCCCCAGGTAGTTGTACTTTTTAATTGGACATGTAATAATGTAATGGGACAGTTGTAAATTGTTATATGCAGGTATGAGCATATGTACTTTCTTGTGTTTTATACTGTGTAGTTGTCTTTTATATTCTTACTGGACACTTGTGTGAGCTATCCCTTGCGAGACTTCGGTCCGTTCGCGGAGGCGGATCTGGATATGGAGCCTTAATGGGCATAAATATTCAGGGCCGTCACAGTTCGTATCAGAGCAATGTCCAGTTAGAATATGAAAAGACATTGAGAGTACAATGTCCCAATACATTGATTAATGTCCACTGCTGGTAGTAAGTCTGCGGTTTTGTGTTGGTTAAGGTAGTATTTATCTGACTTTTTATTCTATAAAACGTGTTTTTGTGTTGAGAAATTTAGTTGTTTGCAGTTATTGAAAGTTGATGTGATTAGAGGTGGTATAATCTATGTTCTTATACCAGCGTGCTGGTTTGTGATAGATCAGTTTGGTTGTTAAAGATTCGCAGTTAAAGGAATTGAGGAGATTAACAAGTTTGGATATGGAATTCAGTAAGTTATAATGAAATACAGAGTTAGTAGAGACAGATATATGGTAACAAGGTAATGAGGAACATGTCAGTGTGTGTGTTAAAAGTGATTAAATATGCAAAATATAGTTGAGAACCTCAGCAGAGGTATTGTGGCATCAGAGATCTGAGTCAGATGATATCAAGAAATAGTATGAATGAGAATGTGATTTGTGTTATGAAAAATTTGGCATGATTAAGTAAGACAGATCAGCTTAAAAAAAAAAAGTACTAGTACAGAAGGGAGCAGTGGTTTATGGCAGATAGATTAAATATGCCTGAGATCAGAAATTTGAAAAAAAGTGTTGTTATGAATAATGATGGTAATAGGAAGTGTGATATGAACAGTGTATAAATATGTATAGAAAGGATCAGTTGAATAAAGAGAGAGAGAAAAGAAGAATCAATGTGCAAAGAGATTTTCTAAGAATGGCATAAGAGAAATATTTAGTTGATGAATGGCAGGTTATGAGGAATTCTTTAGAGAGGGTTTTATAGATTGTTGTGCTAAAGACAAGATCAGTGAGAGTTAGTACTATGATAGTTTAAAGAAGATTAAAGTTAAGTTAAGTATATTAGAATGGTTTAAGCAAAATGAAATAGAATGGAAAGAAGTGCATTAATGGAGAACAGTTAAGAAATATTGAGTTAAGAGAAACAGCAAGGCAGATTGTGATATTTATGTTATTTGAGAAAAGAACATTTAATAGAATAAGGGAAGCAGACAGAGCAAGTTGATATACTTAAAGAAATTAGTATTCAAATTTGAGTTTTTGCTGTATTTTAAAGAAGGATGATTAGATACCAGAAAGATTTATAGTATGAACGGTACAGTAAGATTAGCCAGGCAGCAGAATGAAAAAGAGAATTTTTACGGAAAAGATGTTATGATTAGAATGATTGGCAGTTTAGATAAAAAAGAATATGGACCAGAGAAAAGAAGAATTTAGCAAATGATGAAGTGAATAAAATTAGATGAGTTAGGAAATGTCAGTTAGAGTTTGTATATCGGTGCAAAGAAATGATTCAATAGAGCAGAAATTGACTGTTATTAAGATATTCCAGAGTTTCATGCAGGAGAAGGAACAGACTATTAAAGAATATTTGGAAAGGTTATACAACAAAATTATGAGATTAGCCAGAGATGTCAGTAAAGCAAGAAAGGTATATGAGAGTACAACATGTCAATAGCGGTTTGGCAGGTCAAAATTGCAGTAATATTTTCAGCATGAATTAATTGAATAAGATGTTTGAGAAGCAATTAAAGTTAGAAATGATACAGTTGAAGCCAGAAGAAAGTAATTGAAAGTAATAATGAGAACAAAATTGTGGAATATTTTACAAAAGTGTTCAGTGTGATCAGAGTAGCGCAACGGAAGCGGAAGCAAGAAAGATTTAATATTCACAGATTGTTCAAGGTTTGCTTGAATAAAAAGAAAGTATAAAGTTTTGTGTAGAGAATAAAGGAACAAAGGTTATTATGGTTTTTAATCAAAAATAATTTAAAGCGGTATGGGCAGAATAATATGAAAAGGGCAGGAAATTCAAAGATGGTGATTGGTTTTCTTTGAAAAAAAATGACAGTTGTGAATGTAAATACAGATAAGGCGGGGTAACAGTAAGCAATGATAAATAGAAAAAGAAAATGGCACTGAAAAATTCAAGAATTTGGAAAGATTATAGCATGGTAAAGTATTACAGTGTAAGATACTCGAGAAAGGTAAAGCGGGCCCGAAAGAAATGTTGCAAACACAGCCGAAAAAATGTGAAAGTAGGTTCAGTCCATGGAGATAAAGCGCCACCAGCAAGGTAGAATCGCCTACGGATAAAAGGTAAGGAAATAGCAGATTGAAATTACAAAATATGGTAGTTGTGGAATGAATTGATGTAAGGCCCTTGATTTTCACCTTGTTCGTTAAGTATATGTATGTGTGTATAAGTGTATACTATTGATGTATGATTATTGTGTATAAGTATTTATTGATATAATTGTATGAATTAGTATTATTGAAATGTACATAGTATATTCAAGTACATATGTATGTATATATATATATATATATATATATATTTTACTGTGTAGTATTATAAATTTGCATAAATAAAGTGAGTTTTGTCGCCAGTCGGCGTCCGCATCGGCTGACGCTGACCAGGGGTAGGCGGCAATATCGATGGACGCCCATTTTGGGTAGGCGACCATGGATATGGACGCCAATATCCCAGATCTGTTACGTTTTTAGATCCGGAAACGCCTCCGGAAATTTAGCCTCTTGTTTGGGAAACCCTTCCCACGGCTCTGAGACTTGCCCTTTAACCGATCCGACCCCCAACCCTTTATAATATCCAATTTTCGGCCAGATCCATCCCTTTGGCTCTTGGGTCAAAAACCTATCTTTTCTGTGCAAAAACCCTAACTTGAACCTGAAAGATCCGACTTCGGGAGGCTTCGTCTGGCGATCTACATCAACTGGCGTCGACATTGAACATCCGGGAACGACTCCTCACGCTGGTGTGCTGTGAAGATCATCAAAAGATCCAAAGAAGGAGGGATTTGTTGTGACGACCCAACAGCAAATTGACCCCAACACCGTACTAATTGGTAGACTTCCCGGAAGGTCACCATCTGGGACTACTCCAACTGAGCACGCTTAACTTCAGAGTTCTTTCCATCTCGAGCTCTAAAAATGACTAGTCCGGGTGGTGGGTAGTCTACTGATTTAGTCCATAACTATTCTATATGGGTGTTACAATCTACCCCTCTTATATAAGCGACGTCCTCGTCGCTGCTACATAAGCACACAATCAAACCCCAGGTAGGCAGGATTAGAGGTGGCCCCCACAGGTCAAGAGGTGGCTCCCACTATGTAGCACTTTGCGCCATTATGGCTTCAAGAGGTGGCTCCCATAGCGTAGCACTTTGCCCTGTGTGGCACTTAGTTCCACACTTCGGCTGGGTAAGGCTCTGATACCATTTGTGACGACCCAACCAGCAAACTGACCCAACAACCGTACTAATTGGTAGACTTCCCAGGAAGGTCACCCATCCTGAGACTACTCCAACTGAGCACGCTTAACTTCAGTTCTTTCCATCTCGAGCTCTAAAAATGACTAGTCCGGGTTGTTGGTAGTCTACTGATTTTAGTCCATTTAACATATTCTTATATGGGGTGTTACATTTGGAGACTCTTTGGCACAGGCCGAGGAGGGCTTCTCCGGCTTAAATCGTCGTTGGTAGATTTTACAGAAGGCAAGTACCCCATACACATTAACCCTACATGTGTCTAGTATGTCCCAGGATTTTCTCAGATATTTCTCGTGCCCTGGAACCCCCCCTTCAAGTGATTATT
This sequence comes from Colocasia esculenta, assembly GCA_014218235.1. NCBI lineage: Eukaryota > Viridiplantae > Streptophyta > Magnoliopsida > Alismatales > Araceae > Colocasia > Colocasia esculenta. The sequence goes on along the minus strand of CM024754.1, from coordinate 13,545,429 downwards.
GGCTTTCAGTCTGTGTTCTGCAGACAGGATATTAACGGCAAGATCCCTTGCCGCTAATATCATGTGTTGGCGGCATCATCTAATGCCGTTAACCTATAGACGGCCACCACTTGCCGTCGAGTTCTTCAGACTGCAACAGTGAGCAAGTCTGTCCTTATATGAACTAATTTCCGAGTTTTTCCGCATGAGGATATACGGTAAATTTTATATATATGTAAATTATATATTTCGGATGTACTGTAAGTTATTGTGCATTTTTGAATTTTCCACTAATTATTAGAATTTTTGAATGTGTTACTAATAGAATGTTAATCTTGGAAAAATGTCGTTTATGAAATATGTGTAGAATTTAACTGTCATAGATTTTCTGTACATTTTCATAATATCTGGTGCATGATATAAAAATTTGAGTAATTTATATCATCTGTGTAATTTATTAAATTTTCTGACCGAAAAATAGCTAATATGTCTACTCAATGCAGAAAAGTTAAGAATCCATGTGAAACTAGTTAAATCCTGAATTTGTGATAAAATTTGTACTATCAGTATTCATGTATGGAATAAATTATGAATTCGAATAATGAAAAATTGTATCAGTTTGACTATTTTTACAGTTGATATCATCACTGTTAGAATTTTCAGAAAATATGTGTAACTCAGAAAAATGCAAATTTTGGTATGCATGATGGTTAAACTGTGATGGATTTCTGGTTAAATTTCTGTATTGAACAGATGACAGTAGCTATATAAACCTGTTTTATGTGAGATATTAATAAATTAATACATGCTAATATGATAAATGTTTAATTCTGCAAAAATTTCAGCATGATTAGGACTGTTGTAAAAAAAAAAATCTGATTAATACTGAAAACAGTAGTACCATGCTAGGTAATACTGAAGAAGGAAAATGTGTGAACATGAGATGAATGCGTGATTATTTTGTGTTTAGAATGTGTTGAAATTGAGAAAACGTATTAAATGTGCCAATGTGTGACACTGCTACCTTAGAGGGCTGTGGAACTGTACTGTGGTAAAGTCCCCACGGGAAAGTTCAAAGTGTGTGATGTCCCATGGGCATTGGGATTAAATCCTGGAGGCGAACAAGTATCGCTGGTTAGGGTGGAGAGTGCTTCTCCCGGTTCTGCGCAGTAACTAAGATTAATCACTGGAATGCCTAGGTGATTGATATGTGATGTGATTAGTGTGTGTCCTTCTAAAGTGGTTTGGGCTATGTGTCACGGCATTAAGTGAAAGTGAAAATGGGTTAAGTGAAAGAAATTGTGTAATTGTGAACCTGTGTAAGTGAATATGTGTTCCTATAATCTTATGAAAGCATGCAAAAAAAATGATAAGTTTCTTGTGAATGTGACATGATATAGTTAAAACGCAAGCTTCTCACTACTATAAATGTGTAACCATGTGTAAAAATTGTCTTAGAATTGTGTTAAATTAGTTGTTATGAAATGTGTAAATTTGTGTAAAATGTTCAACATGTGGCTTATAATGATTGAATGAAATCAGTTTAGTATAGTGAAAAGTGTAGAAAGGCATGTGATAGGGATTAGTTTATTATGTATAAACCAAATACCCTGTGAAAAATGTGTAGAAATCATGAATAGACTTTATTGAGGATTTGTCACTCCCATGCATTATGTGTAAAGATGTAGCTTAGGAGTATGGATATTACTTGATGCATGTATGTTTAGTGTGCTGGTGTTACTTGTTGAGTTCTTTTGAACTCATTCTTGCTTCGGCGTACAGGTGCAGACGTTTCTACTTTCTTCCGAGGAGATCGTTAGGAGCGCTCGGAGCGAGAGTAGGGATATTGTTGTGGAGTTAGCATTCGAAATTTTCATTTCTTCATAGTAGGTAATAAAGACTCTGCTTAGTCTCTTGTGGACATGTATTTATTTCTTTTCAATCATGGAAAATTAGCTCTCTTTCTTTCTATACGGACTGTGAATAGAATGTGGATGATGGAATAAAATTTCTTTTCAGTTCTTTAATTTCCGGTCATGAGATATATTTATTTGTGTATGTTTCAGCTATCGTACTAGTGTTGGGTAAATTCCACTGTAGTGATACCTTTATATCGACGTGGGTTGGTGGAACCGTACCGATATGAGAGGGCGTACAGAGATTGGTATCAGAGAGTCAGGCTGAAATTGTACATAAAATGCATCTCACATCTTCTTGTATATAAGTCTGTGTAGATTGTCCACATAGATAAGTAATTAGTTAGAAATTAGATAGTTTAGTCTAAATGGTGATTAATCCAATTTGCCGGATATGGCTTCGCGTGGTAGCGTGGTGTTCCTGCTCGTGATGGCGAGCAGAGGAGAGATGAGCCTCGGCGTGAGGATCAGGGTGAGCAGCAGGGCCCCTGCACCCCAGGGTCTGTACTTCCTCCACCGCCACCAGTAGACTATGAGTTTTCATGCAGGGTATAGTGCAGGCCATGCAAACGCAGGCCACACTCAGGCTGCACTCCAGGCCCAGTTGGAGCTCAGGTTAGAATAATAAGAAAAGTAGTCTGTATTTTAAATGCATGATTGTTATGATATATATGTTGATTTGTGGCTTGTTGTAGCAGGCTCAAGTACCAGTTCCAGGCTGACCATGGTGGACCCTCCATCATGAAAGGTTCAAGAGGATGTCGCCACCTCCTTTTAAGGGGGGAGAGCGATCCGTTATTAGCAGAGAACTGGATGAGGGAGATTGAGAAGATCTCCGGCCATTAGGTGCGCTGAGGATGACAAGGTCACTTAGCCACTATATGCTACAGGAGCGGACGATGTATGGTGGTCCTCGTTGTTACGTACTCGGTTCGAGGATGGTGCCGTGGAAGTCGGATGGGTACGAGTTCGTGAGGCTCTTCCGAGCCAAGTTTGTTCCGGAGCACATCCAGGACAGATGGAGCAGGAGTTCCTCTCGTTGACTCAGGGCTCCATGACCGTACTGGAGGACGAGGCCAGTTTGCCGAGCTAATCAAAGTACGCCCTCATATTGTAGCTGATGAGCGCAGGAAGGCGAAGAAATTCGTGATGGGTTTGAAACCATCACTGAGGACGAGGTTAGTGCTTTCGACCATCGTACCTCGAGCAGGCCGCTCAGCGCGGCATGTCGTCAGGAAGGGGAGATGGAGCAGTACCTGGAGGAGAAAAGGCTTCTCAAAGAGGCCAGCAGCTCCTTTCCAGAGGCAGGAGAGAGAAGAAGGTGACTTCCAGTCACCGCAGCGTCCTGTGGCATCAGGCAGTGGTCAGGTATCTCTCAACGTTCCCCTAGTGGTAAAGGAGTGTCCTCATTGCGGAGGGCACATGGCGGTTCGGAGTGTTGGCTGTAGCAGAAAGTGCTTAAAGGGCGGGAGCAGTGTATAAGATTAAGGATTGTCCGAGACTTCAGCAAGGAGCCCAGAGGGGGCCATCCCCAGTAGCAGCAGCAGCAGCGCCAGCGACAGGACGACCAGGGAGACCTCGGGCCCAGCTCGAGTGTTTGCGTTGGCTCGTGAGGATGCCGAGCAGGCAGATCATGTCACCCGAAGGTACAGTTTGTTCTTCTTAGGTGGCTGCTCGGGTTTGTTCGATACGGGTGCTACTCACTCGTTCATTTCGAGAGTTTTGCTAGGCAGTTAGCTTTAGAATCAGGGTTAGAGTCTGAGGATTTAGAAGTCCCTTTGTCTGTGCATACACCTGCGGGTACGGTATCGAATAGGAAGTGTATTCCGTCTTTACCAGTGTGCATTGAGGATAGAGTCCTAGAAGGGTGTCTTCTTGCTTAAGTGAAGGACTATGATGCTATTCTTGGTCTGGATTGGCTAGAGGAGCACTATGCTTTGGTAGATTGCCGTGGGAAGAAGATTGTTTCCGCATTCCTGGGGTGATGAATTTTTCATCCTTTGCCGAGGAGCTTAGCCAATTGTGGGCCAATAGTGCATGTTTCAGGTGTTTACGCGCGTTGTGAGGCTGGGTGGGTGCCAGATTGGGCCCCAAAGCGCTCATAGGTTTTCCTGCTGTGAACGCTACAGGGGTGTGCGTCGCGTTCTGACGTGACAGACCTGGTGGTGCGTTCTATTGCCGCTGTTTGGGTTGGCGTCTGCATGTGCGCCACGTGTCGCGCGCGGGGCAGGGCTTGCTGACGTCAGGAGTGGGAAGGCGACAGCCTCCCACGTCGCGTTCAGGTTGTGACGTAGGGCTACGTCGCGTTCCCAACTGCAATGCGTTTTTAAGGAACCCTGGCCGAACAGAGCTTCCACAGGCTCTGCTCGACCAGGGGGAGCTGCTGCAGGGTTCCTCCGAGCGGTTAGAGGTTCTGGAGGTGCGTGGGCGTGTTCTCGCTGCGAGGTCGTCGTGTGGAGCGGGGGAAACGCCGAGGGATCTCCGGTTTTCGTGTTCTTCCCGAAGGTAGGGTGTACTACCTTGTTTCGTGTTGTGAATTGCATGTTAGTTCGTTTATTGCTTTAAAAATTGTAGATACCATGCTAGGGTGTCCATTAAAGCATGAAAAACATGAATTTAAGCATGGTTTGAATGGTCCGGAATGGTGATCCGTGGATTTGCTCCCGGATTAAGGTTTGCGCTGTGAAGGCGACGGCCCAGAGTGTCGCGTCTGAATGCGACGCACCGACCCGTCGCGTTCATGTTATGAACGCGACAAGTCGATGGGTCAGTTCTAAAGGCGACTGGCCCCTTGTCGCGACCTCAGTTGAGAGGGTCTGATTATGCATGCTTTTGGTGTTTTGGATATCTGGTTATCGGTATTTATATATTGTGCATGGCAATGACAGGTTGAGCCAGTGCACTTGTTACGCTCACGGAGTGTGTTGCTCACGAGGTGGGCATGTTTTATGTGGTTAATGTGTTATGTACGTAATGGCTTAGTGTTTACGTAGTATATGGGTGCGTTGGTACCAATAGCGCTCTGAAGCGTACTGTCCATGTGTTGGGTATGTTGTTTACGTTGAATGACGTGTGGGCACTGGCTGGTGTATTATACACGTGGTGTCTACGTGGTTTGGATGTCGTGCATGTGGTTTGTGTGTGCATGGCACATCGTACATCATTGTGTTTATTGTATCTAATTATGTGGTTAGTCTTGGTATAGTGGCGGTGAGGTTCATGTTTGAACCTAGCCTTGATCCTTTAAGATCTTTTATCGATTATCCTAGATGAATAATTAGTAAAGTATAAGTATGATTATTACGTGATTATCGTGTTCTGTGATTAGAGTGGCAGTGGAGGTCACAAGGTGACCGATGCTAGGCCGTGGTGTTATTATTAATATGGTTTATGTGTGTGATTGTGTAGGTTAGCTTGTAAGTCACAGGGTGACTGGAACAAGCTATTCCTAACATATGTACCGTGATTGGTAATAGAAAGTGTTTGTGCATATATCGTGGTTTGAGCTTGCCGAGTGTGGTGGTCCAGTGCTTGTTCCAGAATGCCTCTCTAGTCGGGTACCCCAGGTTCTTTGTGAGCCAGGCACGTGTGTTTGTTGTGCTTGGGGTTTGTCCCGGTACTGTGTGTACCGTCGAGGTCTGTTTCGTCTTCCTGGACACCCTCACTCCTGTGTTTGAGTTGTACGTCCGGCTAAGGGAAAGACGACAGTAGGGCAGCGGCTTGTGTTTGTGGGTGTGCAGAGCTTGTAGCGCGCTCGTAGTTTGGGGTACGGACATCAGTAGACGTCACTGGTCCCCAGCTAGTCCTGTTTTCCAGTGCCTCACTTTAGGGTGCTCCGGCCAGAGACCCTAGAGGTGCCAGGCATGGACCTGGAGCTGTGTGTCTGCAGGTGTGGTGTTGATTGGTCTCCACAGTTGTTTGACTTGTTCACATGGAGCGGCAGTTAGACCTGTTTGTTGCCCAGTTGACGAGCCCAGAGAGGGGGTGAATGGGTCTTTTAAAAATTAATCTAGAAGATACCTGTAACTAAAAACATTCACTCAAACGTTCTTCGAAGTAGGTTAGTGACTGTTAGTTTAAATATCAAACACACAAAGAAGACAATCACACAACATAGGTTTATCCTGGTTCGGATCTCCTTTCCTTAGGATTCCTACGTCCAGTCCCTGAGCAACAACTCAGGATTTCACTAACTAAGGTACAATCCCCCTAAGGACGCTACAACACCCAGCTAAGCTGGTCTTCCTTCACACCCGAAGGGAATAGTAACACCCTGGATACCCCACCAGGTCTTCCTTCACAACCGAAGGGAACAACACCAAGAGAATGAATGAAATTCAAGCCCCTAGATCAAGATTTTAACAAGCAAGGATCTGAAGCAACTAGAACTTAGAGGAAGAGATTTAAGCTAAGCACACTCTCAGAACTACACAGGCTCTCTCAAGATTTTCACAAACTGGTGGAGAGCAAAAGAGCAAAAGCTAAAAGGAATAAGGTTCTTGGCTCTGGACTTTCTTCAAAAGAATTTGAATGCTTGAATACTCGTTATACTTCTTCTGTTCTTCTGACTTGTATTTATATCTTCAATTTGAAATATAGACGTTGAAGTGTCCGTTGTCTCTCTTTTGAGTAGTCGTTAGACTGAATGACATCTGGAGTCTTGGAAGCTTCCAGTCACAGTCTTTTGATCACTAGAGCACACAAAGAGATGAGATCTTTAGAAATATCATTTGGCTTCTATTTTGTTTAACGTTGTACCATGAAGCTAGATCAGAGGTCTACAAAAATGTCAATCTCAAATAGCAAACAGCTAAGCTGTCTCTGATGTCAGTCAACGTCAGTAGCAATAGACATGAAAATAGTAATGCCAAATAGCTTAAGTCTAAAAGACGTAATCAGAGTAGGCACGATAAAGATGATATAGTCTGCATGCATGCAGAGATACTTTCAGATCTCATAAATGCAAAAGTGTTAGAGAAATGTCTACGTGGACTTTGACTAGTCAACGCTTTTAAGATGAATAAGATATCAAGATATGAAATCGATCGCTATATGACTTATGAAATCGTTATGAATACTAACAAGTCATTATAGAGAGAAAATCGTTATTAACACTTATCAAGTCGTTATGAACTCTAAAGAAATCGTTATGGTGACTTATGAAATCGTTACGACAAGACAGTCGTTGTGAGTTCTAAAGAAATCGTTACGGTAACTTATGAAATCGTTACAACAAGCAAGTCGTTGCGAGTTCTAAAGAAATCGTTACAGTAACTTATGAAATCGTTATGCACTAACCTCCAAATCGTTGTGATCAAGACGATATAATCAAATCGTTATGAGTTACAAGAAAATCGTTGTGATCGATAAAGAAATCGTTACGGTAACTTATGAAATCGTTACAACAAGCAAGTCGTTGCGAGTTCTAAAGAAATCGTTATGGTAACTTATGAAATCGTTACAAAAAGCAAGTCGTTGCGAGTTCTAAAGAAATTTATGATAACTTATAGAATCGTTATGGCATTGACTTGTTTGAAACAACATGACTTTTCAATCTTATAAGGAAATCGTTATGATCTTCAACAGAAATCGATATGGACTTAGAGAAATATCATGTTGAAAAGATTAAAGCTTCAGAGAAGTAATGCATACCTTTATTGGCTTGATTGACCTTGGAATTTTTTCTGTACTTTAAGACTTATGAAATATTCATTAGATATTATTTATAAAAATTGGTTTAGTTTTGTTAATCACCACAATACATATATAATTAATTAAATTTACATGGGGACAGACTGATCATCAATCTCCCCCTTTTTGGTGATGACAAAACTGAACAATAAGCATGGATGAAAAATATATGAAATTAGTCTGAAGATAAGACATGCTAATTTTTCTTCCTTAAAAAAAAGTATTGGAATGTATTTTAGTCATGCTAATTTTTCTCCCCTTTTTGTCATTGAGCAAAAGACAATCTTCGACAAAGAAAGAAGAGAGAAAGAGAATAGGAGTACACAAAGAAGGTCATTTCATTAACTTTGTGGAGGTACTGGTAAATAGAAGGCAGGAGACAGAAGAGAGGCAAATGGGAGATGGTTTCCCATGCCTGTGCTTCTTGCTCTTCAAAATGAGTTTTGAAGACTCCAAAGGATACAGAGTAGGATGGTCCCATGGTGGAAGCATCCTTTTGAGATGAAGATCTAGGTGCTGATAGAGAAGATCAGCATATGCATTCTTGTCCATGTTCATCTTGAGAAATCGACGAGTCCCAAAGCTGGCACAGGTGAGAAATTGGTCCATGGTCACAGGATAGTGATTGTGGTTATCTCTGAGAGCTTTGTGCATAGCCACATACACTTTGTATCTTTCCTCCCAGACCTTGAAGGGGTCATCAACAAGATGAATGGAGTTCATATCTAGGAAAGTAGCTGGAGAAATGGCTAGTTTGCCTTCCCTGGCCTGAGCTTCATTGATTTAAACAGCTGCTGAGCTGACAGGGGGTAGAACTTGGACCATTCAGAAGATGTCAGCCTTTCACATTCAGACAGAATAGGGGCTAGAACTTCAGCACTTACATGCCCCTGGTGATATTCCTAAATAGGAATCTAGGAAAAGCAACCAGGCAGCCTTTCTGTACTTTGATTCTGCCCATTACTCTGGCAAAACGTTCAAAGATGATGGATCCTACAGAGGACTCCATGACTAAAAAGTGAATTTGAGGAAGGGCTATTTCTTCAGGCACTTGAAGGGTAGCAAAATCTACCTGAACATCTGAAGTTGAGAGATATCCGGAGTCAGAGCTGAAATGGCCCTTTTGAACTGACTGAGCTGAACCTCTGGAAGTCTATGAATATATATGTAGTTGTTGAATAGCATGAAATGCCTGATCATTTTGATTTCCTTTTGAACGAAGGGTGCCCAAAGTTCCCTATGATATATCCTGAACCACTCTGATAAGGTCAGGGAGTGGTCCCTTGGAGGGAATCTAGCAGATTTGGCAAGAATGAATTTCTTTAGGAGATCCTTGTACCTTTGCCCCACTGCTCTTCAGTTTTGGAATGGGCAAGAGAGAAGATTTTGGATTTTTCGGATTTCGAAAGAGAAGTGTAGGGTAGAATGGTGTTCAAATGATCTGTGAGATCAAGAAAGGGTAGGTTAATGATGGTGGCAAGACCAACTTTGGAAAGGTATTCCCTATATAGTGGGTTATGTTTGTTGTCCACTGTGAGAGAAAATCATAAAGGTGGGTATTTAGGTTCAGAGGAAAGGGAGGAAGTAGAAGTAAGCTTCCTCTTCTTGGGGGCAGGACTAGAAGGGTCTGCCCTGTGAACATGTTCACCAACCTTCAACACAGACCTGAGGATCCCTTCCTCAAACTCATCCTTTATTTGTTCCATAAAGGGAGAGTTAAGTTGGGCTCTTTCAGGTATGATAGTGATGAAAGAGGGTGGAGGAGTAGGATGAAGAAAATAGTGGGAAGTAGTAGGGAGGTCATCAACTGGTCCAAGGGAGGGACCAGAGGAGGAGGATGCTCCAGTTGAGGATGCTGGAGGGGCCTCATGTATAGGAGAAGGAGAAGGAATGGAAGAAGAGGAGGCAGGAGATGAGGTGGACTGACATGGTGTAGGAGAAGAAATTGGTCTAGATTGAGGTTTCTTGAATGTTTGAGGAGCAAGAGGTGTTGTAGGAGCTGAGGGTGGAGTTGGAGGAATAGGTGTGTGAGAGGGAGAAGTGGGAGCTGGGGGCTTGGGTGCCAAGAACTCTTCTGCCTCTATCTGCACAGACTCACTCTCTAATGGCCCTGATGGCCCTGACCCTTGCTCAGATGGCCCTGGAGGCCCTACCTCTTCTGGTGCTGCTACTACTTCTGGTGCTGACCCTGATGGCCCAGACACATTTTCTCCAGGCTCCTGAGCTTCTGGAGGAGGAGGAGCTTGAACTCCAACTGCCTTGATAATATCCGAGAGCATGTCTTTCATGCTACTCATCTCCTTATTAAACCATTTCATAGCATTTCTGATTTGACCTAACTCTTTGTTGGCTGAAGCTTGGCTCAGAAATATAGAATTTACATCTGACTGGAGAGTACATAACAGCTCACCTTGAACATTCAGCCTTTCAATCACTGGCTTCAAATTTATAACTATTTTCTGCTTGACCTGCCTCTCAAAAGGTGTATCAGCCAGGAGAGGAACTTCAGAGGCAACTTCTTTTCCTTTCTTCTTGCCTTCTTTTGCTGGAGGAGGTTGATCATCATCTGAGCTCGAAGAGCTTGCAATCTCTCCTTCTCTGTCATCCAAATTTGGAGAATCTCTATGCCTTTCCTCCTGACCATCAACAACTGGAGTTGCTTCAACTAATCCTTCTTTTGATAGCTCCCCCTCAATAGGAGCATCTTCATCATTTGGTACTTGCTCCCCCTGAATGGGAGCATCCTCCATCACAGAGTCACCCTGAGCAGCTGGGTGCTCTAGCTCTACTGGAATATCTTCCATTGGTACATCAATGTGGCCTGATGCCACTGCCTCTTCAGCAACTCTGCCACTATTTTCTAGAGCACTAGAGGTGAAAGGAATCGAATCAATAATGTCTGAAAGAATAGATGCAATGACAGTTGAGGGTAGTGGGTCCTCAACTGGAATAATGTCCTCTGGGAGAATATCCTCAATTCTCTTCTCTGCAAAGTTTAGAGCTAATTCTTCTGGAAATTCTGAATCTGCTACTGATACTCTTTCTTCTTCTACTGCAATTTCAGGCTGAACTTCTGCTGTAGAGGGGCCTGATGATTCTGCTGCTCCAACTGCTGGAGCTGAAACTGACTCCACTGACAATTCTGGAATTATATCCGCTGATCCCATCTCCTGATGAACAACTGAGGTGTCGTCGATGATGGCTTCGCCTTCAGCAACTGAAGCCTTGAACCAGACACCATTTTCCACAGAGAAGCCACTCTTCTTTAGGTTCCTGGACCTGATTGCTTGGCCCATTTTCTCTACAACTATCCCAGAAAGATCAACACCGAAGTGTTTGAAGATCTTGGTAAGTAGGTGGGCATATGGCAGGGACACATTTAACTTACTCTTGGTGTCCCAAATCTGATCTCTGGCAAATTTCATTCTTTCCATCATCACTGCGGCCATATTTATCTCCTTATTTTGAATGGCCTAGTACATCATGTCAGAGTCGGCCTTTGTGCAAGAAGAAAATGTTGCACTTCTGGGAACTAAGATTTGATAGACAATACAATGAAGGAGGCGGTTGAAAGCAGATAGTTGATTTATATCAAACTTTCCGTCCCTTATCTTGAAGCTCGGCCCTACAATTCCCAAACCTTTCACTTGGGCGTCCACAGTGTGAACCCCACTAAACCCGGAAGTCTTCACATCAAACAACATCTTCAGCAACTCAGGGTCTATTCTAATCAGGGTTCCCTTTACTGAAGAAACTAGGGACCCATCTTCCTCTGTTCTCATACACATGAAGAAAGCTGTTACCAGGTCCGGATAACTGACCTCCAAAAAGGTGGTAACTCCGTCCACTGCATCTGATTGATCAAGTCTGCCACTGCTCATTCCATTTTTCCTCAGATTAGCAACATCGACTTCTTTATTGCCACAGAGCTTCGTCTTCACAAAGGTAAACCTCTCCTGCTGCTCAGGAGTGAGAAACTCAGCGCTGTAGCCACCCAAACTGCCGGCGATGACTGGTGTGGCCATGGATTCAGGTGGGAAAGTCTCTGGAGGGTTGAAACGGAAGGAGAAGAGAAGGAATCCTCAAGAAATTTTGCGGGAAGGAGGAGGAAAGGTTCAAATTTGCAGAGGGTTGAGATATGAGTTGTTAGGGCATCGGCTCATGCGACATGATGAATAGGGGAAAAGGTAGACGATGAGATATGAATCGTTCTGCCTTTGATTTTATGAATAAATTAATGCGTTGTGGAAAGTGAGGCGCCAAAAGGCGGCAGAAGAAGACAAAAGAGTTTGACTATTCAAACCGACTTCAATGAGAGAGCGGTTACAAAGGATAATTTGAATTTCTTTTGTTTAAAGCCATGGAGGGAAAAATTGCTTAATTCTGAAATTTAATATGCCAGTTGTAAACAAAACTTTTTCACAAATTGCACATGCCTAATTTCCTTCTAAGAGATGTGAATCTCTCCTCGGGTAAGGCTTTTGTGAAAATGTCTGCTAACTGACCATTTGTATCAATAAAAGATATTTTAATATTACCATTTGCTACATGATCACGAATAAAATGATATCTAACCTCAATATGCTTGGTCCTTGAATGTTGAACTGGATTCTTGGTGAGATTTATGGCACTGGTGTTGTCGCACAGCAGTGGGATGGATTTGATGTTTAATCCGAAATCTTCAAGTTATTGCTTTATCCATAAGAGTTGTGTACAGCAATTTCCAGCAGCTACGTACTCAGCTTCAGCAGTAGATAGTGCTACTGAATTTTGTTTCTTTGAAGACCAAGATATTAAACATCCTGCAAGAAATTGACAACAACCACTGGTACTTTTTCTATCTAATTTGCATCCAGCATAGTCAGCATCAGAGTAACCTACTAAGTTAATTTCACAATGTTTTAGATACCATAGACCTAAGTCATGAGATCTTGCTAAATATCTAAATATTCTTTTCACAGAAATTAAATATGATTCTTTAGGATCTGCTTGATACCTAGCACACATGCATACACTAAATAAAATATCAGGTCTACTTGCTGTTAAATAAAGGAGTGAACCTATCATACCTCTGTAGATCTTTTGATCTACTTTCTTACCACCTTTGTCACTGTCCATTTTTGTTGATGTACTCATTGGTGTTGACAGTGGCTTTGTACTTTCGAATCCAAATTTCTTTAAGAGTTCTTTTGTGTACTTTGCTTGAAAGATGTGAGTTCCTTCCTTTCCTTGTTTGATTTGTAGTCCAAGGAAGTAATTAAGTTCTCCCATCATGCTCATTTCAAATTCTCCCTGCATCAACTTTTCAAAATACTTACAAAGGGATTCATCAGTAGACCCGAAGATAATATCATCTACATAAATTTGGATTAGTAGAATGTGTTTGACCTTTGACTTTATGAAAAGAGTACTATCTACTTGACCTCTACTGAAACCATGGTTTAAAAGAAAAGAACTAAGTCTTTCATACCAGGCTCTAGGAGCTTGCTTTAAACCATACAATGCCTTGTGAAGTTTGAAAACATGATTAGGAAATTCTGTGTCATCAAAACCCGGGGGTTGTTCCACATAAACTTCCTCTTTTATAAAACCATTTAAAAAGGCAGATTTGACATCCATTTGAAATAATGTTAAATTCAAAGCAGATGCATATGTAAGTAATATTCTAATGTCCTCATGTCTAGCTACAGGTGCATAGGTTTCATCGAAGTCTATGCCTTCCTCTTGAGAATAGCCTTGAGCTACCAATCTGGCCTTGTTTCTTAAGATTGCACCAGTTTCATCCAGTTTATTTCTGAACACCCATTTGGTGCCAATGACTGGATGGTCTGATGGTCTAGGAACAAGTGACCATACTTGGTTTCTCTTGAATTGATTTAATTCATCTTGCATGGCTACTATCCAAGATTCATCAGAAAGAGCTTCATTTACTGTCCTAGGCTCTATTTGAGAAACAAAAGCTAAGTAATCACAAGGGATAACATTACCTCTTGTTCTTACCCATATGGATGGATCACCAATAATATTCTCAAGTGGGTGATCTTTCTTGTATCTCCACTCCTTTGGAAGATTTTCATGAGTAAGTTCTTCTTGTTGAAGGTCTTCCAGAGGTGGATCATCCTTGTCCTCAATTGATGAGTCTTTTAGTTTCTTGGACAGTTCATCTGTTTCCTCATTATCACTATCTACTTCCTTTCTCAAGGAAAGGTTAGTTTCATCAAAAATAATATGTACAGACTGTTCAATTAGTAAAGTACGTTTGTTAAATACTCTATAGCCTTTGGGTTTAGAGGTGTACCCCATAAAGATGCCTTCATCTGATTTAGCATCCAACTTACCAATGTCCCTTTTTCCATTGTTGTGAATGAAGCAAGGACATCCAAAAGTCCTGAAGTGGCCGATCTTTGGCTTCTTTCCTTTGAACAGTTCATATGCAGTCTTCTTCAGGATTGGCCTGATCATTACTCGGTTGATAATGTAGCTTGCTGTGTTGACTGCTTCAGCCCAGAAGTATCTTGGCAGATCATATTCTGAGAGCATAGTTCTTGCCATATCCAATAAGGTTCTATTCTTTCTTTCAGTGATACCATTTTGCTGTGGTGTTCTTGGTGCTGAGAAATTATGCTCAATTCCCTGATCATCACAGAATCTAGCAAACTTTTCATTCTGAAATTCACCACCATGATCTGATCTGATAGACACAATGCTGAACTTTTGATCTTTCTGAACTTTCTTACTGAAGCTGACGAAGTTTTCAAAAGTGTCATCTTTATGCTCTAGGAATGATACCCATGTGAATCTTGAGTAGTCATCAACTATGACAAATCTAAAATTCTTTCCACCAAGACTGGTAGTCCTCATTGGCCCAAATAGATCCATATGAAGAAGCTCTAAGGGTTTTGAGGTGGTCACCACCGTCTTTGACTTGAAGGAGCCTTTGGTGTGCTTTCCCTTAGCACAAGGTTTACATACACCATCCAATTTTGTACTAACCTTAGGTAGACCTTCCACAAGATTCTTCTTTAGCAATTTTCTCATGACATCTATGCTGCAGTGGCCTAGTCGTCTGTGCCATAATTCAGTAGATTTATCTTTATTTACTACCAGACAAACATTCTGAACCTTGAGTTCTTCAAGATAGAGCACATACAATTTTTTTTCTCTATCTATACTATATATATATATAACTCAGTTTGGAGCAGCCACGTGGCACCACCACAATAATCTACCCTCTTTGTCTCTCCATCGCTATCTCAACTCACCACCTTATTTTCAGCACACTTCCTCCAACTATAGTAACTGCTCTCCCTCCACGTTCTATGGTTCCCATATCATAACACAGTTTAAACAGCTAACGGGGCAGCACCAGACACCAGTATACTTTTTTTCCAAAAAAAAAAAATTGTTTACAACAAACCCACAAGACTCATGTCGATTCTGCTGATTTAAAATTCAAACTCTCCCCCTTTTTCATGTTTGGCTAGCGCTCTTCTCGATCAACTGCTCCTCCGAACGGTTACCACCAAGAAACCCCGACACACGCACTATGCGCATAGCAACCACCGGCAATGCCGACATTGGGCCTTCCTCATGGGCTCTTGCCCCCTTTCTCCGCCTCCCTCCACTGTAGCAAGAGCAGCCCTGGTACGGGAGTAGATCTGCAACCCCTCGCCCACCGCTGCCTCACACAGTGCGGCCCGCTACCGATTGAACATGGCCGTGGAGATCACAAGTCGGCAGTCTGCTGGGTCCAGCTGCCCACCGGGTGCAGATCACAGTTGTTCCTTCTTTTTTGCCTTTGGTCTGCAGGAAGAGAGGAGAGGAGGGACGAGAGGGGCTACGGCGAGCGCAGAGCGGAGAAGGGAGGATAGCGCAGAGGGTACCTGAGAGGCAGATTTATGTCGGTTGGGTTTACAGATCTGTTCCTATCTGCTTTCCCGGCTGATTTGAAGAAGTTGCTGCCTCTTTGTGCTTCCTCTGCTATCTCCTCTACGGCTCTGCTCGGATTTGGGACCTCCTCAGCCTCGTCCTCTGTTATCGAGGCCTTCCTGCTGGCTCTGGTTTCCTGCATGCAAAGCACAGGAAAGGGTGCTGAGACAAGTTCGATGCGCTTGCCTTCTCTGAGGTATGCTTTGTTTCCGCGTCGATCCCATCCGGCGCTTCTGGGTGGTATCTTTTTTTCAAATCTCATTGGGTTTCTCTTATCCTTCGTGGTTGCAGGTGTGGTTTCGGAGTGAAGTACTTTCTCTCTCTCTCTACGTTTCTCACTCTTTCTACTTTCTCACTCTTTCTCTCACTGTCCGGAACACCGGCATAGAAGGAAACAAGAAGATGGTACGTTGAAAATGGCAGGCAAATGAAAACCGGTTATAGAGGGAAACAAGCGTGGCTTCCAGAGATGTTGATCCCAACCATACACTTCACTACGTCATCCAGGTTGGTGCTCTGCCAACTGTGAAGGACCAAAAAAGAGAAAGTGACGAGAAGGTAAGATTGAGCTAATATGTGCTCTTTGTATTCACACTAATATTCTGGGGTAGAAGCCCCATATTTATCATGTACAAACAATTATAAACAAAGCATATGTACAACTGTTACAGCTACGACAGTTGACAGCCATAGGCAGAACAAATTGATACTAATTAATTATTGTCTCTTTCCTGTGTTTGCAATTTCCTCTGTTCACAGATTTCTTGCTATATGCACAATGTTAGTCATCTTTAGGTGGCGGAGCCCGTTGTGAATCCGGAGGGTGACCATATCATCAAGTGTTCTGTTAACACCAACGACGCCAATGGAATCGACCGCATCTCCATCCCGTGGGCATGCATCGTCTTCTCCTGAACTGTTTCATCTTAATTAGTTTTCTCCCACAAATTTGGGAAGTTGATGGAGGGCTTATATCTTTCGTAACACAATAAAGTTTGAATGATACAGGAATTTCCCCGAACAATAAGCTCGACCAGAACACCTATGGGGATCACACGAGTACTATAATAGCATCACACATCAAGAATCACCTGGACATCTTAACAGTAGATGAGGTATAAAAGTGTGACCACAATCGTTTTGACCCTTTACACTCCTCCTGGGCTCTATAAGATCTCTATTTTCAGTTGGTTTGATATGCAAGGAACTGTAAGTCCATGACGGACTGGGTACATGCATGTATATATGGAACCACACATGCAGGCACTGTGTAGCAATAATGTCTTCATATTGGATCAGCACGATTCACTGATTCCTCCCTCAACTGCGTAAACACCTTGGACTGCAAGATCTACACCTGTAGGACCTTCCTCTTCCTCAAGGCCGACAGCACCCTCAGGCCGGTGGCGATCGAGCTAAGCGTTCCCCACCCTAACGGTGAGCGGCACCGTCAGCAAGGTGTATACCCCCGCCGAGCACGGTGTTGAGGGGAACGTCTGGCACGTGCGAAGGCCTACGCTGCGGAGGGTGATTGCGGCGTCCACCAACTCACCAGTAACTCATACAAATTGGTTGACTAATTAGTAGCCACAAGCATTTAAATCTGGCCAGTGAGATGCCAACAAGATAATAATTTGCTGGGAGTGGTCACTGGCTTTACACGCACACAGTGATAGTGCCCATGGTGATCGCGTCGAACCGGCAGCTGAGCGTGGTGCACCCCATTTTCTGCACCCAACGTCGCCCGGGACTGCCAGATGCTCATCAGCGCCGACGGTGGCATAAAGAATACGGTCTTCCCAGGAAAATAAGCCATGGAGTTATCTTCTCCTACAGGCTACATCTACAGGAACTGGATGTTGACGGGACCACCCTCACCCTATTGTTCTCCTTAGAAGGTACTTGGACAAAGTTGTTTAAATCAACATCTTCCTACCAAGAGCTTAAATATATGTTCGTAATTACAATTTGATGCAGAGGAATTGCCGTTGACGAACCCAACCAACCACACAATCTATGGCTATATTGATCGAGGACTATCCATTAGCAATTGAGGGTAAATGAATACTGCGTCATCTACTACCCCATGGACGACGTCGTTCGCAGCGACACCGAGCTGCATGCATGGTGGAGAAGGTGATACGGGAAGTTTTGGGCAAGCCTTGGTGGCCGATGATATTGCAGTCCTGAGCAGAGCTGGTGCAGATTGGATCTCCAAGCCCTGCACGCCACTGTCAATTTTGGGCAGTACGCCTACGTGGGGGTACATGCTTTGCCGGCCCACCAAGAGGCAACGCTTCATGCCGGAACCAGGCACAGAGGAGTAGGAGGAGCTCAGGACTAACTAGGAAAAAGGTCTTCCACATGACGAACAACAGCCAGATCTAGATCATCGCCAGAGTCGTGCTCATCGAGATCCTGTCGATTGAGGCACGCTTCCGACGATGTCTACCTTGGGCAGCGGACTGACGCCGAGTGGACCTTGGACAAGGCCACTCTGGAGTTCGAGTAGAAACTGGTCGCGGTAGAGAAGAGGATCGACGAGCTGAATCCTTAGAATCAGGAACAACCCACTGATGGTGCCTTACACTTTGCTCTATGTGAGCATCTCAGACATCGGCGGTACCGGCCGGCTCACTGGGAGAGGGGTACTCCCAACAACATCTCCATATCTAAGCGCTTCTTCTTGGTCGAGTCATGATATGCAGCGATGCTGCAAATAGGTTTTGTTACATAAAAGTAGTAGTTGATGTGTTATTGTCCAACTTGCATCTTCGCAATCAAACAAAAATGTGTAATTTGTGGTCACATTTTCATGAAATAACAACCGAAAAAGTCCTATATTCTACCCGTCTTCTTTTACATGGATCTTGGTGTGAAAGTACAAAATGACTACATGAAAATTGTAGGGTTGTATGGACTGACCTTCTTAGGGTACTTACGAGTTGGGCTTTCCGCAGTTTCAAAAATTGGAAGATGTGAAAAATAAGTTTATAATTTTGATGTTTAAATACTAAAATTATGTAGTGAATGTGAATTTATCAAGATGAATTTTTAAATTTAAAAACTTTTTTCTCTTTAATAAGTATTTTATTATTTTTTAAAGATATTTTCATATTTATTTTATTCAATTTAAAAATATCATAATTATATTTGCTAATTATTATATAATCTTATACAAATTTAAAAACTACCCGTGCATAGCACGGGCATAGAACTAGTTTGCTTCAAAGATGACTGCTCCATCCTTCAGTATGCTGCACTTTGACTCTTGAAACTTGATCTGATGGCCTCTGTCACACAGCTGGCTGATGCTAATGAGATTGTGCTTCAATCCCTTGACTAATAACACATTTTCTATGACTGTTTTTCTTTTGTTATTCACAGAGCCACTGCCTATCACTGTTCCTTTCCCATTATCTCCATAAGTGACTGTTCCTTCTTCAGCTTGGAGATGAGAGAATAACTTCTGGTTTCCTGACATGTGCCTTGAGCACCCACTATCCAAATACCATTTGGATGCTCGAGGGATAACCTGAAATAAAAATATCAAGTTTTAGGTACCCAAATTCTTTTGGGTCCTGATGAGTTAGTGTCATTTATTTTACCTTTTATTATCCATTTCTTATGTCTTGTTGGGCATGTCGTTATGATATGTCCTAACTTGTTGCAGTGACTACAACAGGATAATTTGGTTACTTTTTCTATATATTTGAAATCCGTTTTGTATGCTATATCTTGTTCAGGTACAAATTTTGGTGTTGGATATGTTTTAGGATAAACTATGGTTTCCTCATTATCTGGGGGTGTATATCATAATCCATTTTTCTTCTTACCTGATCTTCTAGCACCTTTTAATATGAGGGAGTTTTTACCATTGGTGAATTTTTTAATGTGCTAGATAACTGTATATTTTCTTCTGTTAGTGTTTTGATTTCAGTTCTTAGTTCGTTTATATTTTCCTGTTTTTCAAGTTCAATTATTTGTTCATTCTTAGCTTTTAAGTCTTCACATAACAGTTCATTTCTTCTTTTAAGTTCAGTTATTTGACTTTCTAATTGATCATTTTCTGATTTTAGATCTGAGTTTGTATTTTCTATACAAACTATGTTTTTCTTTCTTAGCTTTAATAGTTTGGTTACTTCTTTATATTTTTCATATAGTTCGTTGAAGGCCTCTTCTAAACTATCGGAATCTGAACCATTGCATGAATCAAAAGAAGAGTCAGAGGTTACCTTTTCTTCAGTATTAGCCATGAAGGCCAAGTTGGCTTCTTCTTCATCGCTACAGGAGCTTGACTCACTGTCTGAGTCGCTGCTGTTTTCCCATGCTGCTGCCATCACCTTCTTTTTGTACTTTCTGAACTTCTTAGAGCTGTCTTTCTTCCTGAACTCCGGCTTCTTAAATTTTGGACACTCAGCTTTAATGTGTCCAGGCTTCTTACACTCATAGCAGATGGGTTCTGCTTTCTTCATCTCTTTTCCATTTGGCTTCTTGAAGTCCTTATTCCTTTTGAAGTGCCTTCTACCTGATTGGAACTTCTTCTTCTTAGCCAAAATTCGTTGCAATCTTTTAGATAGCATTGCTTCCTCATTCTCGCTGTCTGCATCACTTTCACTCTCAGCTGAAATTGCTTCTTGTGAATCTTCTTCAGCTTTTAAGGCGTTGGAGTGCTTCTTTCTGCTAGATGACTCTCCCAGCCTTTCCATGTTGATCTCATGGGCCATGAGGGACCCAATGAGCTTTTCTACTGACATTCTCTTCAGGTCATTGGCTTCTTCTATTGCTGTGACCTTTGGAGTCCATGAGAACGGTAAGGATCTAAGTATTTATCTCACCATGTCTCCAATCTCATAAGTTTTCCCCAGACCAGCTAGTCCATTTGTGATGTCAGTGAACCGGCTGAACATTTGAGTTATGGATTCACCTGATTGCATATGAAATCTCTCATACTGAGTGACAAGAATGTCGATTCTTGTTTCCTTTACCTTGTTTGTGCCTTCATATGTGATCTTGAGCTTTTCCCACATTTCCATTGAGGATTTGCAGGCAGAAACTCTGTTGATCTCCTTCTTACTTAGAGCACAGCATAAGATGCTCTTTGCTTTGCAATTCAAGGAGATCTTCTTTCTGTCATCATCTGTCCATTGAGCTTTTTCATTTGTGACTACCAGATCACCTTCTTCTACTATGGACCAAATTTGATAGTCGTGGCCTTGTAGAAAGTATTCCATTCTGATCTTCCAGTAAGGATAATCTTCACCATCGAAGAGAGGAGGTTGGTTGACAGACTGACCTTCATAGTTACCTTGGGCTGCCATGGATCTTTACTCTTCAGATCGTTGGATCATTTTTCTTCGTCGAAGAGACTTGCTCTGATACCACTTGTTGCCCAGTTGACGAGCCCAGAGGGGGGGGTGAATGGGTCTTTTAAAAATTAATTTAGAAGATACCTGTAACTAAAAATATTCACACAAACGTTCTTCGAAGTAGGTTAGTGACTGTTAGTTTAAATATCAAACACACAAAGAAGACAATCACACAACACAAGGTTTATCCTGGTTCGGACCTCCTTTCCTTAGGATTCCTACATCCAGTCCCTGAGCAACAACTCAGGATTTCACTAACTAGGGTACAGTCCCCCTAAGAACGCTACAACACCCAGCTAAGCTGGTCTTTCTTCACACCCGAAGGGAATAGTAACACCCTGGATACCCCACCAGGTCTTCCTTCACAACCGAAGGGAACAACACCCTGGATGCCACCAGGTCTTCCTTCACAACCGAAGAGAACAACACTAAGAGAATGAATGAAATTCAAGCCCCTAGATCAAACTTTTGACAAGCAAGGATCTGAAGCAACTAGAACTGAGAGGAAGAGATTTAAGCTAAGCACACTCCCAGAACTACACAGGCTCTCTCAAGATTTTCACAAACTGGTGGAGAGCAAAAGAGCAAAAGCTAAAAGGAATAAGGTTCTTGGCTCTGGACTTTCTTCAAAAGAATTTGAATGCTTGAATACTCGTTATACTTCTTCTGTTCTTCTAACTTGTATTTATATCTTCAATTTGAAATCTAGACGTTGAAGTGTCCGTTGTCTCTCTTTTGAGTAGTCGTTAGAATAAATGACATATGGAGTCTTGGAAGCTTCCAGTCACAGTCTTTTGATCACTTAAGCACGCAAAGAGATGAGATCTTCAGAAATATCCTTTGGCTTCTATTTTGTTTAACGTTGTACCATGAAGCTAGATCAGAGGTCTGCACAAATGTCAATCGCAAATAGCAGACAGCTAAGTTGTCTCTGATGTCAGTCAACGTTAGTAGCAATAGACATGAAAATAGTAATGCCAAATAGCTTAAGTCTAAAAGACGTAATCAGAGTAGGCACGATAAAGATGATATAGTCTGCATGCATGCAGAGATACGTTCAGATCTCATAAATGCAAAAGTCAGAGAGATGTCTACATGGACTTTGACTAGTCAACGCTTTTAAGATGAATAAGATCTCAAGATATGAAATCGATGGCTATATGACTTATGAAATCGTTATGAATACTAACAAGTCATTATAGAGAGCAAATCGTTATTAACACTTATCAAGTCGTTATGAACTCTAAAGAAATCGTTATGGTGACTTATGAAATCGTTACGACAGGACAGTCGTTGTGAGTTCTAAAGAAATTGTTACGGTAACTTATGAAATCATTACAACAAGCAAGTCATTGCGAGTTCTAAAGAAATCGTTACGGTAACTTATGAAATCGTTATGCACTAACCTCCAAATCGTTGTGATCAAGACGATATAATCAAATCATTATGAGTTACAAGAAAATCATTGTGATCGATAAAGAAATTGTTACGGTAACTTATGAAATCGTTACAACAAGCAAGTTGTTGCGAGTTCTAAAGAAATCGTTATGGTAACTTATGAAATCGTTACAACAAGCAAGTCATTGCGAGTTCTAAAGAAATCATTATGATAACTTATAGAATCGTTATGGCATCGACTTGTTTGAAACAACATGACTTTTCAATCTTATAAGGAAATCGTTATGATCTTCAACAGAAATCGATATGGACTAGAGAAATATCATGTTGAAAAGACTAAAGCTTCAGATAAGTAATGCATACCTTTTGTTGGCTTGATTGACCTTGGAATTTTTTCTATACTTTAAGACTTATGAAATATTCATTAGATATTATTTATAAAAACTGGTTTAGTTTTGTTAATCACTTTTGTTAATCACCAAAATACATATGTAATTAATTAAATTTACATGGGGATAGACTGATCATCACTGTTGTCCGTGACTGCGAGACTGAGAGGTTGTTCTTGTGTTGTGTTGTCCGGGTTGGATACTGGCCTGATCAGCCAGTAGTTTGTTCCTGTATGGTGGCGTCGTTCTTTCCGACTCGTGCTTTGCCGGCTCTGGTTGTGGCTTGTGTGACCTGCTGGTTGAGGTTTCACCTGTAATGTTGTGCCAAAGTGATGGCACAGTAAAGTTGTGATTCTGTGTGGTGTTTATCACCTACTTGTACCCTTCGTATGGGTGTTTGTGTTGTTGTACCTCAGGGTAGTAGGTACGAGTACCCTTTGTGGGTTGCATTGCGGTTTTATAGTGTACACAACTTTTCTAGGTATTGAGGTAATACTCTTGTTTCTGTGGAGGTCTTATGGATTGACCTGCCACCTGTTGTATTTTATCCGTTTTAAGTAAGTCTTCGTTTATGGTTTATTGTGAAATGGATTGGCTTGTGGTTGCCAATCCTGTTACCCTTGTGGGTAATTTGCCGATGAGGCTTGTGGCCTAGGCGTACTGTGGTTTGGTGGAGCTGTGCTCCGTGGAGGCCGTGTGATGGGACCTTCCACTTGTGGTGTTTCACCTTTTTTTAGATAAGCTTTCGATTATGGTTTTAGTATGTGATGGATTGGCCCGTTGTAGCCGATCATGTTACCTGGTGTGTGTAGCTTCTGATATATCGTGGGTTGGGGTTTAATGGACCAGCACTTGGTTGACTGTCCTATTACCCACGAGGTTGAGGTTCGCCTGTGAAGCTTGCAGCCTAGGCAGTGACTTGCATGTGTGGCTAAAAGCGTAGGCGACCAGTTGTTATTATGGTTTACCTGTGAGGCTTAAGGCTTAGGCATTTCAGTTGTTGTGTGGACTAGTGATACGAAACTAGTCCTGTGGATTCTTCTTACCTTCTGAGGTTATGTTTGATTAAGGTGTTTATATTCCTAAATTCAATTGTTGTGAGCATGAAATGGTTTGGCTATTGGTGTTGCCAATGAGACCCTCTGGGGTTGAGGTGTCCGTAGTTTTGTTGTTGTTTTGGGTAGGCCCTGCTGAGCCTATGACTTGTTGAGGCTCACTTCCCTACAGTTCTTTTCAGGGCTTGCCATTTTTTGTGGCGTGTGGAGAAGTTTGTGGCAGACTTGTACCACCAGCAGTTATGTTGTAGTAGTGTTGTGTGAGCTTGTGCTCCCTCGGAGTATGCCCCAGGTAGTTGTACTTTTTAATTGGACATGTAATAATGTAATGGGACAGTTGTAAATTGTTATATGCAGGTATGAGCACATGTACTTTCTTGTGTCTTATACTGTGTAGTTGTCTTTTATATTCTTACTGGACACTTGTGTGAGCTATCCCTTGCGAGACTTCGGTCCGTTCGCGGGAGGCGGATCTAGATATGGAGCCTTAATGGGCATAAATATCCAGGGCCGTCACATTGGTTTGATTGTCTTAAATTAATCTTGATAGTATGACACTTGGATGTAATGCCGACATCCTGATCATTGAACTCCCGCAGGCAAATGGCAGTTTTCGGGCGCACTTCCCAGGACCAGATCGGGCTTTATATTGCCTGGCATTGGTTATGTTTATTAGCTTAGACAATCAATAGATGGCCAAATAGAGTACCAAGAATATATGAGAGTAATTGAAGAAATAGACGAGAGTGTAGAGCAAACTTGAATAGATGAGCGAATATAGTATAGATGAGAACTAAAGGTCAATGCGCATAACACAACGTTAAACATACGATAGTAACAGTTGTACAACACATGTGATTGGTGCTGACCGTCAGGTAGAATTCACTAACCAACTATTGGCTATGCTACGCACATAGTCCAGAGGTCCGGCATGATCTCATGGTAAGGGAGAGAGAAAATTCTAAGGCCGTTTGGATCTTACTGATCCCTAAAGGGTATCATAGGTATTGAAGGTACAACCAGCTCATCGGCCATGTGGGAATCCATGGACAGAGGAGACTTACAGAGGCCTTGAACAAGGATTCACTAGTCCGGCAGAAGGAATATCCGACAGAGAGTTCGTTCAAGTCAAGAAAAAGTGTATATATAAACAAGTTGCTCGACGTTCCAGAGGAATTCTAGAACAGTGGAGCGTCGGTAACAGTATCCCAAAATATCAAGAGAAACGAAGACAAGTCCATTAAAAATAAGACAATTTAAATACATTATTAAAGTAAATTACCAGATATATTATGAGATATTTTGATGCCAAGTCAACTCATAATGGATGGTTACAAGTATGTGCATGTGATAAAGAGAATTGTAGATATAAAAAGGTCATGTGCATGGCCTTTAAATTAACTATTTCATATCCATGTTCATACTTTTTTTTATTGCATTTGAGACAGTTAAATAGGAAGTATATTCACTGTAGAAAGTCAAAAACACCAAAATTTAGGGTTTATGTACAAAAGTCCAGAAGGCGACGTACCCCTGTAAGGAACGCGATAGGGTCTGTTAAGGAACGCGATAGATTTGTCAGGCAGACAACCAGAATGCGACGCCAGTGCCTGTCGTGCTCAGAACGCAATAGGTTTCTGGTCGCGATCAGCCCCTGAGAATGTGGCCTATCAGCCCATCGCATCCTCAGGTCCTGTGCCTGAGCCTGAATAGGAAAAGGCCTTCCCTTGGATTACGGTCCAGGCTTTCCAAGATTTGATACAAGGTGGTTTAAAAATCAAAATCTCGGTGTACAGTTGATGGAAAATCATGAAAATAGATTTACATGAACTAGACTTGCAAGGGTATAACCAGTAAAGTTGAATTAGAAACTTATCATGGTTTTGACAGACTTTAATTAGTTCTTTCATGAAGAACACAGAACATGATGCAGTGATGGAAAAAGAATTAATTCGAACAAGATACTCAATAGAAATTGGGGAAAAAGATGGCAAACGAATCCTGACAACATGTAGTATCTACAGTAAAATTTGCATAGCACGAGATCAAGTGTGGAGAGAGATCTAAGGAGATTATAAAGGTTCGAGAGCATGATGTTAACAAAACTTTCAACATAAAAATCTCAAGATAGGGTCGATGAAAATTAGGGAAAATAGAGGGCTTTTGTTCCTGATATCAAGAACATCCTACAAACGAGAGTAATTTAGTTTTGCTTGTGAGAATGTCTACCTTTTAGACGATTTGGCTTCTAGGGCTAGAACTCGAAGCACAAGCTTGTAGATCCTCGAACAAGCCTTCTCCCCACGATTTCCTCCTTCTTTGGCCTTTCCTCCACGTCCAAGAAATCCCAGCAATGCAATACGGTCAGCCATGAAGTGGTTGGGGTGTATTTAAGCATCTAATATGTTCAATTCCTAGTCCAACTCTAACTTCCTTTAAAACTCAAAATTTCCCTATTAATTCCACCTTCCTAGCCTAAATAGTCCTAGTTGGGTTGGGATTGGGACCCCAATTTCGGGTCTAGCTGATTAGGGTAGGGTTAGGAATCCATCTTTGATTTATGTGAATTATATTAATGAATTACTTATCCATTTTAAATTAGGTAATAATAGAGTTACAAATTTTAGGGTATTTTCTTTTATTCTATCTTTTAAAACTCCTATTTTGGCCCAATAACTATCTCATGGTCCATAAGTAAAACCCATAACTTATTATTATTATTTTTGGCTTTTTGGTTTTTAATTTATGGATATTGCACCTATTTTAATTTGGGAATTACTGAAATTACAATTTGAAATATTCTTTTTATTATACGGCCCAATGACTCTTTTATGAACCATCCATTAACGCCCATCACTTAATGGATTTTAACTTATGGGAATTTCCCCTTTTGGAATTAATGGGTATTGTCAATTCTAATTATTCTATTACTTTTAACTTCTATTTTCGAGCTAGTATATTATTTTTATTATTATGTTCATATTATCTATTATTATATAAAAAAATTCATTTATTTTATTTTTAATTTTTTGGGGTATTACATGGCATGCGGAAAGAGTCCATCGTGATGATGGTGAAATCAGTCATTTAGCTGATGGCAAAGCTTGGGCTCATTTTAGCCGTACTCATCCTTACTTCTCAAGGGATCCATGCAACGTGCGGCTGGGTTTATGCACGGACGACTTCAATTCATTCGGAGGCACGGTGGCATCTTACTCATGTTGGCCAGTATTTTTAACATCGTACAACCTTCCGCCAGGCATGTGCATGAAGCGTGAGAATCTCTTCCTCTCATTGCTGATTCCTAGTCCAAAAATTCAAGAAACAAAATTAGACATATATCTCAGACCGTTGATTAATCAGCTGAAAATGTTATGGTCAGATGGGGTTCTCTCTTATGATGCATCCAGAAAACAAAATTTCAATTTGAAGGCTGCATTAATGTGGACAATAAGTGACTTTCCAACGTACGACATGTTATCTAGCTAGAGCACACATGGCAGGTTGGCATGTCCTTATTGTATGGAGGATTAAAAATCATTCGTGTTGAAATCTGGGGGAAAAGCATGTTGGTTCGATTGTCATCGTCGGTCTCTACT
Source organism: Colocasia esculenta (assembly GCA_014218235.1). Classification (NCBI taxonomy): domain Eukaryota; kingdom Viridiplantae; phylum Streptophyta; class Magnoliopsida; order Alismatales; family Araceae; genus Colocasia; species Colocasia esculenta. The sequence continues at coordinate 13,518,104 of CM024754.1, read as the reverse complement.
GAGTGACCATCCTTTCCGAAAGCAGAAGGATTCATTTATGAAAAATACAATGTGATGGATGAGGTAGATATGGAACGGGTGTCTGGTAGAAACATGGCGAGGCGGGTCCAGAACTTACCGACTATATCACAGCTGGCTGGTAGTACCCGACAAATCCCAAGGTTTGGGAAGGATCACAATTGGGTGAAGCAAAGTATCTTTTGGGAATTGACTTATTGGTCAACACTTTTAATACGGCATAACCTTGACGTCATGCATATAGAGAAGAATGTTTTTGATAATGTGTTCAACACAAATATGGATGTCAAAGGTAAAATGAAGAATAACGTCAAGGCACGAATGGATTTGAAAGTCCTTTGCAGACGTCCAGAACTAGAACTGCAGCATGTTAGAGGAAAGTGGTTCAACCTAAAGCTTCATATGTGCTTGGGGCTAGACAGATTAAGGAAGTGTGTCAATGGTTGAAGCAATTGAGATTTCTGGATGGATATGTCTCGAATATTACCCATTGTGTAAATGTCAAAGATGGAAAAATATACGGAATGAAGAGTCATGACTGTCATGTTTTCATGCAAAGATTGATTCCAATTGCTTTTCGTGAGTTCTTGCCGAAGCAGATGTGGGGAGCAATGACCGAGCTGAGTCAATTCTTCAAGATTTTATGTGCATCAGAACTCAAACTTCATGACTTGCAAAATATCGAGCAAATTATAGTACATACAGTCTGTAATCTAGAGAAGATATTTCCTCCAACATTCTTTCATTCAATGGAGCACCTGATCATCCATTTTCCATATGAGGCTAGAGTCGCAGGACCAGTACAATTTCTATGGATGTATCCATTTGAGAGGTATATTCCTATGTCTCAATTTATTCAGATTACGACGATCTTTTATATTTCATATGTATTCATTTGAATTGTTGTCGTAGGTGCATGCACGATCTTAAGATGAAGGTCCGCAACAAAGCACAAGTTGAGGGCTCCATTACCTAGGCATACCTTATTGAAGAGATATCAAACTTTTGTTCGATGTACTTTGACACGGAAATACGAACTCGACGCACTCAACCTCCACGTAATGATGATGGTGGAGATTCTAATGTGTCTGACTGACTCTTTATATTCAAGTGTCCTGGACGAGTGTTTGGATATTCTTCTACTCGCACACTCGAAGACAGAGAGTTGGTAGCTGCGGAGATCTACATCTTCATGAATTACACAGAATTGGACCCTTACATTGAGTAAGCTCTCAACACTGTCTTTATGTATGTACCTCATTAGTTTGCAAATCGTAGAACTTACATTTTGTGTTGCATTTTCATTGCAGAGAGTTTGACTCAGTCATACTGCAACGGAATCCACGTCTGACTAGTGTGCATGTTGAAAAGGAACGGGAGAAGTCTTTATTACTTGGTTAAGATATCGAGTAAGTGTCTAAATATTTTGATGCATAAGTGTTATGTTCTTATGCATAAGTTGTTCTAATTTGTCATTGTCTGTCCTTTTTTTTAATAATAGGTTGAACAATGCTTTATTACTGATTCAAGAGTACAAGAGATCAGTTATGGGCCCTCGAAGATTGTACGTGTCTATCTAGGCTACATTGTGAATGGATATCGATTTCACACGAGAGATTATGGACGGAATAATTCTACGATGAATAGCGGCGTATGTGTGAAGGGAAGTGCCTACAATGAAAATGAAGTAGACTATTATGGCATTCTCGAAGAAGTCATTGAATTGCAATTTTTGGGACAAGGCAACAATGTATTTCTCTTCAAGTGTCATTGGTTCGATTCGACCTCTATTCGTAATGACACAAACATATGGGATCGTCGATGTCAAACATAAGTCCAAGTTGAGTACGTATGAGCCATTCATTCTGGCGGCACAAGCCCAACAAGTTTATTATTCGAACTATTCGTCCCACAAATTGAGAGATTGGTGTAGGTTATGTTTTTCGCTCCTTTTCGAGGGGACGAAGAACAGTAAGCCCACAAAGAGGGGTGGAGAATGAAAAACGGGTGGAAAAGCCAGAAAAGAAAATAAACGTGATCGCCAGGCACGCGAGGGTGCCGAATGGAAATGCACGGTGAGGGGTGTGAGGTGGAAGAAGTGATCGCGGGCGTACCTTTTTAGTGGAGAGATTGTGCGGGGGATGATGTGGGTCCTTTCTTCCTCTATGAACACGGTTGGCCGCGGTAGATGGCGTTTCCTCGTTTGATTACCCTAGCAAAAGGACAAAGAAAATAAGGGGATTAGTCAAATAAGGCGTGTAGTATCGAATCTCAAACGAATGAATGAAATAAATAAAAATGGGGAGGACTCACCGGATGGTGGTTTTTAAACCCCTAAAAATGTAGGTGAGTGTATGTATGCATGCATGTGTATGTGTAGAAGAAGCAAAATGGGCCACGTGGGGCCCGGAGGAGATAAATGAAAAGGAAAGAAAGGGGAAGGGGGGGGGGGGGTGCTTCCCCAAATGTTGGTGTGGCGTGACGGGCCGTTACCGGGATTGATGGAAGACATGGAGGAAGACGCTCCTGCCTTACGCATGCAATGGAAGGAGACGACGGCGCCGGACTCTGTGGAAGAAGAATTGATCGACGTGGGTGATGGCCCGGAGTTGAGGCAGAGATTCGGTAGGGCTTTGCCGCTTCGTGGAACCCCCTTCTACAAATGACCCTCGGGGGTCAATTTATAGAGGTAAGAAACTTGAATCGCGTCGCTCATAGCCGCCGCGACAAGAAGCTGAATCACGTCGGGATGGCAGGCCGCGACTTTAATCGCGTCGGGGCGGCACGCCGCGACTTGGATATAAACACATATGGGTGGCATGCCGCATTTCAAAAGGTCAATTTGGATGAGACACACGCATGATGGCCGTCATGTCTCTGAATCGCATCTTGCCAGGGCGCCGCTATAAGGTCTAGATCGCGTCCGCCATGGCTGCCACGACTTGAAACCCGGCGGCCATGGCCGACGCGATTACCTTATGGGCAATTTTCGAGACAATCAGCTGATAAATGCGCTTATCAGCTGGGAACTTGAGGATTTGACCTTTTGAATCGCATCGGCTGACACGGACGCAACTCAGAGAGTCCTCGAGACTTGGAGATATGGGTACTCAAGTGTGACGACTCTTGGGGGCCACATTAGATCGGCTCTGAATCGCGTCCGGGCGGCTGGACACGACTATAAACTGGATCGCGTCAGCATAACAGGATGCGATAAGCTTTCCTAATTTACTTATGAGAATTCTACCGAAAATGAAATTGGAATCGCGTCGCCTTTGGCGGACGCGTTCATGAAAGGGGCAATTTCCATAAATAAAATAAGAATTCATTGTCGCGTCGTGTAAGGCCGACGCGTTAAGATATATTCGCGGTCGGCTTGCCGGCCGCGTTAATGTTGCGCCCTTGAAAGCTGTCGCGATAAGCCAGGGCATCTTGAATCGCGTCTTGGGTACCAGACGCGATTATAGAAGCAGCTACCATGCCCGTCGCGACAGCATGATCGCGCCCCAAAGACCCGTCGCGACAAGAAATGAAAGCCCACGACCTCCGGCCAGCTTTGGAAATGGGGGGGAAGCACCGGGAAGGAAGGGGTGACCTAGAATGATTGGGAAAACTACTCTTACAAGGCAAAAAGAAGGCCATTTTTGGCATTATGGCGCAATAAGAAATTTGCCCGCGGTGGAGCCAAATTCGCATGTCTACAATTGGTGGGCTACTTGTAGAGTGAAAACAAGGCTATTCCCTGAGTATGAGCTTCTCCCGGCTGATATAGAGCTCGGAGATGTTAATGACAATTTTTTCCAATCAGACCGGAGTGACACACGAGAGTTCGCTCCTTCTACGCAGTTCAGTGTAGATGATATAAATGAACCAATTTGCTTATATAAGGATAATGAAGAGGAAGAAGTTGACCCAAATGCCCTTGACGATCATGTTGTTGAGCGGGAGGTGGAGTCTGATGAGGAGGAAGAGTGGACCGATGATGAGGACGAAGAGGATGACGAAGATGATGCTGAATTAGACATATCTTCAGCATATGATGATGAATATAGATAATATTATAAAATTTTGTAAGAACTGAGTGTTGTTGCTAATTAATATGTTATTAAATAGCTACTTCAAATTTGAGTGCTGATGTTATGTTATATCTTTGTTGTTCTCAATAGAGATATGGTGCGTGGAGGACGTAGTGGGAGGGGGTCCACCTTGTCCGGTGCACCCTCTACTACTATAGGCCGAGGGTCTACGCCGATAGGTATATATGTACTCAAATCAATTCTTTTAGTTTACTCTGTATATTAAATTTATATTTTCTAACGTGCATATAATTTTACAGGGTCCACCTCCCTGACTACGTCGGTTGTCCTGGCGACAAGTATATATATATGTACCCAAACACAAAACTCTATATATTACCTGTCATCTTAACTTTATATTTTCTAACGTGCATATAATTTTGCAAGGTCCGCCACCCCGACTACACCGGTTGTCCCGACGACAGGTATATATATATATATATATGTACCCAAACACAAAACTCTATATATTATTATTCATGTTAACTTTATATTTTCTAACGTGCATATAATTTTGCAGGGTCCGCTTCCCGCCCAGTAGCGTCACCTGTCTCACCCCATTCAGCAGCAGGTACATGCATGTTTCCATACTATAGTATGTTTCTTGTCTTCCAATTTTTTTAATAATAGTGTATTTAATGTTTTCAACAGAGGTAGAGAGCCATCATCCAGCGGCGGAGGAGGTGGCTCAGCCAGCTGGACGCCAGCTATGCTGGATTTCTGGGTAAACTTGATAACTTCAAACTTACTGTATTTATTATTTATGTTATATAGTTCATGTAGAAAATTAATGTGTAATTGCAGGGGCAAGATAGATCCAGGACTTGCTTCCCGCTATATTACATCGTTGCTGCACGCACACGTTCCAGAACCAGTGGACTGATCGAAAGAGTTCCCCCCTGTTCGTCTGGGATCTGTTATTTGACATGTTCATGATATTATTTTTTTTACTGATTTGAAGTCATTTCTTTAATTACTATCTCTCTCTGTTAGTGCACAAACTTGAGTAATTTCATTTCTAAACAGCAGAGGTACATGCTCACGAGACCAGAGGATCTCCCTCGAGCACGAGCCATCTGGGAGTCTATTGCCCAGACTAATTTCATAAAGTTGATGTGGGAGGCCCGGGACAATGCAGCAAAGGTCACAGGCAGCCAAGATCCTATGGCTTGGATGGATTACGACCCGGTGTTGATGAGGAGGGACTATTGGGAGTCCCTTTGTCATCGTTGGGCTACTGGACCATGACAGGAGAGGTCACAGGCAGCTAAACACAATCGAGCAGCTCATCCGGAAAAGAATGTGCGTACTGGTGGGTCAGTGTCTTATGCGGCCCACAACAAGAAATTGGTAAGCATATTAACTTTCAATTGCTTAATACATTAATTATTATTGTGAAACTAACTACTTTTGTTGAATTGTAAGCGTCACGAGCTCGAGTGTCCCCCTACATTTCGCGAGTTATTTGATCGGACTCATAAGCAGAAGAGGACAAATGACTATGTTAGTGAGAGTGCTCGCACGATTGCCGCAAGTCAAAATATAATTTTTGAATTCAATTTATATATTAAAAAAATATGATTTAAATAATACATTTTTAATTTATTCTGCAGGAGACCTATGATAGGACGATGGCGGATCGCCATGCAGAGGGCACTCCACAGCCAGACTTGGATCTGGAGGCCTGGGTCGACGCAGCGAGAGGGCCGAGGAAGGGCCGAGTGTACGGCTTTGGGGACAGCTTGGATACTACTCCAGTGTTGTCCTCATATGCAAGTTTAGTCGCTCCTCCAGCCTACACGAGTTCATCTGCTGCGACGCCCGGCAGTGGTGGAGACGACATTAGAACCCTCATCCAGAAAGAGCTATCGCAGCAGCTACTGCTACACCTTGGCGCCATGGTCGAGCAGCTGGTGGCTGCCCTCCGAGGAGTAGGCACCTCACAGAAAGCCCCTTAGGTTAGTATTACTATTAATTTCATATAGTTTGAATGAACCACTAATATAAACTATTAAAACACGCAAACCACTATTAATTTCATATGGCTCAGGCTTGTCTTACAAGTTTCAAGGAGGCAGATAGTTTCACACCCTACCGCATTAACGGTTGACGTCTCCTTAAGTAGTCAACAACGACAGCTAAATAACACCCATGCCTCCCATGGCAAAGGGCATATGATTACAGGCAACTGCCCATAGAACCCTCCGCCTTTCACGTATGCAGATTAACGACTCATAAAAGCCATAATTCCCATGGGAAAAGGTCTCCCTATTAATAGGGGAACTGACGAAATCCTAATCGGATTCCTGGTTTGGGTTCGGCGCTCAAATCACTAATAAAAAAAAAACCTAAATGAAAAGGATCAGAACACGCAATTCGGGAGTCCAAAATCAGAAATAGGGATCCGATCGGCATGTCGTTCACTTCGAAATGACTGGGTGGGTGAGAGTGATGTGTGGGAACTGACGGAATCCTAATCGGATTCCTGGTTTGGGTTCGGCGCTCAAATCACTAATCTAAAGAAAAAAACCTAAATGAAAAAGATCAGAACACGCAACCCGAGGGGTCCAAAATCAGAAATAGGGATCCGATTGGCGTGTTGTTCGCTCCGACACTACCGGGAGGGTGAGAGTGGTGTGTGGGAACTGACGGAATCCTAATCGGATTCCCGGTTTGGGTTCGACACTCAAACCACTAATCTTAGAAAACACCAAGTGTAAAGGATCAGAACACGCAACCTGGGGGTCTAAAATCAGAAATAGGGATCCGATCGGTGTGTCGTTCAATCTGACACGACCGGGTGGGTGAGGGTGACGTGTGAAAACTGACATAATCCTAATGGGGCTCCCGGTTTGGGTTCCACACTCAAATCACTAATCTAAAAAAAAAACCAAAATGAAAATGATCAGAATACGCTACCTGGGGGTCTAAAATCAGAAATAGGTATCTGATCTATGTGCCGTTCACTCTGACACGACCGGGTGGGTGAGAGAGACATGTGAGAACTGACTGAATCCTAATCGGATTCCCGGTTTGGGTTCCATACTCAAATCACTAATTGAAAAAAAACCTAAATGAAAATGATCAAAACACGCAACCCAGGGGTTCAAAATCAGAAATAGGGATCCGATCGGTGTGCCGTTTACTCCGACACGACCGAGTGGGTGAGAGTGACGTGTGGGAATTGACGAAATCCTAATGGGATTCCCGGTTTGGGTTCGGCGCTCAAATCATTAATCTAAAAAAAAACCTAAATGAAAAGGATCAAAACACGCAACCCAGGGGTTCAAAATCAAAAATATGGATCCGATCGGTGTGCTGTTCGCTCCGACATGACCGGGTGGGTGAGAGTGATGTGTGGAAACTGACGGAATCCTAATCGGATTCCTGGTTTGGGTTCGACACTCAAACCACTAATCATAAAAAACCCGTGTAAAAGATCAGAACATGCAACCTGGGGGTCTAAAATTAGAAATAGAGATCCAATCGGCGTGTCGTTCGCTCCGACACGATCGGGTGGGTGAGGGTGACGTGTGGCAACTGACGGAATCCTAATGGGATTCCCGGTTTGGGTTCCACACTCAAATCACTAATCTAAAAAAAACCTAAATGAAAAGGATCAGAACACGTTACCCGAGGGTCCAAAATCAGAAATAGGGATCTGATCGGCATGCCGTTCACTCCGACATGACCAGGTGGGTGAGAGTGATGTGTGGGAATTGACGGAATCCGAATGGGATTCCCGGTTTGGGTTCGACACTCAAACCACTAATCTTAAAAAAACCTAAGTGTAAACGATTAGAACACGTAATCTGGGGGTCTAAAATTAGAAATAGGGATCGATCCGTGTGTCGTTTGCTCTGACACGACCAGGTGGGCGAGAGTGACGTGCGGGAACTGACAGAATCCTAATCGGATTCCCGGTTGGGTTCCACACTCAAATCACTAATCGAAAAAAAACCTAAATGAATGACATGATTAGAACACGCAACCTGGGGGTCCAAAATCAAAAATAGGGATTCGATCGGCGAACCATTCGCTCTGACATGATCGGGTGGGTGAGAGTGACATTTGAGAATTAACAGAATCCTAATGGGATTCCCGGTTTGGGTTCGACACTCAAACCACTAATCTTAAAAAAACCTAAGTGTAAAGGATCAGAACACGCAACTTAGGGGTCTAAAATCAGAAATAGGGATCTGATCGGCGTACCATTCACTCCGACATAACCGGGTGGATGAGAGTAACGTGTGGGAACTGACGAAATCCTAATCGGATTCCCGGTTTGGGTTCCACACTCAAATCACTAATCAAAAAAAAATCTAAATGAAAATGATCAGAACACTCAACCCGGGGGTCCAAAATCAGAAATAGGGATCCGATCGGCGTGCCGTTCACTCCGATACGACCGGGTGGGTGAGTGTGACGTGTGAGAATTGACAGAATTCTAATGGGATTCTCGGTTTGGGTTCGACACTCAAACCACTAATCTTAAAAAAACCTAAGTATAAAGGATCAGAAATGTTTTCTAATTAAACTTAGTGAATATTCATATATTTTAAATTTAAAAATTTAAAAAATAATATTACATATTATTTTTTATTTATGTTTCTAATATTTTTTAATATAGGATCCTCCAGCACCTGACGATCATGAGGCGGGGACAACGGACGATCCAACAGATCTTTCTTGATTTTTATTTCTTATTATTGTGTATGTTTTATATTTGTTGTGATTGATAATTATTGTAGATATTTGTATGAATATCATTTTTAGCAGGTTTTATAATTTATCATTGATATTTAATTATTTTTTTTAAAAATTAAGTGTGCTATTTCCGACGGAATTTCTGACGGACAGTATCCGTCAGAAAAAAATGTCGGCACACAAGACTTCCGACGAAATTGATCCATCATCACTTCCGTCGGAATTTTCGACGGTTTACCGACAACTATTTTCGTCAGAAGTTACCTACTACAGACGGTTATTTCCGTTGGCGAATCTGTCGGAAGTTCCGACAGATTTTCTAACCATTATGTCGTCGGAAAATTCCGTCGGAACTTCCGACAGAAGTTTCCGATGAATATTTCTGTCGAAAATACCGATGGATTACTGACCGATTTTTTTCCCGTCAATAATTTCTGACGTTTTTTTTCCGACGGATTGTTTCCGATGGTTGTTCGCCAGAAAGTTGTCGGAAGGAGTGTTTTCCAACGGATTTCCGGCGGATTTTCGACATAATAGGTCCGGCGGAAAACCCGCTTTTTCTTGTTGTGAAATTTCTGTCCATCCTTATGTGTGATGCCTATTAATCATATCTCACACATCACTTTTTAAGGTATTTAATTTTGAATGTGTCTTGATAATTTGATTAAATTCATGGGCTATCAAATGACTATTTCTTAGTGCATGCACTCCAACATTCTCCTCGTAGTGATTTTTGAACATACATACTTTGTACTTGAGTCAATTGCTTTTCTTAACCTTATTATCACCCACTTTTTGATGCTGTAAAAAAGGGGGAGGGAATATGTATATTTTATTCTGGTTTGGAGGAGAGATTGTATTCAAAAGATAAGGAGAGTTAGAAGTACTTTGTATTTTTGAGAGGGGGAGTAATACTGCATGACTATGAATACTTGTATGCATGTGTGTTATGTAGAAAAAAAAAGAACAACAAATTTGTATCAGAAATTGGTATCAGAAATCAAATGTTGTGTTTTGTGTGAAAAATCTACAAGTGTTTTCTCATCATCAAAAAGGGGGAGATTGTTGTACTCTGTAGATTTTGATGATCACAAAAACACTAAATATAATTCATGTTGATATGCTAACAAAACACCAATTGTTGTTCATGTTAATGATCCATGTAATTGATTTGGTTATATTTAATTTAAGGGTCTAACAACTTGTGTGTTAAGTGTGCAGAAGAATAGGCCAAAGTCGAATTGGTAAGTCAAATTTATAAAGGCCAAGGCTTGGACTTAATAGGACTGAAGACTGGCTGAACAAAACTACAAAATTGACAGTTAGATGACCGATCTAGAGAAAATGGTCGACCGACTTTCCTAGTAGCATTGTTTACGGGATAGTGCAAATCGGATGACCAATTGTGTGAAAAATGGTTGACCGATCAAGAGAAAATGTTGACACATCAGAGTTACATGTCGACACAAAGAAGAGCTGAAGAGGAGCAAGTTGACTTCAACTGCAGACCAGGAAATCGGATGACCTATTCAAGGTTTTTGGTTGACCATTTTCCCAGTAACTTGGGGACTAGGGACAGTCTAGAATCGGAAGACCGAAATGAAATTGGATGACCGATTCCGATGACAAGGTTTCCTAATCTGAATGGACTCTTTCCTTCATTAGGTCTCTACCTGAGGATTCGTCCAAGATTTGATCTTTTGGGTTGGGCTATATATGTAACACCTTTTCCAATCCTCTAGGAGAGACCCAATTGTGCAAGAGAGTTTCTATCATTTGAAGCTAGGGTTTTGGGCAATCTTCTGAAGAAGCCTACTACAGACCTCGAGTTCAAGTGTTCCAGATATCTTAGCTACTGCGTAGAGTTGCTGTCAAGTACCAAGAAGTTGTACTACATTCAAGCAACGCCCATGAGGCTTCAGTGAAGAGTCAAGCTACGTTCTTCGTCAGCTACAACAACACTTCATCTCTGGACATGGGGAATCTATACACCAATGTTTTATTTTATATTCTTCATGTCCATATGTTTTGGTTTCTAATTAAGATAGAACTTGTTGGCCTATTTGATACAGTTGGCAACACGCTGTCTAGAGGGGGGGGGGGTGAATAGATTCACTGCAGAAATAGAAACTTAAACATAGAAATTACCACTTAAAACTTTGGTTAGTTAGTGTGATAGTGTGTGATAGAGAGTAGCAGTGCGGAAGCAAATAAACAATCACACAATGAACACAATGAATTTTATCTTGGTTCGGTACTTCACAGAAGGAAGACCTACGTCTAGTCCCCAAGCAAAATCTTGGGATTTCACTAACCGAGGTACAATCCCCCCAAGGATATACAAACCCCCAGCTCCCCGCTGGTCCTCTTCCTTTCCAAGTAGGAAGGATACTCACTGCTATTACAGGTCAAGAAGCTAACCTCCTGGAACAAACCCCAGTGCGGTTCTGTTAGACTTAAACCCCCACTAGGTTCTGTTGGTACAAACCCCAACAAGGTTCTGCTGAAACTAACCCCAGCTAGGTTCTTCCCTAAAGGAAATGCTAAGAACAATCCCTTAGCTGGACCGAACTCTTTCTTAGAAAAGAAAGAACAGGCTGAGAGTTGTATAGGATATACACCAACTCAAAGACTCTCAGCCGAAAGACTCTCCCCCAGATTTACAATGAAGCACAGAGAGAGTGAAGAGAAGAGAGGAAAGCTTGAATGCTAGGAGCTTCAGAATTCTTCAGCTCTGAAAGTTTTTCTAGAAAGGGCTCGAGCTCTTCTCTCTTGCTTGAGTGTATGTGGAGATAAGGCTTCTCATAGGATGTACACTCCTTCAAAGGTTTTCAGGAAAAAGCTCTTAGTCTTCTTTAGCCTTTCTTCATCCTTTATATTTGAGTAGCTTTGAACATATCTGTTGAAGGATGCAACATTGGAGTCTTGGATCCGTTGGAGTTCTAGCCATTGCTCATCTTTCTATTCCTCTTATTTTGTATGACAGACACTTGGTGGTCTTCGAGGTCTGCAATCATAGAAGAAAGTGTTTAGACCAGAGAAGTGTTTCTGTTAGAAGGCACATACCTCTGTGTTTTCTGCTGACACCCAGAAGTGGAAGGTAATCCCTTTTTGTCTGACGGGAAGGAAGATATCCTATGAGAGAAGCAAAAAGATTTTCTGTCAAGAAATAGTAAGTTACGCATATGAAATACATTTGACTTTTCATTGGGCGCCAAAGACAATTTGAAACATTTGAAATATAGAGGAAATTGATATTTAAGTATAATAGAGTCGATGTGAAAAACAGTCGACGTTCCAATGTAATTCATGTATGAAATCGATGTTTAAACAGAAGTCAATGTTTAAGTTGAAATCATTGTTGAGCGAAATCGATGTTGAAGGAAGTCGATATTCAACAGAAGTCGATGTTTAAACTGAAATCGTTGTTTGAACAAAATCGATGTTCTAATGAAATCAGTGTTTAACAGAAGTCGATGTTTAAACTGAAATCATTGTTTGAACAAAATTGATGTTCTAATGAAATCGATGTTCAACAGAAGTTGATGTTTAAACTGAAATCGTTGTTTAAACAAAATCGATGTTCTAATGAAATCGGTGTTGAACAGAGTCGATGTTTAAGTGAAATCGATGTTGAACAAAATCGTTGTTGAACAGAGTAAAATCGATGATTACATGGAGTCGATGTTTGAGTTAAAATCGATGTTTACATGAGATGAACCATAATCGTTGTATTTGTATGAAAATCATTGTGGCACTTAGTCAGTAATCGATGTGTATTGAACAATTATCGATTTGGTTTTTTAATGCCAATCTCGAAGCGATAGTGCCATAAATTTATATTTATAGGAAAACATGATATTAAATATATTTAATAATATTTAATAATCTTGAGTTTTGTTATCATCAAAATAAATGATAAAATATAAGAGTGGTTCAACAGAACTATTTGTGTGTGTGCTCGGTCAATGAGCACGTGGTTAGGTTTTTGGTTTCTTTGTACTCGTGAATGAAAGAATCGGTTGAGGTTGATGTTGTCCTTGGGGAAACAATCATAAGGTGAGGGTTTGTGACTTGTACCCATGTTAAACAAGTTAGTGGAAATCCTCATAGGGTGTGGGGTTATGGATGTAGGCGCACACGTGATGTGTTGGCCAAACCACTCAAAGTCTTGAGTGCATGTGCGGTTTGTTTCTAAATTTTCTATCTCCATTCTATGCATATTATGATAATTGGTTTTGCTGTTTATAATGTTATATTCTACTATGCATCTTGCTTGATAGATTTTCTTTGTTAAGTTTAATATGTTCTGTGTTAAAGAGTTTTTAAATAGACGATAACCATTTTACCCCTCCCCTCTTGGTTGATCATCGCACATACATGTTTCTTCATGATATCTTCATAAGATTCGTATCGGAGTTCTTTCATTGGGCTCATTTTGAGTTTATTCTAAAGTTTGTTTCAAGGTTTTCTGAAATGATTGTTTTCTCAAAATACTTGTTTTGTTGTTAAGGACTTTCAATATACTCATTTTTCTTCAAGAGCCTTATAATAATTATTTTTACTGTGAAGTCCTTGTCTTCTTCATAATACTCAATTTTTATTTTGAAATACTTGTTATGTTCATTATGATCATTTTCACATAGAAATACTTGTTTTTCTACTAGCGATTATTTTTCTAATTTTAGTTCAAATATTTCTAGACACTTATTCAAAAGACTTGATTTTTTTTATTCTGGTACATGATTTGTGTGAGTGGAGAATATTATATTTATACCCAAAATATTTTTCTTTTTTGATTAATTATTAAGATATTATTTCTCCTATGATTTTGCCATTGATAGTTATCAAGAAGTTTTGGTGTCATGTACTTTTGTCATGAAGCATTTTATCATCCCCAAAATTGTAATTAATTAAATTTATTATCACCAAAATTTGAGTTAATTAAAGAGTTATTTCATATTAAATAAACCATGTTCATCAAATTTTGCCCCTTAAAGGTTGAAAAGACCATTTTACTATGACAAGAGATATAGTCTATTTCAATAGATACAATTCGTTGATGATTTTTAACAATTTCGTTAGTGACGATAGAGTTTTTGGTGCAAAAAAAATTGTGTAATAATTTTTTAGGGTGCATGTGTGCGCATGCGTGTTTAATAGGGATGCGAACGAGTCAAGTCGAGTCGAATACTATATTACTCAAATCTTATTTATTAATTTTTAATCAAAATCAATCTAACCTCAACTTTTATTGGGTATTGAAAATAGTTGTTTAAATTTAATTTATTTAAATAATCTCGATCTCAAGTCTTTAATGAATATTTTAATGAGTCTAATTGAATTTGCTATATATGTAGATCTGGTCAATGCCAACTACAAGTAAGAAAATAATTATTCAGAAGACCTAAATGTACCTTATTTTAAGATCATATCTCAAGAGTTTTGATAAATTATTTAATTTAATATATTATTTAAAATATTTAAATAATATATATATATAATTTATGTAATTAAAATTAAATGAATTTATTCACAAATTTAAACAAGTCGAATAATCTTTAACTTGTTTATGAAATAGATTTAAATTTGACTCGTTTGTTAAATGAGTCGTGATATTCAAGTCAAACTAGAATTACTTACCTTAGTGTATTGATCTATTTGCAATCCCAACACTCAGTTACATCCCAATCTCCACGTGTACCTAGTATTTTTTACTTTGACAGCACCTTTTATTTATTTATTATAATTACTGTATATATATATATATATATATATATATATATATATATATATTTACACAACGGATAGCCCTAATAAATGGCCAAATTTATTTTTATTTTTTTAACAATGCAACGGATTCCCGAAAAACTTGGGTCAGTTCGGACAGTAGGCGCTCGGGCAGCGACCATCATCCATCTCTTGGAGCTTCGTGCGCCTCGCTGACATGACGTGGTTCACCGTTGTCCTCTGTAATAAATTGGAACACACTAACCAACAACCAACCGGATGGGATTATTCCTCAGCATCTTCAAAAAGAGGGAGAAAGAATATGCTATACTTACATCTTTGTTAACCCTTGCTTTCCTCTCCTTCAGCCTACCTATATCATTGAATGGCAGGTTTGTCTGTGGATGGGCTGGGCACGCAAGCTTTTCTGTTTTTCTCAAAATTATATACATATATATATATAGGTGATAATAGATCGGATTTAGATTGGGCCTGAGTTGACTTAAGTCTAATTCGATCTCTAATCGATCGACTCGAGCTCGACTTGATTCGAGACGAGATCTAATTTTTAAAAATTTAATCATCTAAAATAATTAGATAAGACCTGACCCAACTCAGATCCGGCCCGACCCAGTCCGACTGAGTCCAATTTTATCTTCCTAAATATATTCTTACTATTTTTTTCATGTTTTGTGTTAACATGGCATGATATGATCGTTTGCGGTTGCCGCATAACGACATTGGGCAAATGACACATGGGCTTTGGCTAGCAGACATTTGCTCCTTACACGTAGTAGGGTGGCATCCTTACGTATTTTATAGACTCGCTAACCAATGGAGAAACAAAAAATAAGTAGTTTTTAATCTTTGTAACATTTTGTATTTGAGAAAAGTTTTGTACCCAATCATGATTGGTCGGATCGGATCAAATTAGTGTGATTAAATTGAATCGGATCGAATCAGAAGAAATTTGATTCGATCGATTCCCATCGAATCGGATCAATTCTCATCCAATTCTCATGTGAATCGATTCGATTCTGACGAATCGTGACGGATCAAGAAAAACCACTTCGTCCTGATTCCCCGAGCACAAAAATCAACTTGCAAAGATTTAAAACCAATTAAAAACTTATGAAGGCTAAAAGCTAAAAGTTTCAACAAGCTTCAGCATGTGAAAGGTTATCTCATTTTTTCCCCATTTTTTTAAGAAGATACTGGGGATATTCTGCAAATTCTCCGTCCAAAGCACGTGATGCGACTACTTGTTAGCCATTCCGAAAACGGCAGCTGCTACCACCCCGGCCACTTTGTCCTTTGACAGCAGACAGAAGGATTAGAGAAACGGTTTTGTCACATTTTTCAGTAACACATTAAAGTGACTTTATCGTTAACATCAAGAGAAAGTTAAAAATAAGATAAATTAATTAATAATTTTTAACTATAAATATAACAGATGATAACATTTATTATAATAAATTATAATTCTATCAAAAATTTAAAAATAAATTAAATATTTGATAGAGATTTTTAATTAAATTACATTTAAAAATATCTCATAAATAAGAATATTATAATATATTTTGATTGGTGTGTTAAAAATATGTTATCAAATGATATTATTAAATTATTTTCCGGTAAATTACTACTACCTGTAGGGATGGATACTATTTGCTAGCTCCTCCAAGTCCGGATTCACATGTTTGTGGCTCGGCTGGACTTGATTATGGATCGGCTGAAGACCTTATACTCCGGTCAAGAGAAAAGTTCGTCGTGTTTGAGAGATTTTTAGCTTGGCGTAATGTCTTTGCAATCTCCCTCCCTCTCGGTATCTCGATGGAATATCCTCTAATTCCTTCTCTTATATAAATAGTCGAATAAAGTTTGCTATCAGGTACCGATATTTTGTGTAAATCTCATATTTTTCGAAAAAATGTGTGCATAGGTTATGAGTAAGAATTGATTAATTAAATTTACAATATAAAGTTACTAAAAAAAGAAACATCCGAAATAAAAGCAAATATGTCATAGTGTCAAGTAATATGTCTTATATATACAAGTCAGACATATGTCTACTTCCCACGCAGTTTGTAACTCGGTTCAAATTGAAAAGTTAAATCAAATTAAGTGGTTTAGTTTGGTTTCACAATCAAATCACTAAACTATACTTATTTATTTTTTATTAATATTAATTAAAATATTATAAAAATATTTAAATACCATTATATTTATAAATGAAATCATTTATCAATTTTTTATTAGTTTGAACTATACAAATATTAATAAATTCATCTATATTGCAACAAAAACTAAATTTTGGGTTAGAACAGACGAGTTGAAATAATTCAATCCAGTTCAGTTTAATTTAAATGTGTAATTGGGTTCAGTTCAGTTTGATTTTTTAAAAAATTCCTTTATTAAACTAAAACAAATGACCCCTAGGTCAGCTATAGGTTCCTCCAACCAAGAAAGGTAAAGAAAGTTGAGAACCGCGCAAAAGTATTACCAAGTTGATGCATATATATTTATAAATATATTTAAATCTTAACCATGGTTCTACCCAATTCTCACATAGGTATGGTAGTTGACTTAGACACATGTTAGGGCAGTTCACTTAGAACATCCTAGACTTAAAATATCTTAATAAAGACATCATAGGCTCTGATATCAACTGTCATGCCCCGCTAATTTAGCAGCGGAATAAATCAGGGAGGTATGAACAATGTGTATGGTAACGTAAATTGTGCATATATTCGCAAATATCAGAGAAATTAATGAACAATAATTTGCAATAAAACTCATCATTTTATTGATAATTCATCTAAACTATTACAACCATTAATTCAGAGCCAAAACATAGGGCTCAATGACTTTATTACATTTGGAAATGATAACTAAGTAATTAACTAAACTAACTCTAGGGTACTGGGGACAATCCATCGCTATGACTCCAGGACGCTCATCACTTCAGTCCAATCCCGTTGTGGGGTGTAAGGTCATCACTTGACTTACCTGAAAACACAATAACAAATAACGAAGGGTGAGCGATAACGCTAGTAGGACTTAATATCTCGTGTAAACAAGCATGCTTTAAGTGATTAATGTCTTGTATCGCAGGTTAACTAGAGAGAACGATCAAGTATAGTCAAGAGAGTAATAGTACAAGATAACGAGAGATTGATGGCATACTATATCAAAAGAATGATAGCATGCGATAACAAGTGAACGTTAATACATTTTACAAGAATATTGCAAAACTAGGTTGATAAAGAAATGACCATATAACGAGATAGAATGTAATGAGATAGTGTGTAAAGAGATAACGTGTAACGAGATAACGTGTATGGTTGCACCACAGTGCACAAGACGAGTACGGCAATAGTCACTTTAGGACAGTAGCCGTTTAACGATAGTACAGTATGTCTGAACTCCTCAAACTACTGTTATAACAGTCAGTACTAGCACAGTAATAGCACCGAAATGATACAGTACGTATGAACTCCTCAGACTAATTGTATAACAGTCAGATGTCTAGCCAAACCATTATAGTCGGAACAGGTGCAATGCATAACACCGTCAATAGCCCCTGCAGGTATTTTCGGGTGGCTCTCTGTCCCCAGGACTAGATTGAAGTCCCTCGGACACTCTCTATGCTCTGCACAGTATGCATTCGAGTCAGTAGGGTCACCAGACCCATATTATGGCGCTAGACAGTCATGTATAGTACAAGCAATGCGAGCCACAATAGCTCAAGAGTCTCAAGAGAGTATTAGATGAATAGACGAGATAGTATAGTGAACGTGAATAGATGAGAGTACAAGGATAGTAGACGAGATAAGGGTATAATCGTAAAACAACGATAAACCACGATAGTAACAGTTGCACCGCACCACGTTGTGTGCCGACAATCTGGTAGAAGAAGTCACCACCGCCTACTAGCCGTGTTGTGTACACGAGCCATGTGGTCCGGCGTGATCACAAGATAAGAGAGATCTCACTAAGGTCGTTTGGATATCGTACTGATCCCTAAGGGTGTAAAGGGTTTTAAAGGTACAACCAGCTCGTCGGCAATGGACGTGCGCCAAAGCCAAGAAGACTTATGGAGGCCTTGACAAGGAGTCCCTGGCCCAATCGAGAGTATTCCCGATGGAGAGGTGGTCCAAGTCAAGAGAAAGTGTGTAACGAAACGTTGTCCGTCTTGCCTCGAGTGCTCGAAGGCAGAGGGACGCGATAACGGTGTACAAATCACGTGAATAAAATGAAGACATGTGTCATTTAAATAATAGAAAATTTAGGTAATTAATTTCACTTGATTACCATATACATTATTGAGTAATTTAATAGGGTCAAATGGCAAACACTAATGATATGTGTGTGCAAGTGTAGAGAGATCATGAGAATATGATAAGCCGTGCTCACGACTTTTAAATTAACAAGAATTATTTAAATATTATTAAATAAAAATATTCAGGTCGATTATTAAGCTTAACAGTACATGGTTTAACTTGTTCAAGGGTTACATGGCATATAAAGCAGGGACGTATGCACAATTTTAAGTTCTGGCCGAAATCCTTAAATCGCGGCGGGGGAGCCTGTCGCGATTCAGGTCGCGACGGGGCAGCCGGGCGCGTCAGGTGAACCAGCCGGTCTGGCCCGGTTCGGGGTGGATATCGCGGTGTCTAAGGCCGCCGCGTTCTTAACGCGACGTGACAGCGGGGCGCGACCTGGCTGATATCGCGGCGGGTCGCGTCGTCGCGATATCAGAAGGGTCCGACCCTTTTTCCCTTTTTCCAGGGCGGATCTTGTTTGATATAGGGTACTTGTAAATTCATTATAAAATCGCACGATGATCCAAAAATCACAAAACTAGTTTTAAACGAAAGTTGACACATAGACCTATCAACATGCATAATTAATTCGAAAATAGACAAGGTTTATGCATGCTTTGATCAGGTTATATTTTAGTGACCTAAACATGTGCAGTCAAGATTCAATGAATTAATTAACAATGGATACATAATGAAAAATTTTGAAACTAGGGGCGTTCGAAAGCTATCATGATGTAGTATTTAAAAGAAATTTCTCATGGTATGAAGTCAAGTATGCATGAGGTTCACAAGCAAACATGAAGGATCGGGTGCATAGATCTGATAGAGATTCAAAGAATTAATTCTCCCTCATGGGAGATCAAAATATAGCGAAACTAGGGGCGTATGAAAGCTAATACGATGTAGTATATATGAGAATTTTCTCATGGCATGAGAACAAGTACATGTGGGGGTATAGAGCAGACATGAGGATTCAGGTTCATGGTAACAGTAGGGATTCAAGCAATTAATTCGCCCAAATGGATGAGCAAAATACAACAAGACGAATGGGCTTTTGAAGAGGTTCATGAAGTCTACCAAAGATAATTTTTACACGAATTTAGCTTGAGAGATTGCCTACCTTTGATGCTTTTAAGATCCTAGGGCTTGAAAACGTGAAGAAGATGGAGCTCCCCCTTGATCCTAGTCTCCTTCTCCTTGCTCCTTAGGTCCAATAGTTCCTTCTCCTCGTGCTCCAACCTCCATAAATTGTTCTGTGGGTGGTAGGGAAGAATTTGGGGGTGTATTAGCTAGTTTAAGAGTCCTACTTAGTTAAAACTCTTACATCTCCTCCCAACTCCAAATTTCCACTATTATCACCCTATTTTCTAGCCATTATCCACCTAAAAGGAGAGGGAAGAGGCCCAATTTCGTGGGTAGAGGGTTTGGGTAGGTCTAGGACTCTTGTAGAGATGTTTATAAACTAGTTTAGTCATTATCTTACCCCTTTTTAATTTATTTAATAATTAACTCCGAATTTCTATATTTATCTCTCCATTTTCTAGTATTTATCACTTAATTGACTTGGGAAGAGACCTAATTTCATAGATAATGTGTTAGGATGGGATGATGACTCTTTTTAAGATAAGTAAGAGTTAAAATAATTATTATCTTAACCCTTTTCTATTTATTAATAATTTAGGTACGAAATTAACTTAATTACCTCCCATCCCATGTTGGGCTCTTCACATTTGGGCCCAACAATTCATGTTAGGACCATTAGTAAAATCCATCTACTATTTTTACTTAATGGGTTTTGGTTTAATTCTAATTATTCACCATTTGTTCTTATTTAAATATATTTATCACACTTATTCAAGTAACTTCATATTTTTAATTTGATTAAATATTATTCGTGCTCATATTTCTAACCTTCATCATTTGGGCTCTTACTCTTGGCCCAATAACTCGTGTGAGCTTAATTGTACAACCCATGTACTTACTTTACTTAATGGATTTTTAATTATCCTTTTATTAGAGAATTAATTCATGGGCCAAGATTGTCAATTGGTCCAAATATCATAATGGGCTATCATCCCATATTATTTAAAGTCTACCCACATGTTTATTTTTATTTATAATCCACTTTGGCTCATAAAATAATGAGTTCTTCGACTTATTCCTTAATTACGTTAATAAGTCGCATACTTTTTTAAACATGGTCTAAATGATTTTTCTATGTCTAAATTTCATGATGGATCATTAGAGAACATTATTTAAAGTATAACTATTATTTTTACGAAAGTTTTATAGGGGTTTATACACATACAATAATGATGCGTATCTTTTTAACTACCTAAATTTATTAATAGATAAAATTTCAATTTATCTATATTTTAAATTACGGAATTTTCTGAGGTACTACACTCTCTCCCCCAAGCTCTCCCTCTCTCACTCTCTCTCTCGCTGGGTGTCGCCACTGCAGGCAGCCTTTGGTGGAGTTGCTGCCACCGTCGTCTTCTTCCTCCACCCCTGTCTATCATGCTGCTGCTAGGGAGTTTTCGCCACTTGGGGTCGCCGCCGGTGGGTCCTACCGTCGAGGTAGGGACCCCTCCTCCCTCTCCGGCACCGGTCGGACCTCCCCCTCCCTCTGTGTGCCGCCGTGGTTTCCCCCCTGCATCTCTCTCTACTCCGGCTCTCTCTCTCTGTTTCCCTTTCTCTCTCCTGGTGTCGGCAATGGCCGGGGAGGGGCCGGCGGTGACCGGTGTCCCTACCCCGACGTCGACGGGACGCGCCGGTAGTGGCCGAAGGCTGGCGCCGACGGCCCTCCCCCTTCGCCTCCTTCCTTCCCTATCCCGAAGACAGGGGATCGGAAGGGGATGGGATGGGGTGTTGGCGCAATGCGCCAGCACCTGCCCCGGCTGGCGCACTGCACCAGCCGTGGCCTACCCGGCGTAGTGCGCCAAGGCGTGTGTGGCCCAGGGTCTGCGACACACTATGTCGGCAGGGGTTTTGGCCCCTTTTTCGGCCCTTTTTAGCCTTCCGGAGTCCATTTTTTGCACCATTTTCGGCATTGGGGTCGTCTTGGCTGAGCCAGTGGGCCAGCTAGAGGTTGACGATCGCCACACTAGGTTTCTCATTTTTCGGGTCCACCTGGATTGGCTCCGATCGAGCCGACGGGGGCGTTTGACCGGTTGACTGAGATAGCCGTGTTGTGGTTTCCGGCACCGATGGGGTGAGTTCTGAAGGCTGACAGACTATCCAGGGTGGTAATATATGCCTTTTGAGTCATCGTACTGGGTTCCTCAGTTTCCAGGTCCACCCGAGTTAGCTCCGATCGGGCCGACGGGGCCGTTTGACCGCTTGCCCTAGACAGTCGCGCTAGGGTTTTCGGCACTCGTGGGGTGAGTTATGAGGGCCGACCGACTGTCTAGGGTGCCAATACAGGCTTTTCGAGGTTGAGTGTCAGTCAGTACTTTAGCGGGTGTATTTCCGCATTGAGTTTTCGTACTGTACTCGTGACGTTTATGTTGACTCCCTAGCACTGCACCTTACTAGTCTTCGCTCGATGCTTTGGCACTTAAGGGCTTGTCCCAGTGCACGATCAACTTTTGGGGTTGTTACCATTTCCTAAGACCCCCGTCCTCGTGGGCCCGTTGAGGGTGGTCTCCGAGCCACGAGTGCGTCCGTCGAGCGTTTCTCCAGATGAAGGGGAAAATGACGTTGGACAATGACATTGAGTCTTTTGCGGAGCTCTCTTAGTTGGTCCGGGTCCCGCGGTGTTTGGAGTGTCACAGTGCGGGCTAGCTAGTCCGTTCTCACTGCCTCGCCTTACATAGTTCTGGAGCCGTGTCGGGAGGACAGGCGTGGGATCGTAGTCCGGCCAGACTACAACTTGTGGTTGTGTTTGTCTGTGCATCTCGCTCCGAAAGGAGGGGAGACCTAGACTCGTGGTCGAGCGGTAAGATGCCGGTGGACACACCTGACCACTGACTAGTAGAGGCTGGGTTGTGGCTAGTGTGTGTTATCTAGACGAGGGCTTTACTGTCTATTTGTGCAGTTTAGTGGCGTGCTCAGGCACACTTACCAAGGTTGAGACAGTGTGTAGTTGCACCGAGTTGCCGATGTAGACCCGCGTCCTTCTCGTTTACTTATTTCAATACTTGCACAGTTATTATTTTCTTATATTCCTGCTCATCATTATATATACACGGACCAGGTGCTTCTCTGGTGGAGTGAGAACATTCTCCCCCTCTGTTGTCTGTTCTGGTGAAGTTCTCCTAGGACGACTCTCTGTCGTTCTTGGTGGAGGTCCTTCCCTTGGCTCCCTATTGTTTATTTTGGTTGTTTCTGCTCTCTCTCTCTCTCTCTCTCTCTCTCTCTCTCTCTCTCTCTCTCTCTCTCTCTCTCTCTCTCTCTCTCTCTCTCTCAATGTAGAGATGAGCTGTCATTGTTGCCGGTTGGACTATATATGTTACAGTCTACTTGGGATTGTTAGTCAAGGTGTGGTGCCTTTGACTGTGGTTCTGGCTGTTACGTTAGCCAACTTGCCTTGTTGTTCGTTTCCAATTTTCTTGGTTACGTTGGTGGGACTGTGTGTGTCCCCGTGGCTTGAATGGTTCTGCTTCATTTTCTTGTACCCAACGTGCTCTCGCAGTTGGTGATATGGTGTGTGCCATGACCATGTGGCTAGTGGTAATTTTTGCGGAGGTGCTTGTTTTGTGCTTCGGTCCCCTCTCTTGTGTGCGGAAGAGGCCTGTTGTGTGTCTTCGTCCTCTAATTTTTGTGGGTCGCTCGGGGTGGTGGTGCTTCCATTGTAGCACTTTGGCGTTGTGGGTTGGTGTACCAACTAGTCTACTGTGTTTTGTTGTGTGGGTTTTTATGTTGCTTGACCGGCCGATGTGGGACAATGTGTTTCCATGTGATCAATCCTAGGTAGCCCCGGTTCTCTCACCTAGCTTACTCGTGTCGGCATTGTGTTCGCGTGTGCTCTGCTTTGTGCCTCTTTCTGTTCTTGGAGTCTTTTGTCACCTTTCAGTGTGTGGCCCTCACTACCTATTGTGGTAGGGCCAATGTTTTGTGTGATGTGCTCCTAAGAGCCAGCATGTTTGTTGCACTCTTCGAAGCTCGTAGGCCTTCGTGTGCATTTCTTCTTGGTGGGTCCCAAGTAGGGAGTCCCTTCTGCTGGCCCTGTGTTGTTTTGGGGCCGTTGATATGAATGTGTGTGTTGTGCATTGGTGGGTTTTTATGCTTGTGGTAGCACCGTGTGGTTGTGCCAGTGTGTGTTGGCCTTGAGCTTTGTGCACTATTTTGCGGTTTGCGAGGTGCTCGAGGTGTTGAGTTGTTCTGCCTCTAGGATGCGTATGGTGGCCTGTTCCTTGTGGTTGTACCGTACTGCAGTGTGGTAGCTACCTTGTTGTTTTGTAGCCCTGGTGGTGGTGCGCCCAGTCTTAGTTGTGGCCCGCGTCTAGTGCTCCATCGCTTGTGCATGTTGGGTTGTGGTACCCTGTGTTGGTTTGAGTCCTACTAGGGTCAGCATGCTATTATCGGCCCCTATGGTTGCCTTGTTTTCTGGTGGTTGAGTGCTTTTCTGCGGTTGGTTTTGTGGCACCCACGCTTAGCGTTGCGTAATTTGTAGTGGGTGCCAAACCATTATGGGTTTTTCCAATTGTGTGTCGGGTGGTGAGTCTGGAAGCTGATAGCGGGACCTCTTGTTTGTGTCCTTGGTGGCAGTGAGGTCTATCGATTTGCCAGTGCTTGACCGCGTGAGTCCCTGACGTCTTGGGTTGCTTGGTTTTGACCTAACCTCATACGTCTTTTCTGCCTTTGTCGCTACATGTTGTGCTTGTGGAGCGTGTTGTGCTTTTAGTTTTCCTGTCACTCCGCATTCGTCTAGTGTCCTTGTCGGACCATGAAGAAGGTCTGGGTAAGACCGAGTGGTGTTGTGGATGTCGTTCCACGCGTAGAGGGGTTTTCCACATCTTCGTTTCAGCTTAGACTCTAGTTTTCCTTGTGAGGCTTCCTTTTGGCTTTGTGGCCGATACTAGCTGTCCCTAGATACGTGAGGCCTTTCCCCTAAGCCCTGTGGTTGACTCGTAAGTGTTTTTCCAAGTTGTCTCTAGTGAGTGTGTCTTCTGTTAGGTTTTACTGGCGACAGAGTGGGCCACTGATCGGTTGTTTTCAACGGTGAGCTTTGATGATGATTTCATCCGTGTGGTTTCTAGTTGACGGTTCTAGTTGCTTTTGTTCTGTTATGGACGTGTGCCATGTGTGTGGAGTTGTCATCATCCGATTAGGTGCTCCACGCTGTTGGGTGTGCGGTGTGATATGAGCTGTCGGTTGATCGGTTGGGCATTCCTCACATGGCCGCATTGCGATAGCGGCCACTGGGAAGTCGTGGTGAGACTTAGTGGTTTTTTTCGTGCTGGTTGTTTTTCTTGCCGCATCCTTTTCCCACGGGGTGAGTTCCGAGGGCCGGCTGACTGCCCAAGGTGATAATATATGCCTTTCGAGTCACCGTACCAGGTTCCTCAATTTCTGGGTCCACCCAGGTTGGCTCTGATCGGGCCGACAGGGTCGTTTGAGAGCTTGACCCGGACAGTCGTGCTGGGGTTTCTAGCACCCGTGGGGTGAGTTTCACGGGGCGACCGACTGTCCAAGGTGGCAATATAGGCTTTTCGAGGTTGACCGTCAATCAATTCATTAGTGGGTCTATTTTCGCGTTGAGTTTTCGTACCATACTCATGACGCTTGTACTGACTCCCTAGCACTGCACATTAGTAGTCTTCGCCCAGTGCTTTGGCACTTGAGGGCTTGTCCCAGCGCACAGTGCACTTTTGGAGTTGTTACCGTTTCCTAGGACCCCCATCCTCGTGGGCCCGCTGAGGGTGGTCTCTGAGCCATGAGTGCGTCCGTCGAGTGTTTCTCCGAACGAAGGGGAAAACGGTGTTGGACAGCGACGTTGAGTCGTTTGTGGAGCTCTCTTAGTTGGTCTAGGTCCCACCGAGTTTGGAGTGTCGCAGTGTGGGCCACTAGTCCGTTCTCACTGTCTCACCTTACACGGTTCCAGAGTCGTGTAGGGGACACTACAAGAAAAAGCGGAAATAGCGACCGACAGGTTCGGTCGCTATTCGGTCTTTGTTCGGTCGTTGTACCGATCGGCGACCGACTAACCACCGAAGTGCGACCGATCAAATCGGTCGTTGTATATCGGTCGCTATACAACGACCGATTGTTATCGGTCGCAAAATCTGTCTCTGATAGCGACCGAAATATATCGGTCGCAAAGTTCGTCGCAAATAGAGACCGCCCTTTTCGGTCGCAGATTGGTCGCCCACAGCGACCGATAGTTGGTCGCTGTTACGGTCGCTAACAGCGACCGATATTTATGGTCGCTAAGGCGGTCGCTAATTTAGAGACCGACTTAGCGACCAAATATTGTCCGTCGCTATCGGTGAAGCGACCAATTTTAGCGACCGATCAGCGTCGGAATTCTATCGGTCGCTAATTTGACAATATTTTTTTTTTAGAAATTTACATAAACAACAATAAATCACCTGATAAATAACAATATCACCTGATAAATAATAATACCACAAAACCACAATAAATCAACTACACAAATCACAATCTCCACAAAGTTCAAATTCATCACATAAAATACAAACACACAAACTAATCATACATCCATAACAAACCTCAAATTCATCACATAAAATACAAACACACAAACATCATACATCCATAATAAAATGACAACATGCACATAACTAAAATGAAATCACAAATCCTCCGCATATGTGTCATCCTCATCCTGGTCGTCGTCTCGTCCAACATCTCGCGACGGATAATCCTGCATATTATTTAAAAAAATTAAAATTAAATACTTAATAAAGAAATCAATTATTCTTGAAAATTAAAAGCAAGATATTTTTCATTTAACTGAAATTGACGAATGATAGTTTTAAACGTTTTGCTCAAATCGGTAGTCCAATTTACAGTCCAATTTGAACTCCGTCAGTTTTTACGTGTTACTTTCACCCCCCATATCGTGTTTAAACAATCGATAGATTGATTGGACATTTCTTTTCAATTTCGGACTCTCAAACCCAAGTTCATAGATTTGAAACTAAAGTAGTTAAGAAAATGCAAAATTGTTTGTCCATGCCATATCGGGAGTCCAATTTGGACTCCGTCAGTTTCTACAAGTCATTCTCACCTTTCCGGTCGTGTTGGAGTCATTGACAAATTAATCGGACCTATTTTTATATTTCTGACCCCCTTAAACCCGATTAAATTAGTTCTTCTTAAGAAATGTAAATTTGTGCATGAAGTTCAAATTTGGAGTCCAATTTGAACTCTGTCAATTTCTACGGGTTACTTTCACCTCCCATGTCGTGTTGGAACAATCGATAGATTGATTTGACCTCTATTTTCAATTTCGGACCCTCAAACCCAAGTTCATAGATTTGAAACTAAAGTAGTTAAGAAAATACAAAATTGTTTGCCCAAGCCATATCGGGAGTCCAATTTGAACTCCGTCAGTTTCTACAAGTCACTCTCACCTTCCCGATCGTGTTGGAGTCATTGACAAATTAATCGGATCTATTTTTTTATTTTTGACCCTATTAAACCCGATTAAATTAGTTCTTCTTAAGAAATGTAAATTTGAGCATGAAGTTCAAATTTGGAGTCCAATTTGAACTCTGTCAGTTTCTACGGGTTACTTTCACCTCCATGTCGTGTTGGAACAATCGATGGATTGATTAGACTTTTCTTTTCAATTTTGGACCCTCAAACCCAAGTTCATAGAGTTAAGAAAGTGATATTTTTCCCTCCTCAATCTAAATTCTTATATTTTGTAAGATGATATTTAGAGTTAACAAATAGAAAATCAATAAAATAAAATACTTACCGGAGGCTGCTGTGCAGGAGGTGCTCTATTACCAGGAATTCCCAATTCTACGAGCATCTGGGAGACGGTCTGAGAGACGATGGTTGAGATATTCTGAGAGACGGTCTGAGAGACGATGGTTGAGATATTCTGAGAGACGGTCTCGTTGACGATCGCCCTAAACATATCCGGAGTCATGGTCGGGCCGGCACTGGAAGAAACACCTGGGGCTGCTGGTGTGGTAAATGGAGAGGTCGCATGTGAGACCGAACTCGAGCATGATGATATCACTTTGGTCGTGCCCAAGCTATGTCCAAAACCATAGACATGGCCTTTCTTGGGTGTCCCAGATGCTGCAACCCAAATGTCAGGATCCAACTCTGGACGCTGACTGTCATCCCCGTACCTCTCATCCATTCCTCTACTATATGACTCCTGCAAAAAATAAAACAAATAAAACAAAATTATTCTACAGTTTAACCACAATAAATGAAAACTATTAGTGTATACACTTACCGCTACCTCCCGAGCTTTCTCACTAATGTAATCATTTGTCCCTTTCTTCTTATGAGTTTCATCAAAAAGCTCTTGAAATTGAGGTGGCCGCTTGAGCTGTACTTCCTGTTATTCAAATAAATCACAGTTTATTATTAGATTAAAAAAAATTCACAAATATAGAAGTATACTTACCAATCTCGCTTTATGCGTTGCAAAGGAGACAGAGCCACTCGTGTGTACATTCGCTTCAGGATGCGCTGCTCTGTTTTGCTTTGCTTTGCTTGAATTTTCACTCCATTTCTCCGCTCCCCAAATGTCGCACAGCTCCGTCCAATACTCCTTTCTCATCCACACAGGCCCATGCTCCTTCCATTCGTTCTTATCTGTACTTGCACATGCTCTTTCTGCAGTTTTTCGGACATTGTACATAAGATGTTTGAAATTTGCTCTTGCAGTACTTGTCCATGCAGATCTAGCACGTAACTCATGTGAATGCTCTGTGAATCGATGATTCTTCTACATATTAACAAAAAAAAATTATATGTTACATAACAATAAGTGTGTTCAAATAAGAATTGAAAATGACTTAATATGATAAAATAAGATACATACCAAGAACATAGAGAACAATAAATCCTGAACATCCATCGGAAAATCAGAAAAGCGATGGATGGGGCCTGGAATATGTGCTTGAATTGTCTTTGTAATAAATTGTGATGCTTGGGCTGGCTCTATTTTATTCCTGAAATTGAGAATATTAATACCACAATGACGAATAGATAACAAAAATAATGCATTACATACCCTTCATTTATCCACACTGCCCGCATCGTCTCATTATAACTGCCCTCCCCCTCGTGATGACTCGTCTCGTCATCAGCATGTACTATACGAATTAAATAGTATAAATAAAACAAACTATAAAAAAATAGAAATGTAAATGAACATACCTGGTGTAGATCTACTCGCCATGTGTGATGGAGATGCAGAGGCTGTCAATCTACCTGCTGCCGATGGTAAAAGTGCAGAGGTCGTGGGTCCTGTAAAGATAAGAATAAGATACCACAAAAATATAAAGAATTATTTTAAACAAAACATACAGTGCATTATACATGACATATTTACCTGCTACAGGTAGTAACGGTGCAGAGGTCGTGGATCCTGAAAGGATAAGAATAATATACCACAAAAACATAAAGAATTATTTTAAACAAATACTACAATGCATTATACATGAAAGTATACATACCTACTGCCGGTGGTAGCGGTGCAGAGGTCGGTGGTATCGGTGCAGAGGTCGATGGTACCGGTACAGAGGTCGTGGGTCCTGTGAAAATAAGAATAAGTTACCACAATGACATAAAGAATTAATTTAAATAAATACTGCAATGCATACAAATCAAAGTATACATACCTACTGCCGGTGGTAGCGGTGCAGAGGTCGGTGGTAGCGGTGTAGAAAAGGAAGTAAATCTCCTCCTACTACCCTCTCCCCTCCCACTACCCTCACCCCTCCCACCTGAAGAAGTCCCACGCCGTCCTCGAACCATATCTTCAACTGGTAATAAAATACATGCATATTCATCAAATAGTGGAAAAAAAATGGGCAGACACGGGAGTATTAAAATTACAGAGTACCCTTCATTTTAGGTAAAATTGTATACCATTAATCAAACATTCTCCATTTCATCTTCAGATGTTGGAGATATATCAAATTCAGCATTCACATCTTCATTATCAGATTCATTTTGATCACTAATATATTCCTCCTCATCGGAGTCCCCCAACTGTATTTCAAGTTGTTCTGGTTCGACTTCTTCCACTTCATTCTCTTTAGATAAAGACAGTGCCTCCACAGATTCATCACTAGAAGCAGGCAAGTCTACATCATCACCCAAATCTGATTGAAAGAATTCGGAATTCACATCCAACTCTACTGTTTCAGTCAAATCCAACTCATAATCCGGGAAAAGCCTTGTCTTAACCTTGCAAACTGCCCACCAATCATTTCTTTCTTTATTTCTAGACGATGGATACTTTGTATAATAGACCTGCTGGGCTTGTGCGGCCAAAATGAATGGATCATAAGTATTCAATTTGGACTTATGTCTGATATCGACAATCCCATATGTTGTGTCATTTCGAACAGAATTTGGATCAAACCAATGACACTTGAACAGAAATATATGGTTGTCATCTCCGAGATATTGCAATTCTAAGATCTCCTCAATAATACCATAATAATCACATTCATTTTCATTATATGTACTTCCTTTCACACATACCCCGCTGTTCATTGTTGATTTATTCTGCCCATATTGTCTAGTGTGAAATCTATACCCATTCACAATAAATGCTGGATATGTACGTGCAACTTTCGATGGGCCATAACTGATCTCTCGAATTCTTTGATCAGTAATAAAACCATTTTCAACCTACATATGGAGAGCACACTAGTCAGAATTAGTCATAAATTGGCCTAACAAGGAGAAAGATTAGTAATAATACTTACACGATATTTCAGCCAAGAAGCCAATGATTTTTCTCGTTCTTTTTCAACCTCCATGTCAGAGAGATATGGACATCTTTGGATTAATTCTGAGTCAAATTGTCTGTATTATGAACATTAGAGCATTATAGATGGAATGAAAATTAACAAGTTATGGACATAAACGTAATGTGAGCAGAGAACTTACGCAACATAAGATTCAACCTCCATACAATTTAAAAGGATGTAAATTTCTGCACAGTGCAATTCTCTATCATTTAGCATCCGACACGAAGAACGTCCATACGCACGTCCAGGATACTTAAATATAGAGAGCCGATCAGAGTGAAAGGAGTCTCCTCCATCATCATTACGTGGTGGCCGAGTACGACGAGTTTGTATCTCAGGTTCAAAGTACATTGAACAGAAATTTGATATTTCTTCCATAATGTACGCCTCCGCAATGGAACCCTCTACTTTTGCCTTGTTGCGAACTTTCATTTTCAATTCATGCATGCACCTACCAGAATGTTCATAGGATAATGAAAAACACATCAAAAGATATTGAATTATGAGGAGAAAATATATATAAATTACCTCTCAAATGGATACATCCATCTAAATTGTACTGGCCCTCCTACTTTAGCTTCATATGGTAAGTGTATAAGCAGGTGCTCCATTGAATCAAAGAATGAGGGTGGAAATATCTTTTCCAATCTACAAACTGTCGTGATCACATTCTGTTCAATAGTTTCCACATCTTCATACCTGAGCTCTGATGTACATAAAATTTTAAAAAACTGACTTAACTCAGTCACTGCTCCCCATATCGGCTTCGGCAGCATATCACGAAATACAATAGGTAACAACCTCTGCATGAACACATGACAGTCATGACTTTTCATTCCATATATTTTCCCCTCATTTGTATTCACGCAACGAGCAATGTTGGACACATAACCATCTGGAAATCTCAATTGTTTTAGCCAAAAGCATACTTCTTTAATCTGTGCAGCTCCAAGGGCGTAAATTGCTTTCGGTTTAACTGTTGTACCATTTCTATCAAGAAGTTCCAGTTCTGGACGTTTACAATGTATTTTCAAGTCTAAACGAGCATTCACATTGTCCTTTGTTTTGCCTTTTATGTCCATAATGGTGTTGAACACATTATCAAAGACATTCTTCTCAACATGCATGACGTCGAGGTTATGTCGTATAAGAAGAGTTGACCAATAAGGCAATTCCCAGAAGATACTTTTTTTGACCCAGTTGTGATCCTTCCCAAATCCAGGGAGATGTCTTGTGCTGCTCGACAATTGTGTTATATCTGGTAAGTTCTGTACCCTTGCTGCTAAATGTGGACCAGACAACCGTTCAAAATCAGCTTCTTCCAATTCAATTTTGTTCTTTAAGAATGCATCTTTTTGCCTTCTAAACGGATGGTCCCTTGGTAGAAATTGTCGATGACAATCAAACCAGCATGACTTGCCACCATGCTTAAGTACAAATGATTTGGAACTGTCCATACAGTAAGGACATGCTAGTTTTCCATGGGTACTCCAGCCAGATAACATTCCATATGCAGGAAAGTCATTTATTGTCCACATCAATGCAGCCTTCATAGTGAAATTTTGCTTTCTGGATGCATCATAAGTAGTAACCCCATCGGTCCATAACAATTTCAACTCATCAATCAACGGCCTGAGATATATGTCTAGTTTTTTTCCAGGATTTTTTGGACCAGGGATCAATAATGATAGAAATAAATGCTCTCGTTTCATGCACATATTTGGCGGAAGATTGTATGGTGTCACAAAAACTGGCCAGCAAGAGTAGGAAGTCACTGAACCTCCAAATGGATTGAATCCATCAGTACATAAACCCAGTCTTACATTACGCGACTCTTTTGAGAAAGTAGGGTGAGCACAGTTAAAGTGACTCCAAGCTTCGGCATCTGCAGGATGAGTGATTACATTATGTTGTCGACGTACTCTTTCCGCATGCCATCTCATATGTTGAGCTATCTTTGGTGACATATACATTCTCTGCAATCTCGGTGCAATAGGAAAATACCGCAATGACATATATGGTATATCTTTTTGCTTTGAATTGTCCCCTTTCTTAGGCTTGAATCTATCATGACCACATATGGAACATGATACCTTACTTTTATCCTCATTATAATATAGCATGCAATGATTAGGACATGCATCTATTTTCTCATATCCAAGCCCTAAGTCAGTGACCATCTTCTTTGCACGATAAAAATTTTCAGGTAACTTCTCATCTTGTGGCAACATACTTTTGATAATCAGTAACAAACGATCAAAACAAATCTCACTGATGTGAAATTCAGATTTCAAGTTCAATAATTGTGACACCGCAGACAGTCGAGAGTGATTTTGACATCCATTCCACAATGGCTCATCAGCATCTTTGAGTAGCTGATAAAATCTTTCAGCTGTCTTGTTTGGCGGTTCTTCATCGTGTACATGCTCCTCATGAACATTGAATCCTGGACCAGCAGCATCTATGACCATATCAACATATGAACTTCCAACATTGGCAGGCTCGGCAGGCTGGAAGGACCACAATGTTTCACCATGACATATCCAGTTTGCATAATCTTTAACAAACCCCTTTCTGTATAAATGACGTTGTACATCCCATGTTGTCAGCCACTTCAAATTCTTACAGACTGCACAAGGACATCGGATACGACCCTCACAATCTACAGCTTCAATAGGATTTCTCAAAGCAAACTGAATGAATCTCTCAACTCCATTTTTAAATTCCGTAGACACCACCTGATCAACTACTCTACGGTACATCCATGAACGATCTTCCGACATTTTCCCTGTGCGAATGAAATGTAAACACACAAAACTTTAACATGTCTAACAAAATAAAAAGTCCAACCCTTTCCTCACATCGTCCATCTCTGCCATTTTAAATAGGAATGAAATATCATTTAGATTTTCACTTTTTAACCCATCTGTGAAGGTTTGATCGCACGATTAATTACTATATGTGTTGTGTTATTTGCTAAAAATTTCGGCAGCATCTCCCCACACCTCTCCGATATACCACAAAATATTTATTGATTAAGAAATTTTCTTAAACACTTACTAATAAGTGGTTAAGAAAATAATCAAAATCAATAAAGGTATATCAGAGAGGAGTGAGAAGACGCAACCAAAATTTTTAACAAACAACACAAACACATATAGTAATTAACCACCTAAGTGCGATCAAACATTCACAGACTGTCCAAACGGGACAATTCAAGACTTTGAGTTAGATATACACGTTCTCATCATTCAAAATGAGAACGTGCACATCAATCCCAAAGTCTTGAACGGGTAGGTTGATTGACACGGGCTTAACACGCTCTCCTAAGATGCGTGCAATGTTAGGTTGCACCCACGCATCTCAGCTCACATACAACACCCAACTAATTAATTATTGACAAGATAATAACACATTCTAAAAACACAAAAATAAGTATTCTAAAAACTCTATACATATCAACAAGCACATAAAATAAGCAAGAATGACTTTATGCTGACGACCATTCAACAATAAAACTAAATAACATATTCAACAACAAAGCTATCTAGGAAATTTACAAAAGCACCAATAACATGTGAAATTGGCAATACATGCGCATGGGACCCCCCTCCGGCCCATAGATATATTTCTTAGGACAGTTTGCTCAAATATTGCTCTCTCTTCCTCTCACATGATTTTTTTTTTTTTTGACAAGGCTCTCACGTACATGCATGATTTAAAGATTAGGGTAATCTACCTGAGAGAGAAAAGCGCAAAATTATCCAAAATATCAAATCGAGTTCAAGTTGCAGGAGAAGGGTGGGTGCCGATCGAGTCCGAGCTGCCCTCCGATCTCTTCCGCGTTTGCTTGTACTCGGATAGGATATACTAGAACAACTGTTCTTAATTTTGATTTGAAAACGATACTATTATTCCATATATATCCCAGCAACAACGGAATACCAACTTCCGAGCATATCCATATTCTACGCAACCCTTGATTAGTTGAGACTGTTGAGTTGATAATAACATCTCACATCACCCTCACCCGACAACAATGGACTGAGCACTTCTTCCGGCTCTCTCCACTATTGCATTCAGGTTCTCTTCTGCCCATCGTTTCTCAGACAAAGCACTTTAAAGAGAACAATTTGCTGAATTCACAGGATTATATATATATCCGTCTTTTACTCGCCCCAAACACAAAGACAAGAACCTCGTAAATATTATGTTACAAAACCCACTCATCTTATATATGAGACGGATAATCTTACAAATGCAACAAATTTTGTCCCACCTCAAAACACCGGACTTGGATAGGACAAGTTAGGGAGCCGCATACATGTATGTTATCCGGATCTTGTGCAGTTTTAGCCATCTCATTCCCACTACTGTTTCTGGGCACTACACGCACAAAACACTCCGATCCACCTCACTTATTGCGGAAGAAGAAGACAAGAGATGGCGTGAGGGCGCGGCCGGCTTTCCCATTCCCAAACCGAACCCGACGGGCGACGGCTGCTTCCCACAGAAGGCGGCTTCGACGCTGTCCACCCGAAAGGGCCCGCCGCCGGAAATCGGAATAGCCCGGGCCCCGCCGCAGGATGTCCATGGGGGCGGGCGATGGAGGGAGGAGGAAGCAGGGCGGGGGTAGGGGAAGCAGGGCGGGGGTAGGGGGCCGCAGGCCAGGGGCGGGCGATGGAGGGAGGAGGAAGCAGGGCGGGGGTAGGGGGCCGCGGGACAGGAGGCGGGCGATGGAGGGAGGAGGAAGCGGGCAGGGGGCGGGGCCTAAAAGCCATGGGCCAGGGGGAGGGGATAGCGGCAACGAGGGGGGAGTGAGAGCTCCACTTACCGGAGATGGGGAGGCGGCAGCGGCGACGGGTACCGACGGCGGCGGCGATGACGTTGATGGTGGCTGCAGGAGGCGACGACGTCGACGGCGACTGCAGGCGGTGGTGACCTCCTCGGCGGCGGCGACGACGGCTCAGCAACGACGGAGATAGGAGGGAGGGAACGACGGGAGACGGGAGGAAAAGATAGGAGGAAAACGTTGGTCGGGGGGGATATAGGGCATCAACGACCGATGTTGCGACCGAACTTACATCGGTCACATAATCGGTCTTTGATATGCGACCGATTATATTGGTCGCTATTCGGTCTCTATCAGCGACCGACTAGAGACTGATATAATCGGTCTCAAAATCGGTCTCTATAGGCGCTTTTTCTTGTAGTGGGACGACAGGCGTGGGACCATAGTCCGACCAGACTACGGCTTTTGGTTGTGTTTGTCACACGTCTCACTCCGATGTACAGGAGGGGAGACGTGGACTCATGGTCGAGCAGTAAGACACCGATGGGCGCACTTGACCACTGACTAGAAGTGGCTGGGTTGTGGCTAGTGTGTGTTGTCTAGACGAGGGCTTTATCGTCTATTTGTGCAGTTTAGTGGCATGCTTACCGAGGTTGAGACCGTGTGTAGTTGCACTGAGTTAGTAATGTAGAGTCGCATCCTTCTCGTTTACTTACTTCAGTACTTGCACAATTATTATTTTATTATATTCTTGCTCAGGTTCCCTACTGGGCTTCGTTCGCGAAACTCATTCCTCTTACTTCCTTCTAGGTTTGAGTTCGTGGGAGTCGGTGCTTGTGTTCGGACGGTTAGCGTTGTGCCGCTTGTGATCAGCAGCGTTAGCAGTGGTTAGTATTTCCTTTTGCACTTGAATTATTATCTGGGACATTGTGTATATTTTCTATTCCACTTTTGCACTTCTTTACTTGTTTAGCTATTTAAACCTGTTGTATATCTCACTAGACATATTTTTTTAACCCTTCTGGGTCTTCAGATCCGTGGGTGGCGGTCCAAGGGTCGAGTACTTGGAGGGTTCTGGGTATCAGATTCTTGGGTCATTACACAAAATGAGAAAATAGAATTTAAGTAACACAACATAAGAAGTTAGCAAGGAGAAACTCCATACTAACAACTACTAGGGCTGCAAACACAAGTACAAAGAGCATTACATAGGGATGAAACCGAAATACTGTTGGGACTGTTGAAAGAACAAGAATAAAGCATGTCCCAAAATAAGAAAATAGAACCCAAACAACACAATGTAAGAAGGTAGTAAGGGGAAACTTCATACTAACAACTTCAAGACCTGCAACTACTAGACAATCCACATCAACGAAAGAGCGCCACTCTAAACCTTGATTCATGATCAGTAGATTCGGTGGAAGCCTGAGTAAAGCCAAGTAGGAGCTAAGAAAAAAACTTGCTCTTGAGGAGAAAGACTGCCAAATATTTGGACAGTAAACAAGGGGAGGTAGTTCAGATGATGCACATGCCAGAAAGATATGTGGAAGATCCACTAAATACAAGTTAAACTTGCAAACCTATAACCCTAGGTATGGGGACTTGATCCATAGACTTTTTTTACCACCAACTGCACCTCGAGAAACTCAACGATCCACAAGCAAGTCGATGAATGATCATGATTGGAGATAATCAAACAAAATACAAGCAATATGCACGTAGATAAATTCTGAGGAAGAAGTTGACTAGCTAATCACTAGAGTGATCCGAGCTTGGGATGATCCCAAAAGATGAGTGGCTAGAGGGGGAGGTTGAGGGGGTAAGGCGGAGGTGGGTGAGATGTGAGAGAGGGTGGAGGATGGTAAAGGAAAGAGGGACGATGGAGGAGAATGAGGCACGGGAGGAGGGGATGGAATGGCAGATACGGGGGATGAAGGGGGGGGGGAAGGCTAGAGATGGGTGGGGCGGGGGAGCAAGAGGCGTAGGAAGGGGGAGATGACAGAGAGATGACGGAATGGAGAAGGCGGCAATGAGATGTAGCGGGGGAGGGGGGGGGAGAGAAAGAGAGATCAAGGAGGGGGAGAGATAGGTGGCTGAGCTCATAGAAGAAAAATGGCGCCCCTCCCCTCCCAACTTGACGACCCGTTGCAAAAGCGGTGAAGAGATCTACTGGGTAGGAGACCTCCGTTGGCAACGAAACCCTTTGGTTAGGCCATCAAAGGAGAATCCCTACTCTAAGAAATTAACCTTAGTGATGACACTAGGGATCTCAACCACGTGCACAACGATGGTTAACACAAGCTTAAACTCATGACACCCATCAATCACAATATTAACACTTGGCCGGCATGGTGAAACTTATGTAAAGTAAGTTGCCCATGCCATGATGGAATTCAACAAGGTGATAAAAGGTAGGGAAGAAGGTGGTTAAGAAGTAGAGAAATGCTTGTCATAAGAAAAAGTTTCACGACAGGTACCATACTTGCTGTACTCAATTCAACTAATGAGATTGCAATCTTGCAATCCAGGTCAATTTTATTATAAGAGCTTAAGATTTAAAGTTTAGGATTTGGAAGATCATGGACGATATCGTTAGGTTATAACTAATATGAATCGTTGAAGGGCTTGTGGAAGTTGGTTTTTTAGAAGTTTGATGACGGTCTTAGACCTCATTAGACCGACGTGAAGTAGATCCAAGGCTTGATGTGGAGGGATGTTTAAATCTCATGACTGACCCATGCATGCCTTGGATTTGAATTATCGGATCATTTATAATAATCGGAGCTGGGACACGCTTCTGGCCCTGTCAACCATTTCGAGCCGGTTCGGTCGAGGTGGAAGCTCAGGTTCACCCACTAACATTCCAGCGAGTGATTTGGGCTACTCGAGCACTACTTGAGATCTGTGTGGAGAGC
Organism: Colocasia esculenta; assembly: GCA_014218235.1. NCBI lineage: Eukaryota > Viridiplantae > Streptophyta > Magnoliopsida > Alismatales > Araceae > Colocasia > Colocasia esculenta. The sequence goes on along the minus strand of CM024754.1, from coordinate 13,479,614 downwards.
TAATGCCGTCACTCACATCGTGGACTAGGCACACTGCTTAATATGAATGCCAAAATGGCCCTCATATCAGTCTGATCATCCTATAAAATGCTGAATTTACAGTGTTATTTGATGAGATTAAGCCAGCATGCAGGGAAATAAGTCGATGTTTTTCCCAAATTAGATACATTATATGCAACCATTATCAGTTAAAATAAAGTTCATGAGTTGAACCCATGCAAATCTAAACATAGGTTTTTAAAGCAAGTTTGAGAACTTAATTATCATGTTTCATAAGATCTTTATTTGATGATTAGCGGTTGCAACTGCCACTTACTATTGTTGTCAATTGATCGATCATTGTGATCATCGATTGTTATCAGCTATCGATTATTGCTGCCACTATTTATGTCTCTATCGCCTGTCTCCCTCCTACCCATTTTTCACACCACTACAAGATTAGATCGGCCAACTGAGCTGATTACCCGACATCGTCGAGTAACTAGGGCTTCTGATTAACCAGTGCATGTGTGTGTTGAATGGATGGGATGGAACTCGACGAAAGAGAAGCAGGTCCTCCAGCTGTAATCCAATCGAGCTCCTCCACTCACCCAACCGGCTCCAAGCTAGGCTTGCTAGAGACCTCCCTATTTTATTTTACTTGGCATGCTTGTGATGTGGTGTGGGCTTCAAAAGCCACTGAAAAGAGACGATACCTGGACTTTATCCTCCACGGACGAGCCATTGAGCACGCATATAAAAAACTCTTGGGGCGTCGGCATGGCACTGAGAGGGAATTAGGAAGTATGTAAAAAAAGATGCACAACACATCACGTAGATATAGCAGTAATCTTGGCCAGCCAATCATGATGTGAATCTAGGGGACTTGCAGTAGTAGTAATAGTAGAGAGAGGGAGACAGAGAGACGAGAAAAGCATATCCTCGGAGCATTGTGCGTTTTTTGCCCCCACACCACGGCTGCTTGCTTGCTGGCTGGCGGGTGGGCTTTCTTTCTTTCTTCTTCGTTTGGCTGGTTGTTTGATGATAGGAAGGATATCCAAAGGCACGATTGCACTGAGTGTTACACAGAGGAAGGGGATGGATGGCATATTCCCTTTTGTGCTCGTTTAACTGTCCCATCATTTGATCCATTTTCATGCTCTCCTCCCCTGTCTCTAAAGCATTTATAAACTCTCAGAGAGCACAGTTCTAACAATCTTAAACGAATTTTCTCATACTAATGCAGAGAACACAAACACATGTCTATATGGATTTGTCGGAAGAGTGACTCAGTTGATTGAACACTCTGTCATACATTTGGAAGTCAAGAGTTCTACTCTCAACGATAACATATTTGCAAGATTTAATTTTTTTTTTTTTTACTGATATTGCCAAAGATTTAGCCCCCACAATTGTAATAGACTAGTACTTAATAAATGAAATTTAAAAAAAAGTGTGGATAGCTCAGACTTCAATGGGCATTTCAACTAACTACTAAGTAACTTAAGTTTATCTCTACTGGATATTCATTGATCTAGCTCGTGGTTGATCTGGTGGCCATCGTCTTTGATACAGTGGGGGATGCGAACCAGGGCGGGCCAGCCCATTCTAAACCAGACTTTGGCCCACAAGAATCAGCCTGGGTCTCAGTCTGGCCCGACCCACCAACAAGAAGGGCAAAGGCCTTCCATGGACACACCAGCCAGTGACAAATCTTTGAATTTGCAAGTCTAGGATTACTCGTCACTTTAAGCTACTACAAGCATGTCGTTGTGCCTAAATCTCCAGTTCCAGTTGCTGTATGGGACATGACGATTTGTTTTTCCTGCGCCCCTTTGACACTATGTTTTAGTGGAACTTATAATGTTCTTATGAAAACTCTCCGAGTTCCCTTGTGTTGCAACAACATGTATATTATTGTAATGGTTGTGGTTTCATGTTCGAGAACACACAAGTTACGTACCACATCATTTAAGGCTTCTCCTATCCTAAGCTTCGGTCTAAAGGTCATGTTTTATTTTCCCATAAATTCTGATGCCTAATTTGGCTCCCTCATATACAGGCTTTCCATGCACTCGTCAACGTTTCTCAATGCCACTGTGTTAATTAGTTGCTGATACGCAGATTGTTTTAAATATCTGGAGATGCACTTCACCTCTGGAAGTTTCCACTGACATTGGCTGTTAATTTCACATGCTAGCTTTTGTCTTCAGATATTGTTTTAATCATAGACATACATCTAGCTAATTTCCCATGCAATGTTATATAATATTTTGTTTGATATGATCAGTGATAAGCTGCTCTTTTGAGACCAGGGGACAACCCAGGGTTTGTTCCTCTTATGCCATGCAGAACCTCTGGATATACTGAGAGAGCATTTGTTGCAGGCCCAAGCTCCCCGGGCGCTTTTCTCAACATGTTTGCTGCCTAGCCAGCACACAGCAGATGTGTTTATGACAATGAATGTGCACTTGTCCTAAGTAATATTTGTTATATATATATGCTCATCTACCTAAGATCTTATCCTAATGAGTCTGTTCTTCGTGATAATGATGCATATGATCAGTCAGGCTTAAAAGTGCAGGTGTCAGTTCATTAATGAATGCTATGCCCAGAACCACAAGACGCTTTGGCTGTCAAGAGCCAGATAGTATTTTGATCGGTTGATTACCAAACTGTGTCGTCGGTCTCCTTAGTCCTTACATCGTTGACAAGTCTAGAGAGCAATTCGAAATGAGAATACAGAGACTTAATTTTATATGGTTGTAAGAACCTGAACTGATGGTCACTCTCAAAGAAGTTCTTCTGGTTAAACCATCAGGCGTATGCTTGGGGCCGGCACAATATGAAATCATGTTTTCCCAGGGACGAACCAGGCTTTGATTAGGGTGTGTTTGTTTCAACGTAAAAATTTATGTTGGAAAAGATTTTTGGAAAAAATTTTATATAATAATTTGTTTGGTACTATTGAAAAGTTAATTCACGATTTTTTTTTACGTAAAATTATAGATTTTGACATCCTTGATAAGACTCCGTAAACAATTTTCTTAAATTTCCCTTTCATATAAAATTTTCATGAGTGTGACTACAATCTCCACTATAATTTTTAGTGTCTGATGCTTGAAATTCAACAGCTGGCGGCTGGCGCCCAGTGTCCGACGCTTGACAGCTAGCGCCTGGCAACCGACGTCGGTGGCGCTCGACGGCCATCGGTGGTTGGCGCGCTTAGCAGCCACCGGATGTCGACGGCCAACGCCCGGGTGCCTGCTGGTCGTCGGCCCCGGCGTCCGTTGTCTAGCGCACGACGGCCGGTAGCCGGTGCCTGACGCCCGATGGCCAACGTCTAGAGCCCGGCGCCCAACGTCAGACTTCCGCTGCTCGACATCCGACGCTTGTGTGTTCGGCACCCGACTTCCGACGTTCGATAGTCAGCGCCCGACTTTTGGTGCACCCGACGCCCGGCGTCGGGTGTGCGTCGGGCAATCGGGTGATCAACATACGAAAGGTACTTTTTATTTTTTAGATTTTATTATTTTAAAAAAAATTACTGAAAAATAAACATCAACAATTTTTTTCAGAAAAAATATTTACAAATGGATAATTATATATTTTTATTTTTTTATAAAAGTTAATCTTTAAAAAAAAATCATATGAATTTATTTTATAAACAACCAACGAGAGCCTATGGAGAGCACGAACCCCCGTAATGAATACTCCATTACCCTCTCTGTTTGTTCCTACGGCATCTTGTGCATACATATTTTCCTATTGTTAAGAGATAGATCCACAGATCAGACAAATCTTATTAGGATCGGATCAATGTACAACCTTCCTCCCTTTTTATTATGTACATACCAGGAATGGGAAGTCGGGCCGCTGCTCTTGCCCTTCTTTAGGGCCATTTTACTTTGATAATACTTGATAATACAATAGGAGAAACCAAGCTCTATAGTTTCCCCTTTCTTCTATGTTTGTAGCATGGAATTAGAGCTCTCGTGCTCTCCCTGCCATCGTCTCCGTCGCACATAGCTTCACCACTGTCGTTGCTGCATCAACACCGTCGCACTTGTGTCCTCCCTACACCCAGTTAAGACAACCCTCTTTGGCTCGGGCGAATGAGACATGATCGTGAATCCTATTTAAGTATATTGGATCTGCGTTAAACAGAACCAGATTGGTCTATTGCGCCACTTTTTCTTGTCCCTTTTTTGTGGCCTTTTTCCCCCCGTTGATGTCAACCTAGCATTAGTAGATACATCAACATATCTTATATCAATCTAGGGTTTTTTTTTATGGTTTGATTGCATCCATGTAATTTGTTTTGCAATTTGTGTAACGACCTAAATCTAAGACCCAAAAGAGACCTGAACTCTACATCGTCACCCACGAGTCCGAAGACTCGAAAGAATTAGAAACGGTCTAGAGAGATATACAAGTGACTAACGTAACTAAAATCAATAGCAATAGTAACAGTAATGTAATATGTTCCTAATTTATAACTCAAGTACATACCAAAAAGAAGCACACACCGCGAGAAGGAACGATGAAGTAAATTGTTGGTACACCCCCAAGCACACGACTTGGTTTGGGGTAGACACTACACCTTGCAAGCTTGCAACCTAACAGGTAAGAGAGTGAGCCTCACAAAGAAGAAGGCTCAGTAGGGATCCTCAATCCACGTACTTGGCCAAATAGCATCAAAACATAAATACAAACACATTAATGAAGTACAAAATTAGACTATGAAGCACCACAAATCACATGCAAAAACACCCTCCACAAGCGCAACCAAAACAAGAGAACAAAACCCCACGACACATGATTACACAACACCATCCCATGCCTAACACACATGTGGCATTACAGCCACTAGCACAAACACAGAAACATCAGAGACTACACCAGTTAGTCAACCGAGCTAAAGCACAATCAAGCACACTACACAGTAGGAGACCCTGCCAAACCATTTTGCATAGAAGCCACAGAAACACCACAGTCATCAACGACATAGTACCATACCATGTCCACCACAGGCAAAGAAACATCGACATCTTAGCACAACAAGACCCGGAATCCAACAACAAGGCCCCTGACTATCACAGACGGTACAAAACACACAGCCCCAGGTAGGTTTTCCAACGCCTGCTGACAACAGGACTCTGCACGAGAACCCACGAAGATGACACAAAATCAACCACAAGTGTAACAACCTAGGATTTGAATTACCAGTTACCTATTAGCAACCCGAACGCTGAACCACCACCCACTAGCTGAAGCTCGGAAGGGTTAGAGGAAATGTCTGAGGAGAGCACATAAGAAAGTGCACAAACCACAAGCAGAGAAAACTAATATAATCCACTATATATATAACATCATGGTACAACTCAGAGCAAATCCAACTAAGGAAAAGAGTACAACAAGAATGTACACCAAAAAGTACGTCTCTCAGTAGCTAAGCAGAACTAGCACCGGAGTGACTCGGCTCCTCAGCACCTGGAGCCGACGACGAACCACGTGAAAGGGAAGAGAGTGAGTCTCAAGAAGAGATCCAGTAGGGACACTAACCCCCACTGGTAAACAGTACAAAAAGTGCAGGAAAGTAAACTACACTGAAGTAACACTGCACTAAGACACACGAAAACTGGTGGCGTGGCGTCCAACTCCTCACAGGAGTGTGTCAAAATATTGGAACCTTGCAGGCTCAACAGTACACGACTCAACACAACAACAATCACACCCACACAAGAAACTAGGACCAGCTAGGGCCTATGGCTTGGCACCTTGACACCACAGAGTCCTCAAACCCTAGCCATATGTGCACACTAAGACGCTCTTCCTCGTGTCTGGTCCTCGACCGATTTTCCCCTACGTTAGACTCAAATGGCGGAGAAGGGGCCCCATGGAAACCGGCTCGTAACCACCACAAGTGGCACCTGTTGGACGGAGTCGCACTCAATGCCCAGGCTCACTGGCGGAACAACACAATGCCAGTCATCCAGATAGAGCCCAGCTCAATGCATGGGAGAAACACAACACAAGCACGACAAAGCACGACACACGCACAGACGGAGACGCTCTCAACATCTGACGTGTTCAAACCTCGCACATAGAAAGGGGCTCGGACTGCTGGGGATTACCTCTGGGTTGATGGCAATCCCGATTGTCGTCAACCAGTGATAGACGACATAGTCTACTGCCATCTACCAGAGTAGACGGCAATGTCGACTACCGTTAACCACACGTTGACGGCAAGTGATGTTGCTGCCGAGTTCATTCCGAAGAGCTTGACGGCAACAAACCATGCCATCAAGTTCTTTGGCTTCTAGCAGCTTTTATGACCCTAGGCCGGTCCCCAAGGGCCATCTAAGCGCAAAAAACACGATCTGATGATGGGAAACACTTTCCCTCATCAGATAAGACCATAATGATACCGGAAAACACTGATCCAATGCTTGGATCAAGCAACACACCCTCAAATTCTTGGCATGGAAAAACCCTCCCCAAAACTCAGTTTTCACACAAATCACATGCATTCCTTTCTCATAGAAAGATCAAGGGGGGTTTAGGGGTAGGATCCCTACCTCAACACGCCAAACACCCCAAGAAAAACCCCAAAATCGTGTTGTTTTTCCAAGCACACCTAGTGAGGCCGAACCCCCAAATCCGTCGTTTCCTCACCCAATCCAAGGCGCCACGAGCACCACGAGCACCACGACCTCCCCACAAGATCCCGTTGGCCGTCGGAAGTAGTGGAGTAGGAGAGGTGAAGGTGGTGGTGTGGAAAGGGGAAAAAGGGGGAAATGGAGGGCCTCGGGTTGCTATATAAAAATAGACACGGCCCAGGTTGACGTCAACCTTGGTTGCCATCAACCGAACCGCCTTGAACTTGATGGCAACATCGATTGCCGTCGAGTTCAAAAGTCAGAACCTTACAGAAACAAGGTTAGACGACAACATTTGTTGCCTCTAAGACATTGTTGACGGCTCAACCATGTGCTGCCAACACCCATTAGACGGCACACTTCAGTGCCGTCAACATAAGCTTGACGACAATCGATATCGTTGCCAACAAGCACTATTGCCAAAATGCCCATTAAGGGTCCAATAAGGCCCAAGGCCTTACAGTCTTCCCCCCTAAAAGAATTTCACCCTCGAAATTCAAACAAGAACAAGGAGAAAGAGATCTCAGAAAAGAGGTACAGTAACTGCTCGCACATCTCATCCTTCCTCTCCCGGGTCGACTCGCCACCCAAGTGCCGCTGCCATGCAACACGAACCAGCGGAATCACTTTGTTCCTCAACCTCTGACTCGGCGATCCTCAATGTATAGCGAAAACTCTGGCACTGTCAACACTGGTGTCACCTCAGTCCACTTTTTTGAACTTGGGAGAATGTGCGACTCATCTGTAAGGTACCTCCGCAACATTAACACATGGAACACATCGTGGACCGCTTCCAACTCTGAAGGTAACTGTAGCCGGTACACCAGAGCTCCAATATGCTCAATGATGGTGAAGGGTTCGATATAGCGGGGATTCATCTTCCCACGTCTACCAAACCTCATTACCCTTTTCATAGAGGACACTCTAACAAATACTTGATCCCCCATCTGAAACTCCATCGGTCATCTGCGCTAGTCTGCATAACTCTTCTACTGGCTTTGTCGTGTCTGAAGCCTCTGCCTGACAAGCTGCACCACCTCCACTGACTGCTGAACCAACTCTAGCCTGATGACAACACACTCACCAACCTCAAACCATTCAAGGGGAGTACGACATGCTCGTCCATGTAGAGCCTCATAGGGTGCCATGCTAATGCTGGAATAATCACTATTATTATAAGCAAACTCAACCCATGGCAAGTGGGCTGCCCACGATCCCTACCACTCCAAACAATAGGCTCACAACTTATCCTCCAAAGTCTGAATAGTCCGCTCCAACTCCATCTAACTGTGGGTAGTAAGCAGAGCTAAACACCAGCTCTATCCCCAAAGCTCTCTGAAAGTTGCGCAAAAACCCAGAAGTAAAGCGAGGATCTCTATCTGACACAATAGAGATCGACACCCTGTGCAAAGGAACGATCTGCTCCACCTAAAGTCTGGACAACCTACTCACACCACCCAACTCTAATGGGCAGGAATCTGGCAGTCTTCGTCAATCTGTCAACAAGCACCCAAATACTGCTATAACCTTCTGATGTCCTCGACAGTCCACACATAAAATCCATCGTCACATGGTCCCACTTCCACATGGGGATCTCTAGCGGCTGAACAAGCCCTCCAGGGTGTTGGTGCTCGGCCTTCACCTACTGATAGACCAAACACCTGGCAACAAAAGCCACTATGTCTCTCTTCATCCTGGGCCACCAAAACTATCGTCTCCATCTATGGTACATCTTGGTTGACCCTGGATGAATCGAGTACCGAGACCCATGTGCCTCTTGCAACACTGCTCACCTGATAGACTCCTCAATCGACACGTAGAGTCTATCTCGGTACCTAATAGTACTGTCATCATGTAACTCAACCTTTGGGAGTAGCAACACTCTGTGCAACTCAGGATCTGCCTGCTTAGCCTCTATAACGTGTTGGACAATGGCTGAAGCAACTGACAAACTACCTAGCATGCACACCTATTGTCTGGAGGCAACTCTGAAGGAACCCTCGGCTGCACACTGCCACAACTGCCACTCTCTCAACATGAGATATCTAATTTGTGTCTTTCTACTCAGTGCATCTGCGACTACATTAGCCTTCTCAGGCTGATACTCAATACTGAAATAATAGTCCTTCAGATACTCCATCTAGGGTTGCTGCCTCATATTTAAGTCCCTCTGTGAAAAGACATATCACATGCTCTGGTGGTCGATGCAAACCACAAACCTTAATTTGTACAAATAGTGATGACAGATCCTCAAAGCAAAAACCACAGCTGCCAGCTCCAGGTCGTGGGTGGGGTAGCTCTCCTCGTGGGGTTTTAGCTGACGTGATGCATAAGCCACCACTCTATCGTGTTGCATCAGAACTGCTCCCAAACTGACTCTAGAAGCATTTGTGCAAACATCAAAACCCTCTGTACCTAAAGGTAACACCAGGACTAGCACTGACGTAAGCAGTCACTTCAACTTTATGAAGCTCTGCTTACATTGCTCCGACTAGTCAAATAGTACTCCCTTCCTCATTAAAAGAGTCATTGGTGCAGCGATCTGTGAAAAATCTCTAATAAACCTGAAGTAGTAACCAACCAAGCCTAGAAAACTACGTATGTTTGTCACTGTGCAAGGTCTCTCCCACAGCAAAATCGTCTCGACCTTTGCTAGATCTACAAAAACTCCGTCACCTGAGATCACGTGACCCAAAAAGTGAACTTGCTACATCCAAAACTCACACTTACTGAGCTTGTCATATAACTAGTGCTCTTGCAGCGTCTGCAACATGATCTTTAGGTGCTGGGCGTACTTCTCCTCTAAAGCAGAGTACACCAGAATGTCGTCAACAAACACCAAGACAAACTGGTCCAAGTACTGGTGGAACACCCTGTGCATCAGATCCATAAAGGTCGTTGGCACAGTGGTGAGCCCAAATGGCATCACCAAGAACTCAAAGTGCTCATATCTGGTCCTGAAAGCTGACCGCTCAATATCAGAATCTCTGATCCGCAACTGATAGTAGCCTGACCTCAAATTGATCCTAGAGAAAACTCGGGCTGACTGAGGCTGATCAAAGAGATCATCAATCCTAGGTAGTGGGTACCTATTCTTGATGGTAATTGATTCAACTTCCTACAAGTGCATAGCAAACAAACAAGCTGGCAAACTCTAACTCTGAATCTGCACTGGTACCTCCTCAACACTGTACGATGTAATGAAAAAATCCCCTGTCGGCAACTCTACCACATGGTCACTAGACACCCCTGTGTCCAACCTCCCAATGGAGTCTAAAAACTCCTCAGAGACAAAAGAGTGGGAGGTGTTAGAATGTGGAGCCCGAACTCTGAAGCAGAATGTTTGACTAAGTGTTGCAGGCGGACTCAGCATTCGACCGCCACAGCCGAAGTCAGAAATGAAGCAGTCGATTGAATGATTCGACTCATGCAGTCGAATGTCAGATGTGAATGATTCGACTCATGCAGTCGAATGTCAGCATGAAGGATTCGACTCATGCAGTCGAATGTCAAATATGAAGCATTCGACTCCCTCTTACCAGGACATGACTTTGCAGTTCTGAGGCGATTCAGAGGCAGGACACTTTTGCCCTTGTGTGTCTCGATTGTGGCGCCCCTTCCTCCTAGTATATAAAGGGGGTTTTGTCCTCTTTGTAGGTGTGTGTTTTTCTTGCAGAAGAAGTATTGATAGCTGCTGTGGCCGTGGACGTAGGAAGGCTTCTGGCCTCCGAACCACGTAAAATCTGGTGTTCGTGTGTTCTTCTTCCTACCTCCTCCTATCTCTCTCTGGTATCTACGAGTGGGTAGTGTGAGAGAGAGTTGTTGCTGATCAGAGTGTTGCCTCCCAATAGGAGGCACCAAATCAAACAAAACTCTGGTCGCGAAACCAAAAATAGTCACAAAACCTTCCACAAGCTGAGCTGCCTCTGCCTTTGCTCGGGTCATGTGCATGACACGAGCCTTGGTCCTCGACCTCCCAGAACTCGAAGCCTGCTACTACTGCACTGGGACCTGCTGTTGTGTATGCAATTGAGGCTAACCCTGCTACTGGGAGTCTCGTGGCAACATGGGGCAATCCCACGCCATGTGACCCAACTGGTCACACAGGTAACATCTACCAGTAAAAGAATGTTGATCATATTGTTGTGGCTGCCCACTAGGTTGCTGAACACTCTCCACTGAATGCTGCCTCCTCTCTGACTGTCTTCTGTCACGACGAAACCTCCTCCTAGACTCCGACCTCGAAGACGTCCCCAAAGAGGAAGATGCAAATGAAGTCGAAGTCTTTGGAATCTGCTGAGAAGTACTATGCTGCTACCTCTACTGTGACAGACCCACCTACCCCTAAACAACTTTAACCTGTGCATAGATCGGAAAAATGTCAGCCTCCAAAGTTGTCGCTGTTTGATAGGCTGCGTCCAAGTCAGTGACCTATGCAACTATCAGCGCCTGCCTGAGCTCTGGCCTTAGTCCTCTCACAAACTGTTGGGTCCTCAGGCTCTCATCTACCATAATCTGTGGCGCATAGCACCCAAACTCTACAAATCTGGCTCTGTACTGGACCACTGTCATCTCTCCATGTGCCAAATCCAAGAACTGGTACAGCTTCTCTGTCCTGACATAAGAGGGGCAGAAGGCTCTCTCAAAAACTATAACAAACTCTTGCCAAGTAATCTACCTGAGCAGGCAAGACTGAAAAGTGGTCTCCCACTCCGAAGTCCACCAAGCCAGTGTCTGGCTCTGTAGCTGGTAGCTCACCAACAAAACCCTCTCCTCCACTGCACACTCTATGGAATAGAAGGTCCAATCCACAGTATCTAACCATGATCGGGCTGCATCAAGATCTGGCTGCCCCTCAAACTAGGGAGGCTGAAACTATAGGAACTCCCTCAACACCCTCGCATGACCTCCCTGAGCCATCCCCTCAAGGAAACGATTCCAGTCAATCTCAAGTACAGCTCGAGGAGGGGGTGGTGGAGGCGCAACACCATTGTGCTCCTCCTGCGGTCCAGGCAAAACCTACTGCGATGGCGGGGCATCTCGAGACTCCTATTGAGGTGCCTGTTAAGCAACCTCCTCAACACGGTTTCTCCTTGGTGACATATACAGAATGTTTACACCGTTTAGTATACAAAACAACTTTGGTATTGCTTGCTGCGATTGTACTCTTCATGCTCTGAGTTGCCAACTTGTGACACTTCTTTATATGTCTTGACAGACCAGGCTCTAATACCAACTGTAACGACCCAGGATCTAAATTACCAGTTACCTACTAGCAACCCAACCCTGAACCACCACCCACGAGCCAAAGCTTGGAAAGGTCAAAGGAAATGTCTGAGGAGAACACATAAGAAAGCGCACAAACCACAAGTAGAGAAAAACTAATATAATCCACTATATATATATAACATCATGGTACAACTCAGAGCAAATCCAACTAAGGAAATGTCACGCCCTGACATTTAGCAGCGGAATAAATATCGGGGACGTGAACGATACAAACATGCGTATCACAGTTGAGTAACGTAGAGTCACAATTGAATATAATAACACATTTGAGGCTATATTATGATCACCCAAAAGTATACTTTATTTCATTCCATTCAACTAGATACAACCTTACATAAGAAAGAACCAACTAAAGGTCCATTATTCAAATAAAACTTCCAGAAAAGTTAACTATTACATAGACTACTCAATTGTCTCAATTGTCTATTTCTAAGCTATCATCGACTCATATGGAGGGTGCTCATCACTCTTGCTCTGCCCCATCGGACTCCACTGGTTCTTCATCACTTCCTGAAAAAAGGGTAGGATGATAGAGTGAGCGAACTAGCTCAGTAGGATTTACATCTCAATATGGTGCGGGCACTAGTATACATGATTAACATTTTAAAAGGGCAAGACATGAACATGATGACAATACATGCAATACTAACAGATCGGATAGTAAAGTAGAACGGATATCATTTCAGAACAAAAGTCGAAATGCATATATACAGTGGACAGATATTTCAAGAATAGAATCGTATCAAAAGATTGGCCATATTCAGACAGATATCATGCGTTCACATGATCAGACGTATCATATCAAATCATATCATATCAGATCACATCAGACTTATCATATCAAACAAAGGCACATTCACACAAATCTTGCATATCGTATCAGTGCCATGCCACGCACCACAAGTTCATACTCCCGCAGTTAATAAGTACGTTGGGGTGCTCCTCCCCAGGACCAGACAGGGCCCCTATTGCACAGACATTGGTTCAAATTTGGACCGGAGTCCCACGTTGTGCCGAACAAACAGATTCATATTATGACCACAAAGTTTCAATGACAAGCTCATAGTAAAAGGAACATGATCATTCATAGAGTCAATGTATGAAAAATAGATCAAGAGAACAAGGCAGGATAACGACATATCTTATGTTTCATAATTCATTAATGTTTTGACATGAGGATGTTTCGAAAGACAGATCTTATACAGAACATGTGCTCTCAATTTTCCCAAGAAGGGTGTGCCTATTCGTACAAATATGTAAGTGACGAGTTACGGATCTTTCCTATCATGTATGCAATTGACAAATGATTATTTGAACACCGGAAAACATAAAACTATTGAAACTCATACGCAAATTATGACATTAACTCTACTAGAAAGTCCATACTAACATGTATTCATCCCCACATTCATATCATATTCTTATCTTATCAATTGACAATAAGCAAGATCACAAGATAATCCAATGGACATAAGATCAATCACCATTACACATTAGAATCGTATTCATATCATTATTATTTTTCAATGGGTTGATTTATTTTAGGTCCATGCATACCATATAACATCATGCACATGCTAGTAGACATCATGAAATGGTCAGACCCAAAATATGCAATTTTTTTGTAAGGGTAGTGTCGACACACCCCTTACTGGTGTCAACACAATGCTTCAAACACAAGACAAAATAATGCAAACTGGTCAAGTAGTGTCGACACTAGTCCAGGTAGTGTCGACACAGTGCCTCAAATACAAGGCAAAAAGGTCAAGTAGTGTCGACACTAGATCAGGTAGTGTCGACACTAGAGACAGCTCCCAGAAAACCTTCTGGCCAATCTGGGACAGTGTGTCAACACTAGCTCAAGTAGTGTCGACACTAGAGACCATCCCAGAACACCTTCTGGGCTGTTTTGGGATAGTGTGTCGACACTAGCTCAGGTAGTGTCGACACTAGTGCCCTTCCAGAACAAAACCTATAGGTCATGTAGAATCTGAAAACACATCTCATGCAGTGGTTTACTTACCCCGCTTATAACTCTCTAATGAATGATATTTAGACAAAACATTCAACACAAAAGATAATTAGGTCAACTAGTAGAAGAACTTTGATGTTGGGGGTTTTATCTAATTCAGTCTCGAATCCCGGGAAAACATATGATGAATAAAAAATCAAGTGTAGCCCGAAATCGCAGTATCATGCAGAGACTCTCTTACCATGCTCCTAACTCTCTAACGAAAGGCTTTTAGATAAAACGTCCAACATAAAAGATGATCATGACTTCAAGTAGAAGAACTTTTATGAAGAAAGTTTATTCAAATTCGGTCTCAAATCATGTGAATAATACAAAGAACGGGAAAAGCCCTAACTAGGCACGACTTAGGGAAAACTACGAATACGCAATGTATACTCCATGAAATTGAGTCAAACCAAGTGCAAATAAACCTAGACTCAAAGATCTACATGATGGTGTTGGTTTCTTTAATCTTGGCCCGAGAACACCTACTTTTATGAAGATCTAAGATCAGTCGACGTTCTGGACGCAGCAGAGGATGAAGGGGATGAAGCTCCGGGTTCCCAGCCTTTCTCCTTCTCCTCAGAAGCTCTAGCCTGCCTCCAGATGACCCCAACTCGTTGGTAAACATTCCCTAAGAGTTTAAGGACGAGTTCTTATATATTTAGGTTGTATTTACAAGTCCTAACGAGACTAGGAAAGGGGCTACGAGTTCTGTTTCCTACTCTCCAAGAAATCTGGGACTCTTTCCTCCAAAGGAGGTAGCAAAGGTTTAAGAAACCACCAATTGTGGTTGGATTCGGTTTTGGCTTACCTTGCATGACTAATTACCTTAATTTAAACCCTAATTTGTCCTCTCCAATTATGGCATAATTACATGCACAAATTTCTGGGAAATTTCCTGTCCTAGTTTATTTATATCCTTGGGCCAAATGTGCTCTATTGGCCCAATCTTGTTAATGGGTCATTATTACATGGTGTTGGAAGTCTCTCTAATATGTTTATTTAATTTATCTTCCTTTATTTCCAAAGTTTTTAAATCACTAAATTTTTCGGGGTGTTACAGGAAAAGAGTACAGCAAGAACGTACACAAAAAGTACATCTCCCAGTACCTAAGAAAGACCAGCATCAGAGTTACTCGACTCCTCAGCACCTAGAGCCGACGACAAACCACCTGAAAGGGAAGGGAGTGAGTCTCAAGAAGAGACCCAGTAGCGACGCTAACCCCCACTGGTAAATAGTACAAAAAGTGTAGGAAAGTAAACTACGCTGAAGTAACACTGCACTAAAACACACAGAAACCGATGACGTGACGCCTAACACCTCACAGGAGAGCGTCAAAAGATTGGAACCTCGCAGGTTCAATGGTACACGACTCAACAGAACAACAGTCACACACACACAAGAAAGTAGGACCAGCTAGGGCTTGTGGCTTGGCGCCTCGACACCACAGAGTCCTTAAACCCTAGCCACATGTGCACACTTAGGCTCTCTCTCTCACGTCTGGTCCTCGACTGGTTTATCCTACGCCGGACTCAAACGGTGGAGAAGGGGCCCCATGAAAACCGGCTCGTAACCACCACAAGGGGCAAGCACTGGATGGAGTAGCACTCGACGCCCAGGCTCACTGGTGGAACAATTCAATGCCAGTCATCTAGACAGAGCCCATCTCAACGCCCGGAGGGACACAATAGAAACACAAGCACGACAAAGCACAACACACGCACAGACGGAGACACTCTCAACGTCTGGCACACCATGCCGAGAGGCAGACACCACATGTCCAAATCTCGCACACAAAAAGGGGTTCAAACTACTGCGGCTTACCTCTGGAGTTGACAGCAATCCCGATTACCGTCAACCAGTGGTAGACGACAGAGTTATAGACACAAGATTTGGCCCATTTCCGTGTTGGTCAATGGCCCATTAAGTATTGTTTAACTCCTTGTTGGCTTACCTCAGATCCCATGTAGACGTCAACATCGATTGCATTTACCCCATATTGACGGCACGACTCCTTGATGTTTACTTAGGTTGACGTACACATAGTGTGACGTCTGCATGAAGTTGGCGGCGACATCGATTGATGTCAACCTAGGTTTACATGTTCCACGAAATTGTCTAGGTATCTTGCCCACACCCGCCCTTATTTCGGCCATGTCGCGCATGGGACCATTTCCAACGGGCAAATGGGCCACCTTGGCACTCCCTTGACCCAGTAAAAGTCCTATGTGGTCTCTCCTCATTGGCCTTTGCTTTATACATGGATTACCACTTGTGCAAGTGTGTTTTCTCTCACTTGAGCATCCTATGCTCTCAAGCTGCGCCCCCACTGTCTATATATGGAGTTCCTTGGCCTTGTGAGAAGAAGGGAGATCATGTTGGATGAGCTTGAGCTTTTGTGCTTTGAAAGAGGAGAGAGAAAGAAGGACTACACCTTGAGAGCTTCCACCTTTCCCTTGCTTTTTGTCTCTGACCATTTGGAGCGTTCAGGAGTCTTCACCACGAGCTGGAGGAGTCCACCAAGCAACCACAACACGCATCAATGAGGATCATCTCCCTCTTCTTCTTTCCTTCCTTCTCTTTTGTCTTTTAGTCTTGCATGTTAGTCACTTCTCACACATACAGACAAAGCATGTACTACACATTCCCACACACCTAAAAGGGGTTTTCCAAATCAAAAATAGAGGGAAGAAGGGTGGTCATAACATTTGGTCACCCCTCTTCTCAAGATCACAACTGGTATGGGGCTCACCTTTTGGGTCATTTTCTTTTACTTCTGAACACTTACTACACTACATTAGAGTCTTATACAGTCCTTTTGTTTGTAGGAAAACACTCAGCAACACTGCAGAGCTTCTTCTCTTTGATAGACTGAAGGGAAGAAAGTTGGCATCCTCACCATCAACCGCTCACGAGGTAGCATCATCGGCGCGATCTAGATACTTCCTTGGGCACAAGTAAGGCCCTAGCGATCACCTCCCTTTCACTTTCATAGTGGTTTCTTGGTTCTTCTTCCCTTCTTCCGAACAGTCAAATCGGTCAAACGACACCAAAAAGGAGGACGGGACGAACCAGCCAGCATACGCCTCAGGGAGACAATGTAGACGAGACTTGAACAAAACAAGCGTCCACAGCTCTCTTCTGGAGATCACGGTGGGACCAACATTGCTCACTGCAGTTGGTGAGGTTTCTGTCTGCGAGTAGGTAGATGTACATCACTGTTGATGTCTACACAGGTAAACGTCAACACTCTATGTCATTTATTTTAGGTTAACGTCATCTTTCCTTGCCGTCAACTTCATCTAAACGTCCATCAATTTTGTCATTTACCTGCTTTTGAGGAACTTAATGTCATCTGTGGTTGCCGTTTAGCTTTTCAGAGGCTATTTTTGTATATTTTCTCTGATGTTTTTGCTTGTTTGCTCACTCTTTGGTTCCTATTGGTCTTGAGTCACAAGGTGGTTCTCATTTCTCATCTCTTGTAGCCTCCCCACACATTTTAGGATAACCCCTTCTTCATTTACAATCTTTTACTCGGGGATTCCCTCTCAGGTAAATCGGATTGGTTTCAAGAAGAACTCCATAAGTCCCTGCATTCCATGGATTCCCTCACTGTACAAGGTAGGAGGACCTTTAGCCTCCCAGTTAGCTAGCCTATTCACCTGGTTTTGAGTGAGAGGTGAGAGAATCGGCCTTCACAAGTTAAGTTAACGCACAATCGTAACATTTAAAAGATCTTTGGGCGTTCGTTTGACAACATTGTTTGTGTAGAAATCCATATTTCTTCTGATAACAATGAAGTTGATTGGTCTAATCATCTTCAAAATCAGTAGGCTGTGTGCTAATGGACTCTTGGTTGAATTCCGTCAACATGTCTAACAATCCGGCTTATGAATATGATGATGATCTTAATGATGAGTTTGTCAGAATGGTCAATTCTAATGTTCAGCTTGAAGAGTCAATTCAATCATCTTCTCAAGCTGATAATGAGGAGGTGAGTTTAAGGGTCAATCCCACTTATGCACATGAATCCCAAGATGACCCTGAACTCTCCCATCTTTTATCCTGCTACTCGCCTGAGGACATCATTTCCATGCTCTCCAAGCATACGGTTCGGGCAAGAGCTTCCACCTCTTCACCCTCTACCTTTAAGGCCTCTTAAGCCAAGTCTATTCCAAGGCCTGTCACTCAATCTCGGGTCCCTATTCCCACTTTTCCACCACTCCTCCTGCACCAACTCCTCATCCCGCTTATGTCCAACCCACACCCACACCTCCCACTCAATCTGAATCCATCTCCAAATCCGAAATGGAGGGTTTTTTTTAGGAAACTTTTGGTTGAATCCTTATCCCTTTCCAAACCGCACTCCCTTCAAAACTACTGCAAACTCCCCACCGCTTACTTTCCCCCGGGTTTCAAGGCCTCGAAGTACCGCAAGTATGACAGGACCTCTAACCCTCAATTCCATCTTGTAGGCTTTCTCATGAACTCTCAGCAGTGGTTGTATGATCGGGTCCTTATGGTTCACCTTTTTCAACAATCGTTGGAAGGGGAAGCCTTGAGGTGGTTCACTTCTTTACCTGCATCCAATATCCTTAACTTTGACATCATCTCTGAATGCTTCATCTCTCAATTTGCCTACATGGCCAGTCAAATGTCCACGCTCCATGACTTGGTCACAGAAAAGATGAAGCTGGAGGAAGACTTTGTCACCTTTGCCAACTGCTAGAGAGCATGGCTTCGAGGGCCGACCTCCCCATTCTGGAGTCCCAAGCCATCACAATGATTGTGAACAATACCACTCCCCTGCTCAAATCCATCTTGATGCTTCGTGAGTTTCCCTCCTTTGCACATCTCTATAATCGAGCTAGAGTGGTCCAAACCCAAATCAAGGACGCCTCCCTCCCATCATTCTTTAAAGGGAAGCCCAAGGGACGCAAGGCTCCCACAGCACCTACCACTGAGGGGGTGACCATCAATGAGTCCGTCTATGCCTGTAGTTAGCCATTAAGGCCTCCTAACAAGTCTTCCACCTTTACATCCACCTCCAATCCCCATTAATTTCCATCACATCCCTCCAAACCCTATTCAGTTGTTCCTCCACCTTCTAGCTACACTCGACTGGGGCTCAAGAGGGCCCACTATCTTGCTCTCCTTGAATCCCTTGGGGACATCTTCTTTGTCGTCATGTCTTGTGATACCATCTAACTTCCACCACAGAAGGAGGGTGTACATCCTAGGTCCGACACCTCAAAGTATTCTCTCTACCATAGAACCCCCGGTCATGAGATCTACAATTGTTTCACCTTCCATGACTAGGTGTATGATATGAATGATGAGGGCAGAATCAACTGGGATAATGTCATAGTAGCCATCGCCAAGTCCAGACTGTCAAGAAGGGACTTGGGTATAGTCCAAAACCCCCTCCCCAACCACCGAAACAATAACAACCTGTCCACATCTAAGTATCAGGAGACAGTCAACACCATGACGCATCCAGGGCCTCTAGTTGTGAGGAGAGAACAACATTGGGGGGTGGAAGATTTTGAAGAATGGTACCCATGTTCACCAGTTGAGTCCCAGGAGCCTTATACCACTATTGATGTCATCCTGGATGAGCGGCACTTAGTGCTCATCAGACCCGCCCGCCAGGATACTCAGTCTGTCCCCACTCTCCCTACCCAAGAGTCATCCATCGTTGGATCCCAACCCCTCCAGCTCATCCTCCCTAAGTCTCAAGAACACCTTAGTGTCACCCTCTGGAACCACATTGTTCCTCCACATACACGGGCATCACAAAATGAGGAGGATAGTGGACCCCCGCCGCCTGCCGGCACCGAGTTTAATATTCTTCAACATCTGGACAAGACTCCCGCAAGGGTTTCTATCTTGGAGTTGATTCGGAATTCACCTTCTCACTAGTCCACTCTTCTCCACTTTCTCCAAAAGATCATGGTTAATGACAACCTCCCTGCAAGTGGAGTTACCAATACTATTCTTTCTCTAACTCAAGGGCCTTCCATCTCCTTCTCAGATAAAGATCTTACTGCTCCCGAGTGCCGCTCACTTCCTCTTTGTTTGACTGTCACCCTCAACTTAGGTAGACTTTACTCTCATCGACATGAGAGCATCC
>CM024754.1:13394371-13459436 GCA_014218235.1 Colocasia esculenta | reverse complement strand
CCCTTGCTCTGATACTACTGTAACGCCTCGATGCCTGGACCCCCGGCTCCTGCCAAGTTTCGACCATCGGCACCGCCGCCCACAAGCCCGAAGACCCGGAAGGGCTAACGGACCAATCTAACAAGATATGTGATGGGAGTAAGTAACAACAGCAACACTAAAATGTACCACCACGTGAAGGAAAGGTGTCCAACATAAGGTACGAGTCTAGTACATTCCCAAAGTATTAAAGTAAAAGTACAAAATAAAAAGGGAATAACATATCCCTTAGGAGCATACCCCGAGGGTGACGTAACATGTACTAGGGAACACTGGTTACGGAACACACCGTCTACTACGACCCCATCTCCTCAGTCCACCGCGGAGGGTACTGCTGTGAAGTCTCACCTGTTAAGGAGGGAATGAGCTTTACGAAGAAGCCCAGTAGGGACTACCAATCTCCCACTAGTTCAAACAGCAGAATAGATATAGATGTGCATAATTTAAATAAATCGAGTAAATCTATCCTACTAACAGAGTAAGTGTGGAAGCGTAAAGTAATTACACGGTCATCGGCCTAAACTAAACGTCGGGACCAGAAACCCGTTCAAACCACGGCACTGGGATGAATCCAAAGGCTGCAAGCACAGATAGTGAACAACTGTCTGGACAAAGACACTAGCCACAGAGGGCAACTACAGCTAGTCAACCGGTCAGCTGCACCACGCGCCTTACCCTCGACCGCCAGTCCATGTCTAGCACCTCCCGTCGGAGTGAGACGCGGAACTACAAGTAACAACCACAAATGTCGTAGTCTGGACAGACTACGGTCCCACGACTGGCCCCTCTAAATGGTACTGAAACCAAGTAGAGTGAGGTAGTGAGAAGGACTAGCTAATCTGCGGCAGAAGAAACGCCTCAACCACCTCGGCGTCCCAGACTCAGCTAAGAGAGCTCTACAAACACTCTATGTCGATGTCCCCACGTTTTCCCCTCTGCTACTAGAGTCCGTAGACTCGAGCTCGCCCACCGTCTGGAGAACTCCCTCAACAGACACGCGGGGACCTGGGGTCCAGGTAACGGTAACAACCTCTCAACAGACAAGCCCACAAGTGCCTAGCACCGGCGAAAGACTAGTGCAAAGCCATGCTAGGAACAACACAGGTGCCAAGAACCAGAGTCGCAACAGAACGGAAACTCCAACAGGCCGACAGTCGCTCTCGGTCTGAGAAGGCAACACGGATACTGTCGCTTTCTCACAGAAGGCAACACAAGGGTTGTCACCACCTGAACGACTATAGGCAGAGGTCCAGGTGACCATCCTGGACCTCCCACAACCCACAGGAAAAGCATGGTTTGAAGGCGACGGCCACCCTGCTGCCACCAAAACGCAACAAGGTGTGGCATCGTGTTCATACCAGAATGCGATGGGTCGGGCTATTGCGATCTGGGTCGCGACCACCAACGTGTCGTGACCACATACAAACACACCCGAGAGCCTCAAAACAAGGCCAAAGTCCCAAATCCGAGAAGTACAAGGGGAGGGGAGCATGGATAACAATGTAAGAACCATCCATAGGCACAAACCACCCTCATTCTCACCCATGCATGTCAAGGAAATGGATCTACACTCAAAGAACTTCACATGCAAGCATGGATCTCTCATCACCCAAACCCCCATATCAAGCACAAGAAGAACCACCAACACACATGCACGGCCTAACATGAGTTCTAAAGGCTTGGAGAAGGGGTTTGGAGGCCCTAGCATGATAGAACTAGGGGGAAGCCAAGGCGTCCCTACCTCAAAATGAAGAGCCAACCTGTTGGGGTCTTCTCGTGTGCATGGCCACCTCCTCCTCACTCCAAGCTCCACAAGGACACCGTCCACGAGCCACGAACATCCTCCTACACGTCGGAGAAGAGGATCACCATCACGAGAAGCAAGCCACACCCACGTCAGAGAAGACATCACACCGGGAAGGTTACACACCTCCCACACACCTCACACTCTCCCTCAAAACCTCACCACGGTGGAAACCCACACACAGAGGAGCCAGAGGAAGGAAAGGAGTGGGGAGAATGGGGAAGAAGAAGACTGTTCTGAGGCCTCAGCACTTTTGTGCCTCGGAGTTGAGAACGCGACACATTATCTATTGTGTTCACTTACTGAACGCGACGGCTAACCGGTCACGATCCCAAGGTCCTGGTCAGACCGGACCATCGGAACCTCCTAGCGTCACCCATGCAAGCCTAACATCCTGAACATGACACTTAACATGTCGCCTTCATGGTGTCAGTGGTTGACACGTGTCCCGTCTATCCCGACAGCAAGATAACAAAAAAGTACTCTGTGGTCAGAGGGCTGATTCCGACAACATGCATGTCACGTTCATAACAAGAATGCGACAGCCATCTTGTCGCCTTTAGAAGGCGACAACCCGATACGTCGCGACCTTCATCAGAAGGTGGCTGACCAAGGGAAGGAGGATGTTACATAGTACTTTAGGCCTTTCAGTGGACTCAAACTTGGGATCTTGTTCCACTTGCTTCTAACATTTTTCTAATTAGTTGCAAGTGGATTTACTAAATTAAGAACAAGTCTAATGGTAGCATTGTTGGTCATAAAGCTTGGCTTGTGGAACGGTGTTTTAGTACATAGGAGTACGACATTAATTATGATGAAGATTTTGCTCCAATTGCCAAAATGACCATTGCTCATACTCTCATTGTTATGTGGTTGTTCATTAGTGGCCACTTTTTCAACTAGACATGAAGAATACCTTTCTTCATGGAAGCATATGCACTCTCCTCCTAGTTTTTTTACACTGCCACTACATATCTATCCCCTTCGAAAGGATCTATATAGACTCAAACAAGCTCCTCGAACATAATTTGAGTGGTTCCATCAATTGTTGTTGACGATGGCTTTCAAAAGTGAAGAGGATTATTCTCTCTTTGTCCATATCTTCTCTTGGTTGAGTTAGTCTGCTTCTCTATATTGATGACATTGTCATCACCAGAGATGATGCTACTACAATTGCCTCTTAACCATTGTCGCCATTAATAGTTTGAGATGATGAACCTTGGGTCTGTGAGATACTTTGTTGGTCTTAAGGTGGTCTATTCTTCTCGTGGTTATTTGTTATCTAATAGAAGTACATTAGGGATATTCTTTAG
The DNA here is from genome assembly GCA_014218235.1 of Colocasia esculenta. NCBI lineage: Eukaryota > Viridiplantae > Streptophyta > Magnoliopsida > Alismatales > Araceae > Colocasia > Colocasia esculenta. The sequence goes on along the minus strand of CM024754.1, from coordinate 13,456,280 downwards.
CATGCTTCTCTTTCTGATACTCGCACTACTGATGCTCCTATAGTGACTCATCTCAAGGTTCTTCCATCCGATGGTGTTCCTATGTAGGATCCTACATGTTATCGACAACTTGTTGGAGCTTTAGTGTTTTCTTATTATTTATCATCCTAACATTGCTCATGCTATGCATGTCTTGATTCAGTTTGTCAATGCATCAACTTTAGTCCACTTTGCTTCTCTTTTGTATATTCATTAATATTTATGTAGCACCACTCCTTGCTCCTCACTAAAGCTTTATACTTATTCGGATGTTGATTGGGTTGGTGGTCCTACTGATTGTCACTTTACAACTAACTTCTGCAATTTCTCACTTCATCTCTCACTTGATAGAGTAAGAATGAAGCCTTTATCTCCCATTCTAGCACTAAGGCCGAGTATCATGTCATGGCTGACACTTCTGTTGAGATTGTTTGACTTCGTTGATTTCTTTGTGATTTTGGAGTTGATTCTTCAGCTCCCACACCTCTTTATTGCGACGATAGGAGTATTCTTCAAATAGCCAACAATCTTGTCTTCTATGAACGAACAAAATATACTAAGATTGATTGCCATTTTATTCTTCGCTATTATCTCTCCAAAACTTTGTCACCCCCGTACATTTCCTCTGTGGAGTAGCTTGTTGATCTTTATGTGAAGTCCTAAGTGATTCCACACTTTAAAGAACTTATTGGCAAACTCTCGATGAATGATCCCCCATGATTTTTTTTATATTTTTTTTGGGTGGGGGGGGGGGGGGGGGGGGGGGGGGGCGGTGGGGGCGCTTGGTAATACAAAAGTCAAATTTTACCTTTTCTCTGTATTCGTGACACCTATGAAACCAGGCTTCTTCACGGGGAGCAGGAACCCCTATGGTGAATACTCCATTACCCAGTTGAATAGAGATAAATCTGCTTGGCTGCCACTGCTGATTATGATTGCAGAATGCAACATTAAAAGTCCTTGTCCTTGTAATCCACTTTAAATAATGTTTAGTTGGAGTTTAATAATGGCCAGCATTTTGACACAGACAGCCCATATATAGGAAATTATCCCCGTTCATGACCAACCCTTCGAAGACTGACCATTGAGACTGAGACCGCGAAGGACTAGGAGTCGGAAGCAAGTTAGGACTATAGTAAGCAGGGGAAGTGTGGAGCTGAAATTTGGATGGAATGGCCTATGTGGGGAAATTGGATACCACTTGAATGGTTCCTATATATACGCACACAATCCACTGCAAGTGGGCAAACCGAAACAGGGAAGGAAAAGAAGATCAATGGAATTGCTACAGGATTTATAGCCAGCTGGATCATAAAGGACAACGAGTAGGGAAATTAAAAAACAAAGAGACCCAGAACGCGATCTGACTCACTAATTCCAGTCTTCGACGTAGTTACAGTTTGATCGTCCACCAAGAGTAATTGGAAAGAGGTGGGGGCAACTTTTAGTAACTAATTGATGTTGATTTTATGATCCACACTGATTAATGAGACGCTCTGCAGACAGTTGCACGCATTCGCTTATCTTGTTCATCGATCTAAAGCTGGCTAGATCTACGAGCGCAGCTGGTCCACCACCTTTAGAGAGATGGTACATGCACGCTCTGTGGGATACCGTTTGGGTGGGATATTATACGCTATCTGATACCAATACCTATATGTATTGAAGAAGCGTTCTCACGATCTCATCGAAGCTTCATCGTACAACATGACACGTTATATTCGAATAAAACAGTTGTCTACACTTCAAACGCCGTCATTTTCGATGTTGCATTCCTTGCACCAGGGGCCACATATGTAAATATACACTAACAAGAACAGTTGTACCGTATGACGAGGGACTTCTACAACTTGGGGTCCCATTTCCACTGAGACTACAAGCATGGATAATACGAGCCTTGTACGTCGTGCGGATGCTGTCTAAGGTTAAAACTGGGTGAAAGAAAGATTAATTTCCTTTCTGGAGTTAGGGGGTGTGGGTGTGGGCGGAGGTGGTTGTCTACATATGGGACGGGAGAATATTAAATGACACTCGAAGGCAGCTCTTTAATGGAGGAGGTTGCCCAACCTCTTCAAATTAAGGACGTCCCTATCAGACGTCTATTTCTTGGCACCTAACCAAGCAAACATAGTTATGATCGAGTGGATCTTTCTATGGACGTTTAATAGCGCAGGAGACTTCAACGAGTGCCATTCGGAAAAAGGTTAGATGAATAATGAAAGATAGAACCAACTAGATGCATGTGCGCAACAACGCACGAGCAGGCAGCCAATTGAAGTGCTAGTAAACATGCATGGAGATCGATGAAGGTTGACACGTACGGAGATCCTCTTTAATTTCTTCTTAATATGATGAACAGAGAAATGCGATCAGCAAGGTATATCGCTAATTAACACACAAAGTGTTCATTAAAGCGCAGACTATATATTGTTGCCTAAATTTCGGCTACGGTCGTCGGTGTGGGTCTTAATCGATCTGTGCACTTCAGAGATCCCATTAGAGAAATAAATGCTCAGTTCTTGGCGCCACATGCATCATACTATAATATATAGGTCTTAATCTGAAGACTTCCTTAATCTTCAGACCTCAGACCCCGGAAAGACACAGCCTGTCCAGTATTATTGGTATTGGACGGACGTCAATTTCTGGGCATGTAGATGGGCGCAGGAAACATTTGAAGGCCACTAAATCATGTGATCAAATAACACCAACTCCGTCTTAACTCGTCAAAAATACAGATTGGAATGTTACCAATTAATCGAAGTGATACATTTAAAGAGTGGCCAACTACTCCCATATGCGCGCAGGCAGCTGGCCGGCCCCCCTCCCACACCCACTTCGATCGTGTAAATATATATAGCTAGGTAGGATATCGATCCATCATCTGGCGCTGCAGATATGAGTGGGGGCGACCGCGCTTTGACTTGTTCCTCTGATAGGTCTCTACAGCATATTATCTAATTAGCATATGCAGCTCATTAACGACTTTAATTCCTTGCTTATTTTGCTTTATGATGATGACGACGTTTGTCCATGCATGGTATAGGTTCTACTGAGAGAACTAAAAAAGAGATGCCACGTAATCAGCATGCATGTTTTAAGTTGATGGCGACAAATTTGGGATCAGCTGGATGATGACACCTGTTTATGGATTAAATTATAGTTTAAATTGACGTTGACAGACATCAGCAGCTCCCTATATGTAGCTAATTAATATTAACATCATATCATCTCTCGCATATGATGGAGCGCCTATTCTTGATCAGATGGTGATCACGAGCTATCGTTTGGAGCATATATATTGATCTATATTAGTATGAGGATAGTGGAATCACCCAGCGAAAATATCACCTATTGTGAACATTCTGATGATGAACAGTAAATTATATCGTTGTAATTAACATTGCCGTGGTTCATTAACTGCCTATGCCTGGTTAATTTACACACGAGATTTGAGCATATGCATCTGCAAGGGTGACGAAGTTGGGCCTTCCGAAAGGAGAGGAGAAAAGGATCAGGGATACAACGCAAACCCACTTATTGCATGACGCATTTAACTTTATACGGCAGACAATTCGCCGAGCAAGGCGTAGACCAAACGTAATGCATGTGTAAGAATAATCAATCAAGCGTTGAAGTTAAAACATACAAGACACAAATGGAGGGTTTGCGCGAGTTCTCGACCAATATATACATATATATATCGCAATGCATAGATATCCATGACACATCTTAATGTGATACATGTATGACCTGCTTGCCATTATATTGGCTTTTTTTTTTCCTTACATGCCTATATTTTGAGAGAGAGAGAGCAGTAACTAAACTTGGACGAGTTCAGGAGATAAGATTGAAATGGATAAAGAGGGTGGAATAAATGGCACCAAAATATATGCATTTAGCAGCCTGCAGCATCTGAACCGAAGGAGGAGCTAGCCAGCCGTCGATCTTGGCACTTGGCATCTCACGATCGCAAGCCATGACTTATATCCCCTTAATTAACTACTATATTCTCTCTCTCTCTCTCTCTCTCTCTCCCTCTCCTTTTTTTTTCCCATCATTCTGATGAGCCGTAGTATTATTAATTATGGAAGACACCTAACCCCAAACATATAAGCATCGAGTTATATATATATCAGCCGGCTAAGGTACCTAGCTATATATGATCGAGCACTTATGATTCTTTCCAAAGTCCTTAGAGGACTAGTAATGCTGACGATGACCACAGCAGAAGCAGGATTAATCACATAGAAAAGCTCCCTTCGTCGTCTGCAAATCCTTCATTATCATGAGTAGGCAAGAAGCCGGCCGTCGCCATCGCCGCCGGGCAGTTCCGGCTGAGCAGCTCCTCTATCATCTGCATTGCGATCCTCTCCTCCTCGTCCATCGAACATCCTCCACCTCCTTCTGCTCCTGTCATCATCTCCTCTGGCGTCTCAGCCCCTGCCATCGGTACTACTGGATACGCTACTCGAGGTGGAGACGAGGTCTCCCGTATCTGTTGGCCGGCCTTCCCGAGCTCCACCGTCATAACCCAGTTAGCGTCGGGACGGGTTCCAGCCCTCTTCTGCCAGATGCCGATGTGAGAATTCTCGGTGTCAAGCCGAAGGCAGGTGAGGGAAGGCGACGGGGCCTTGCAGCACCGCCGGAGCTTTGCGCTGAGAAGCTCGGAGAGGCCGTTGGGGGACCCCATCTGCCGCTGATCACCGTCGGCCGGGGTCCTCGTAACCGGGAAGTTGGTCTTGGCGTTGCGACCGCTCATGAGCACCGCGGCCTGGTCGTAGGCGCGAGCAGCCTCCTCAGCCGTCTCGAATGTCCCCAGCCACACCCTTCTCTTCCTGGTGATGACAGGTTAACCGCACAGGGATATAAAAATTAAGCCGTACTCTGTGAGTTGCTAGACGCTAGTCCTCGAAGACAATGTAGGTCCACACACACACACACACACACACACACACACACACAGAGAGAGAGAGGTCTTACAGTAGGGGGTGCCTAATCTCCGAGACCCAGGAGCCCCAGTGTCGCTGCCTGACGCCTCTGAACTTCTTCGTTTGTACCATGATGTAAGGATAGTCAGAGTGTGTAGTGTGTGTGAGAGAGAGGGAATGTAGAAGGGATGGGGAGAGCTATGGGGGAAGACAAGAAGTAAAGGATGGCTCAGTGTGTTCAGAAGTGAGATCTTAAAAGTACGAAGCTGCAGAGGATGATGAATGATATAGAGGGGAGAGTGTGTGCGATTTATAAGATGGGAAATGGGTTAAAGCACAGAGATGAAGACGAACAGTACTACATTGAGTGTGTTTGTGTAACGTTGTTGTCGGTGAAACTCGAACGTGGAGCTCACCCGCAGTAGTCATTTATAATTTCATAGCTAGTTTTTAACCCACGCGTATAGAAATGATCATCACAACGACATCAAGGAGGACAATGGTACAATAGCCATGTGTACGTATGCCCCACCCCACCCCACACCCTCTCACTCTTCACCAACATACTAGTGAAACGACATAAGCAAATTAGCATTTTTCACTCCACAATATAATGCATGATGGCCTTCATGTCCTCTCTCTCTCTCTCTCTCTCTCTCTCTCTCTCTCTCTCTCACGGACACGACCCACCCACCCATTTCAATCATAATTCAGTATAGGATATATATAATTCTGGCACAATTAATTATGTATATATTCCAGTTAACTAGCAGGTAAGATTAAGGGCAATGATGCATATATATGCACCTTTGCTCCTTTAGAAAGATACATGACAATTTACTATATCCATTCCTCCTATTTGCTACGTACACCGTGAGCTGTAACACTTTGTTAAAAGGTAGAAACAAAGCGATTAAAAGGAATACCTTCCGAGAAGACGATGGGTTTCCCTTAAATGAAGCATGCATGAGATGTGGTGGTTGGAAGGTCGGGGTGAGGGTTAATTGTCTGCCAGAGACGATGGAGACCCCACCCCTACATATGGGACAACGTAAAGGGGCACACCTACCCCCCAACCCACAACAACAGGCTGCTCTGCTCCTTCACACGAAAACGCAATGGATGAACGTTTCTGGTATACCTGAGTAGCTGTCGTGTCAAGCTAAAACACACCACACTGACAGGGTCGGAGACCAGTGAGTAGCTGCTCTGGGCTGCAATATTATTATTGTGGAATGGTGGAGACAGCCAGCAGACGAAGTCGTCGAGACTTAGTTATTATTCGCACCCACTGGTGACGCTTGTCACAATTACATATGTAGCTAGGGTAGCAAACGAGAGAGGACTAAGGGATCGGGCTAGCCCCTTGGGCCATATGCCGACAATATTATTGTTCTGTCAAGAAAAAAGGACTATATTATTATTGAGATCTGCGAACCAAATTAATTATATTGAAGCGCAGGTCACAAGTTTTAGCTAACTATCTAGCTATACAAATCATGCAAGGGGATCATCGCGGTGAGATCAGTGGGGGTACTGAAAAGCACATGCAGATGGTGGGTGTGAACGGATCAAATGAAAGCCAAAGATTAATAGGGAGGTAGGCCATATGCATATGCTAGCTGTGGCTGCCAAAGAATTCCTCGATTGGAAATTACGTATCAATCAGTGAACGAGAAGGGGCGTTGTGGGTGTGTGATCTGTAAACAAGCCCGTACCCCACCCTCCACATGGACAAATCCCCCACCCCTTCCACACACACAACATGAATTAGCTGCAGTTTGTTGAAAGGTGCATGGTGTAGATGAGGGTCGGCTGCTGCTGCGCAGGGTGGAGGGACATGTGCACAGTAATTGCATTGGTGCCCACCCAAAGGCAAAGGCAACGTGGCATAAGGTGATAATGTGATCCATGAGTCGATCTGATCAATAGAAATATATAAAATACTAGTCACCTAGTGCATTGCGTACCCTTAATAGGAAACTCGCCGGCCTAGAGATATATATATATATATATATATACTGTAGGTAAATGATAGCAATTATATATTATACCCGTTGTGTACAACTGTAACTGGGGTTGCTGAGGAGACCCGTCCTTTTCTTTTCACATTAAACTACTTCACCTTTACTGATATAAAAGGTAGATTAGGATGCTAAAAGTCGCCAACAAAGCTGGCGGAAGCTGTGGGGACTCACTCTTTCAATGCCAGAAGAAAAGGCACTCTGTGCCAAACAGTGAGCTGGAATATATAGTTTTTTTCCCTCTTAATATGAGGGAAATTTTGCAAGAGAGCTCTATGGTCCTCAATAACAGAAGAACATCACCACAAGGTTACAAACTCCCCATGAATTGCTCTGATCGCATTTTTAACGTCACTTATACATATGTTGATTATTGGAACATCAACCGTTAGTATAACCTACTGTAACCCTTTCCTATATATTGTGATATATAGCCTCTGCTTCAACTGGATCATAATTCTCTGTATTAGATGAGGATCGGCACCACAAGATACTGCCACCCAAGCTCATAAGAACAATACCACTCACCGATGTAGAATCTAATTTATACGCTGTATCGATGAGTATTACTAAAGCGTTCTCAGATGAATACTCATCGTGACATTCCACTTCTTTGGTTGCTATTTCAATGTGCTGTTTTTTGTACCATAAAGTTCCATTTTCTTGATTAATTTTTGACCCAATTATATGAAGTGCGAAGGAGTTGTTTGTTTCCATATATCTTTAGGCATCTAACTCTCCGAAGATTCCATACGATCACAATAGCAAATGTAGCTGGAGGAAAACAATCCTCCAATTCCCTACCCTAGTACCCTCGACGTGGTACTTAATTTCTGATCTCACATTCACATGCATATATAATATAGACATCTCCATCTATTAATTAAACGTATATAACAGTGATCAGAAATGCCTAGGTATATAAAAGAGAATAGAAACGGAAAAATAAGAGGGAAAATGTATAAACTAAGAGAGGTCCATTCATGTAGGCATACTTGTTCCGTTGGCTTCTTCTCTCAACAACAAGCCGCAGTTGTAGACAATGCCCGTCGTCTGCCATGCACCAACAGTACCCACCTGCGGGTGCCTTCCACTCGACAACTTACATGCCTGCTGAAGTCGAAACTCTCTCTTGTCAGTAACGTATGCAAGGCACCGGCAACTCTGGATTTATGCACCAGATCTACTTTCAGCAATACATTGTCGAACGATCTCTTTTTGCGCACACACACACAGAGGAGAGAGAGTGTGTGCTCTATAAACAGGGAACAGGCTGCAGACGTACCCTAGCTACTTCTTTCCTTCATTCCTATCTCGCCTCTAGCTAGTTTGTGTAGAATGACCAGCTAACCCAGTCTTTCCTATCTCTCCCTTTCTAACTACTTAATTAAGCATATGTGCACCACGGGAATGAATGATCGATGCTTGTCACAATTAGCATACTGTACAGCCTCTCTTTGATTGTTCTTCCTTTTTCACAATTAATAAGCATGAGTCGAAGAGTTCAGGCAAGAAACACCAAGCTTTGAAGTTGTCGGCCACAGCCAAATGCCTGGATGTGAATATATATACTTCACATTTGGAATTACGTAAAAAGGATTTTTTTATCCCAGAGAGGTTTACAAATAATTCTGGGAAAACAACAACGACTGTTGACGTATTTGTCAAAGAAACTAGAGTACGTGATGAGAAATTAATTGGTCAGTTGGATATTCGAAAGCCAAAAACTTATTAATTCAAAGATTTTCTGGAACTATTTTTTTAGATTTTTATATTTTGTTTGATTTGGTTTTGACGGAACATTATTTTGAAAAATTCATAGAGTAATATATATATATATATATATATATATATATGCGTATCTTTATGCAAGTATATATCTAAGATCAAACGGGGCGGACCGTCTATGTTTTAGTAGATTATATTATAAATCTTGCTGTTATCTTCTAGATTTCTACTACTTTTTGTCCATTTTATAGTTGTTCTTGTTCTCTCTAAGAGTGGTAATATATAGAGGGGGCTTACAATGACAACAACACGCTTGACACGTTTGCCGTCTTTCCACATATGGGTTAAGAATAAAGAGATCTGAACGATCCAAGTAAGTGCCATGCTTGTTGAACTAATGTAACAAAGATTATAAAAACATCATGTCTATTGTGATAGTTTTAAAAAAAACTAAAAATTGCGTATAAAAAAAAGTCAAAAGATGCAAGAAAACCTCAAACTTACAAACAGCAGCTACTGTTCTAATGCCACCACAATGGTGCCACATTTGTTTAGCCTTATTCAGTTTATTTCTCTCACTTTTACTCTACATGAATGGGTTAAAGTCAATAAGTCGGATACCATTACAAAACACATTACACTATAAGAACCAATGTGTGAGCTCACCTGCCACTCTTCTATAAACCAGATTTTCACAGCCTTTTTCCATTGCTGGAAACCTGGATATTTTTGTTGGTATTAACCGATGGCAACTGCCATCGATTGGGTGCCCAGCGTGGGCAAGGCAACCTTTGGAAAGAGACAAACCGCACTGCGGTTGTCTCCCATGCGCAGAAAACTTTCGGAGTATTGTCCCTCGGAGAGACCAACGCAAGAAGGACTCTTCTTCTCACTCTCCCATGCGTAGGAGAGAAACAAGTCTCTCTCTCTCTCTCTCTCACTCCTGTGCAAGACTTCTCACACGGGACATCACCACCGGTTCTCGAAGGCGTTTGGAGTAAGGAAACTACGAAGAAGACTTTTGTAGCCTTCTTCTCGATCCTACGAGATTCCGCAACGCACGAGATACACACCCCGATCAAGATGGAACATTGGTATCAGAGCCAGGTTCACGTTCCTCTCTACACGATGTCATCGGATGATCTCCATGCGCAAGAACTTGTTGCAATGGACGAAGATGATTTTGAACCGATGGAGATCTCCACGGATGATGGTGAGGATAGCGTGGTTGGCAACGGCCCGACGCCCACGCAGGAGTCCATGGCGCCAATTAGATTTCGGCGACTGATGACTGCAAGGGATTACGTTGTAGCACTGCGCGCCTCTCCCTCGTCGCGCTCGGTTGACGTTCCTTCACCACCCTCACGCATGCAGGCAGTCCGCAGCCGTGCAGACGATGTTGTTCACGGGACTGCACTGCAGGCTGGACGCGGGCAAGGAGGAGGCAAAGTCCACGTGCCTATAGGCGCCACGGGCGGCAGCCATGCAGGCCACGCACACGGCCATGCAGGCCGCGTGGCCCACGTCCACGCAGGCATGCATGCCGCACACGGCCATGCAGGCCGCGCGGCTCGCGGCTAGGCAGGCCAACACGGAGGCCGCGCTGATCGCGACCACGCGGGCCGCGGCCTCGCGGGAGGCCGCACTGACCGCGGCCGCGGCCATGCAAGCCGCGAGCACGCGGACGGGAGCCGCGACCGTGGCCACGCGGGAGGTAGCGCAGCACGCGCGCTGGGGCCGGTGGCGCAGATGCGCGGCCCGTGGCCACGCGGGCTGGCCTGGACGTGCGGTCAGTGACACCGGCCGCCATGCAGGCGGACGTGGTGACCGCGGCCCAGGTGCACGCGGAGGTGTGCACGGGGGTCCTCGTGGCCATGCAGAGCGTGTTTGGGAGGGCATGGGTGGTCCCACGCATGCAGGCATGGCGGTTCGCAAAGGTGCAGGCGTGGCACTGCGCAGACATGTTGGTTTGGCTGAGCGCATAGGTACTGGTCCACCCATGCCCAGGCGCACTTTTTTGGTGGAACAGGCCTGCATGAGAGCGTCGGCCCGTCGGCGACGTGAACTTGACCATCTTGCAAGGCGTCGCACTAATGTGGTATTGCCGAGCAGACCTCGTGTTCGAGCCCGACTTAGCCGCATTATTGGACGTGGACCGGCAGGGAATGGTGACCCAGTCTCTCGTTGCCACCATAATGAATATTTGGCGGTACGATGAGTCCGACGTCACATACGGCATGTTCCCCGGTGCCGTGCCATGCCTCTGACCCACCTCCAGACGATACCTATAGCTATTATGATGTTATCGCAATTTTAAACATGATTTTATTATTTTTTTATCATTATTAGCTTCATGATTATGAGAATGTCTTATTTAAGTCCATGCAATAAATTGTATTAGTTAGTTTGATCTTATAATAAGTTTATTCATGCACTTTATATTCAAGCAATCTATGTATGATCCGATCATTTAAAATTATATGTTGAATCCTTTATTAAAAGAGAGTTTTGAACATGCATGATTAATTGTTGTTTGAGCATGCATGATCAATTGTTGTTCAAAATTATTAGAATATTTTTTGAACATGATTAGTTGTTGATTAATTCTTCATTTGAATATTCATGTTTAGTATATACATGCTTATTAATTGAGAGATGTTAGTTCCTCTCCATTTAAATTATTTGATCGAAATTACTCTAATAATATTGAATATTCTTATATAATGAGAGATGACGGTAGTACTCTAAGTCTACTTTCGATCTTATTATAAGGAGAATATTTAATGTTATAGTGTAGATTTTTGGATCAAATAGACTGATATGTAGAATTGTCAACTTAGCATTCTCATTATTATCTTAATGTAGTGATTCATCGTGGCCTCCAAGAACGTTATTGCTGACTTAACGAAAGGGGATAAATTAGATGGCACTAACTATGACATTTGGCATCGAAAAGTCCAATATCTCTTGAATGAGCAAGAGTTACATGATCACATTACTACGTCCATGACCCCGCCCGAAGAAGGCAACACTGCTCAACACCACAGAAATCAAGAGGCTTACAAGTCATGGTTCAACAAAGATCGCAGCACGCGCTTTACACTGTTAAGCAGCATGCAGGATGATCTGATTGGCGAGTTTGATAAGTGTAAGACTGCCAAGGAGATGTGGGATAAGTTGAAGATTACTTTTGGAGGAAGCTCTACCACGAGGTTAAGGGCTCTTGTTTTGAAATTTGAGACCCTCTGAAAGGATCCCAGTCAGAACATGACTAAGCATCTAAGGATGATGTCAAGCATGATCCGCGACTTGAAGTCTGCAGGTCACGATCTCACCGATGAGCAGCAGGTGCAGGCTGTAATAAGATCTTTGCCAGACTCTTGGACTCACATGAAACAAATCCTTACTCACAATGAGAGTATTAAGAATTTTTCTGTTATCGGCGACACTGGAAAGATGATGTCAAGCATTTATTTCCAATAGAAAGTTTATCTTTATAAGATATCCTGAAGGCTCTAAGGGTTATGTCATGTACGGACAACATCCGAATGGAGGAATGACAGAAAAAGACGTCCGAGATATTGTTTTCTTAGAAACAGAATTTCCTAGTATCGGCGACACTGGAAAGAGTCTTGATCTCCATGAGTTGGATGACCCTAATGATGTTCTACCATCTTCCAGTGAAGGGAGGGAATTAGTTCCTAACCAGGAAGCCACTGGACATAGTAGAGATGATCATTATGATAGTGGGAGCTTTGTGCTTAGTGGGAGCACACCTATAGAAGAACAAGACGATTAGATACACCGTAGCAAATGTGGACACATTCCTCGTCGTCAATTTGAGATCGAAGAGGAAGCTCTTGTGTGCCAGCTTGCTGATGATGATGAGCCTACTTCTGTTAAAGAAGTATTAACTTCATCTGCTAGTAAAGAGTGGAAGGAAGCAATGCAAGATGAGATGGACTCTATGAGTAAGAATCAGGTTTGGGATCTTGTCGACCTCCCTCCAGGGCGTAAGGCTATTGGAAATAAATGATTTTCAAAGTCAAATGCAAGGCGGATGGATCAATCGACAAATTTAAAGCACGACTTGTGGTGAATGGATATACTCAAAAGGAGGGTATAGATTTCGATGAGACATTCTCCACAGTGGTGAGATTCACATCGGTTCGCCTTATTCTAGCCATTGTTGCACACTTAGACTTAGAACTTTTTCAGATGGACGTTAAAACAACATTTCTCAATGGACAACTAGACGAAGAAATTTATATGGTTCAACCAGAAGGTTTTGAGGCAAAGGGACAAGAGCGCAAAGTTTGTCGTCTCAAACGTTCCATTTATGGCCTCAAACAATCGTCTAGACATTGGTATTTTAGATTTCATAAATCTATTATCTCATTTGGTTTTGAGATGATTGAAGAAGACCACTGTGTGTATGTTAAACGTACGGCGGAAAAGATTCTTATTTTGTCATTATATGTTGATGACATTTTACTGGCTAGAAATGACATGGAGTCTATCGAAGCCACTCGAAAATGGTTGTCTTTTATCTTTGAGATAAAAGACATGGGTGAAGCAAATTATGTGCTAGGAATAAAAATCACGAGGGATCGCTTGAATAAACTTCTGTGTTTGTCACAGGAGACTTATATAAATAAGATTCTTGAGCGATTCCAGATGTATTATTCCAAACCCATCGATACTCCAATTGATAAGAGTTGCGTTTTAAGTATCAGTCAATGTCCACAAACTGATAAGGAAAAGAATGAAATGTCTAAAGTGCCATATGCTGCTGCAATTGGGAGCCTAATGTACTCCATGTTATGTACACTGCCAGACATTAGCTTTGCGGTGGGTCTTGTTAGTCGTTATCAAAGTACGATCTCGTTTTTGGAAAGCAGTTAAGAGAATTTTTCGATATCTCCGTGGTACTTCAGACCTTGTCTTATGTTACAAAGGAGGTGACTTAAGATTGAGAGGTTACAGTGATGCTGATTGGGCCGATGATAAAGATGAGCGCAAATCCACCTTAGGCTATGTGTTTATGTTAGGTGGAGGGGCCATTTCTTGGTGTAGCAAGAAACAAACGTGCATCGCTTTATCCACCATGGAATCAGAATATGTGGCTTATTCTGCTGTATGTCAAGAGGCTATTTGGTTGCAGAGTTTCCTACAGCGATTGGCCATGACCCAATTGTCAAAGGAGGAGGTGGTGTTGTATGTTGATAGCACATCGGCCTTGGCCTATGCTAAGGACCCTAAATACCATGGACGAACCAAACACATTGACATTCGTTATCACTACATTCGGGATTTAGTTGCAAAGGAGTTGGTGGTTCTCCGACACATTTCGACAGCTCATATGTTGGCCGATCCACTAACTAAACAAATCCCGAGGGAGGCATTTGTAACCCATATTAGAAATATGGGATTGTGTAAATTGTAATTTACATAATTATTCATTGACAATTAATTTATTATGTTTTCCTTCCTTATGTGTGTCTATGGTTGGAATACTTTACACATCAAGAAAAGTGTCACTAGGCTCTGAATGGACCCTCTCACACGGGTCATTTGCCTTGGCGCTAAGAAAGCTAGCAAGATGAGACAATTTATATCTATGGTGCTATGAGAGCGAGCATGATAAATTTATATCTATGGCGCTCTGAAAGCGAGCAAGATATTTTCTTTTTATTGTCGTCTTAAACTGAATTAAGATGAGATCCCTCTAGATCGATCACAGGATATGAGAATCAAATCCGTGAAGCCTTTACTAAGCCGGTTGTGAGTTTTATGATAAGACGTCATGAGACTCGGGTTAGGCGCAGTGGGAGTGGCTAGACTAAGAACCGTACGGTGTTTTTATTCTGTTGTATGTGACACGCCCATAATGATGGAAGAACACTGTAGCATGTGACTCATACCACATGTGCGTAAGACGACCGTTGAAGAGAATGATGAATGAGATCTCTATTTCATCATTGTGTGAGCTCTTGGATCATAATTTGTTGATCTATCTGTACCCTTAGGACTTGAGATCTATGTCATGCAAAGGAAGCTTGATGTCGCTACTTTAGCATGCTCCTTAGGCTATGGCTGATACAGTCCAGCGGGACATGACTAGGAAAGCGGTCAAGACTAATTGAATTGACATGAGAACTCAAGAAAGACATCTAAATATTGCACCATGTTTTGTGGCTCATACCTCGAGGGACTATGTCGACTTAGTGGCGATAAAGTCGTGAGTACAAAGTATTTGAGTTTTGATGTCGCTAGTTTTTAAGAGATCCAGGATGTCAAAGCTCGTGAATATTGAAGATATCTAGGGTACTACGGGATTCCTTTAGAGTATTGTGATCTGTTAGTTTTGGTGATAACTTAATAGATCACTACTCATTTGTTGTGCTGACTCTCGTAAGGTCGCTCACTCCATTCGCCGTATGTAAGATTGAGAAGCAAGTGTCGAGAGATGAATTGCTCTTAGTGAGCAACTGACTTTTATTGTGCCCTCTGTGGGCAAGTGGGAGATATTAACCGATGGCAACTGCCATCGGTTGGGTGCCTAGCATGGGCAAGGCAACCTTTGGAAAGACATAACCGCACTGCGGTTGTCTCCCATGCACAGAAAACTTTTGGAGTATTGTCCTTGTGAGAGACCAACGCAAGAAGGACTCTTCTTCTCACTCTCCCATGCGCAGGAGAGAAACAAGTCTCTCTCTCTCTTGAGATACATCCTGCGCAAGACTCTCTCTCTCTCTCTCTCACTCCGGTGCAAGATTTCTCACACGGGACATCACCACCGGATCTCGAAGGCGTTTGGAACGAGGAAACTATGAAGAAGACTCTTGTAGCCTTCTTCTCGATCCTACGAGATTCCGCAACGCACGAGGTACACACCCCGATCAAGATCGAACAGTTGGGAAGGCCTTAACTTTAGGTTGAAGTAACACCTACAGAGCGTGGACTTGAAGGACCTTCGCTTCTGTGATAGGTCTTTAAGGACCCATTTTCTGTAAGTCTCATCACAGTCATACTTTCTCTGCAGCAACAATGACAAGTACAAAAATTAAGCAATGTTAATAGAACACATAAAATTATGCAAGGTTAATAGAAAAAATATAATTTAAGACCTTTATGTATTTCCAAATTAACATCCTCTATATTATAGAACTGGGGACTTTTGACCAGTACTATTCCTTGTGATAGTAGGAAGGTTCCTAGAGACCACCCGCCATGCCTCATTGGCTGGCCAATGTCATTCCATTCAACATAAATCTGCCTACTAGTCTCCAACTCATGCACCTGATGAGATGATGTTGGACCTCAAACCCTACAATCAAGGGTAGCCTAACTTCCACCTTTCTTCTCCTGACCACCATTGTCTTGTACACTATCACATTCTGCTTCCTTTGTAGTGTTTTTTTCAACACCACTAGAGTGTATTGGTAGATCTCCTCTCGACAAATTTCTCATTGCCTATTCAAAGACATCCACTTCTGAGTAGCTGAACCATTTCTCTAATAGCTGGAAATGAAAGGAAAATATATAGCAGATACGTATGACTAACATAAATCAAGGAAATAAATACCAGATAAAACAATCCAAAAAGTAGTCCACACACAAAATAGGGATAGTCATCCAAGGAAAAGTCTACTGGAGCCTTCTGAATAAACAAAGACATGTAATATGATGCAAAATCCCCACACTCTGTGCCATTTTTCTGTTGTGGGACCTGAGGACAAAAAAATGTAATATAGAGCATTGCATTTGAATTAGGACGAGAAGATTTATAAAGGACACTATGACACAGCTTGCAGACCCTCAGAATTAGAAGAGGAATAGAGGAGATTGTTAGATTTAATCTAATTATGAGCATACATATATATAATTGTATATTATTAGCTATCATAAAGTTTATCTCTATTAATGTGATTAATTAAGGATTATATTATTTGGAGATTTAAACATAAAAGTATGGGTCATATTTAATTATGTGTAGACACCAAAAGGCACAACAACCGCCTCTTGGTTGTTTATTAAAAAGGGGGTCATAGTCTCCAATTGGTACAGTTCTCCCTATCATCCCATCACCAAAGTAGACGTTGCTGGAGAAATACCGTACTGGATTCAAAGATCACTTCCCATGGATCCAAATATGTTTCTGTTGTACATTTATATTGTTTCGACATGGAGATCATTAGGCAACTCATGTTCTAGAAATTTAATCTCCCTCTTAAATTTTCAACAATTGGTATCATAGTCTTAAATCGATGTTAAAATTATGAAAATCGAGTTTTTCGTTACTGGAATACCGTGAGGGTGTTGTTCTGTTCTTGCGGGGAAGTGGGTAGTACTTCTCGTTCCTTCCCGGCATTTGGGTCGAATAGCGATGTTGGGGCCGTTGTGGTACTGGTTTCCCAGTGCCGCAACCTCCGCAGGACGTGACGCTCAGCAGGGTGCCTACCCGCGAACGCTGCGCCTGTTACCGGCGCTGGAAGGGAGCCTTCGCGTGGCATTTTGAGGGAGGAAAATATTTTTCCCATCGCTACCTAGGGACCCAAAGGGCTTCTTGTTTTTTTCTTAATTAACCTTCAACTTTTCTTATCACACATATACTTGCCCACTTTCATTATATGCAAAATAGAAAGAATCACCAGTTCTTTTGTATGTATATGCATGTGCATACAGTAAAAAAAAATGATGCACCCATTGCCTTCTTTCTTTATGCGCATGGATCAAGGAACACTTTTATTTTCTTAAAAATGTTCATGTTATAATGAATGATAAGGAAGGCACTCAATGCAAGCAATTTTATCATATTTAAATCCCCAATGGTTATATACTTTGAGTACATTTGATTTATTTCAAGATGTACTCAATGCAAGCCTTTCCTCTTCGCAGTGGTTCCCAGACGGCGTACGGGAGGCCAGCGTTCCCTGAGATCCATTCGCATCTTACTTCAAGGTGTGGTATTAAAGAATCCTTTGTTATCAGCGCTATGGATAACTTGCATCTTCTATTGCGCTTCAAATGTCAAGATGATTACCTGAGGGTGCTCCTACGTGAGTCCATATATGTTCAAGGCAAGCTTTTCAGATTCTTCAAGTGGACACCATTGTTCAAACCTTCCGAGGATCCTACTTTCATCCCGGTGTGGGTGGAGTTTCCTGAGCTACCTGTCAATCTCTATCACAAGAAATTACTGGCTTCAATCGCAGGTAACGTTGGCCCGGTTCTGCAAATTGCCCATACAACAGAACTCCTTCTGAATACGAAGGCGGCTCGGGTTTGTGTTGAGCTTGATCTCATTAAACCTAGGCCTGGTAGATTATGGATTGGGATGGGTGATTTAGGTGGTTATTGGTAGGATATAACCTATGTCAATCTACCTGCCTATTGTTTTTCTTGCCATCGGCTAGGCCACTCAAAGGATGTCTGTAGTTCCATAGAAGGTGGAAGCCAAAGGACGAAACAGATTTCAACTAACCCCCCAAGAGTTTGGGTTCCTGTTCGTGGAGATGTTGATGTGGTGCATAGTGTGCATGATGACCAGTCTAAGGTTCAAGCTGTTGAACATGAGGTAGAGGGCCATCCATCTGCGCTCGGTGCTGCAATCATGGAAGCCTAGCCTCAAGAAGTTCACCAGAATTTGGACTCTCCCGGAGGCATTGCTCAGGGTGTCGGCAGGGTCACGGAGGCGGCGATGGTTCTGTCACATGCCTCGCTTAGCCCCGGCAAATCCGGCGTAAATCTGGTTGGCGAAGGATTACCGCAGCCGCCATCATCGGAGCTGGGCGAGTCTTTTGCAATGGATCTCACTAATCGTGGGATCTCCGTAGCGAACGTGGGAGGTATCATCGCTGGCAGATCCAGCTCGTTGGCACGTTCAATCTTGCCATGTTTTGTTGTTCTGACTTATTCCAAGAAAATTGACAGTGGAAAAGGTGATGCTGAAAACGCTGGGCTACCTTTGGGCCCATCCACGGTGGCCTCTATAGACCAAGTGGTTCAGGATAATCTGATCCAAACTTCTATAGGGGAATCAAATCGCTTGGGTCACTTGACAGATGTCTCTATTGCTCATGGTACCTGCATGGCGGTTACTGAACAACAGGAGCTGCATGTTGAGCACGATGTGAATGTAGAGTTACTCCCCCTGGTTTTGTTGTTGAAGTTGCGGACTCTCCTTCTACGGCACTTGAAACTAATCCCATGACGTTCGCTCAGGTTGTGCGCCAATCCCCAGCCTCACAGGTGAAGTCTACATATGGAGGAAATCCTAACGCCCCTTCTAGTGGTTCATCTTCTGGTCATCGTATCTCTCGACCCTCTTGCAAAAGGGGAGTTAGGATTTCTTTACCGATCACTAGAGAACAATCTTCTAGTCATGTGCGGCAGAATGATGCAATTTACATGCTACCTCTAGCACCACCTACAGATATGCAGAAGAAGGCTCTTTCTATTGCTGAACTTGCTAAAGCTGAGAATATATTCATGCCTGGGTTTTCTTTTCATTCTGAGGCATCCGAAATGGATTCAGATGAATAACAAATGGAGCGTTGTTCACGTCGACTGGGATTACGACCTCGGGGTGTTCTCCGGTGAACTCATTCCTAGGATAGATCCTCTATAGAGTTTTAGATATCTTTTCTCTGGTTTTACCTGTTTTGGGCTATTGTCTATGTTTCTCCTTCTTTCAGTTTTATTAATAAAATAAAGTAGCCATTTTTGGCCATTCTATTAAAAAATTTTATTTCAAGATAAATCTAGATAATCTTTTGGCATCAAATTTTGGTATATTATGGATGTCTAATTTCTGAAATAAATTAATTGAAACAACATGCTACCAAAGTAGCCTCTCTTGTGTAAATTAACTTATTTTGGGATATCAAGATGGTTGTATTTGTGTAATTCATGTAAATATTTACTAGCCCAAAGGATAGTTAATATTTGACCAAATTTACATATATGCACATTTGTAACAGTAAATATGTGACAATTATTTGGTATTTCATGTGGATAATAACTCGGTCCAAAGAAAGGCTTATTGTTTGACAAAATTTATTGTCAATATTTGACTGTTACACCAAGAGTATCACTTGCAAGTTAATGTTTTTGTCCAAAGACAAAATGTTATCTTGTGATGGGTTGTACCATTAGATGAAATTTATTTTCAACATGATATGAAACTTATGTGAGCTATTGTTTTGTTTTCTTACGGTTACAGGTTCTGCTAATAATATTTCTGCCAACATTAATTCAGTTCCTATGCTTAATGGTACTAACTTCAAGACATGGAATTGAGAACGTGATAATTATTCTCAGTGTTATGGATCTAGATCTTGCATTAAGACTTGAACGACCTAATGAGGTTACAGAATCCAACTCTACTAAGGAAAAAAGAGACATGGAAAAGTGGGACCGTTCAAACCGCATGAGTCTTATGATCATGAAGCGTGTCATTCCAGAAGCATTCAGAGGCATTATGCCTGAAGAGGTTACTACATCTAAAGGTTTCCTTGAGAAAATTAAGAAAAGGTTTGCCAAGAATGATAAAGCTGAAACTAGTACACTCTTGGCTAATATGATTTCTGTAAGACCCGGCCCTCTTGGGCCCTTGGCCCTGTCCTCAAGGTCATGATGGACACCCTGGTCACGACATGGTCGTGCCAGGGGAGCCTGACACGATAGGCTTTTAGTCACGGCACACTTGGCCGTCGCGTTATGGGGGGAGGGGGGGGTCGCATTCTTGTCGCTGCGTCTGAAGGCGATGCGATTGCTTTTTGACCGATCTGACCGGTGTCCTTTCTGCCAGAACGGCTTTGTCGGGTGTCATGTGCGTACAGCGTTGACGCGACCTGGTAGGCCGTCACATTCTGGTTTCCCGGTCTTTGAGGTTTGACCACCTTTTGGTGTCATGCCAGGCTCGGTGGTCGTGACATGCGACGTGTTTGCTGTCGCACCGGCTCGACCCGTCGCGTCTCTGGGGCCGTCGGTTCAAAACCGAGGCAGGCGACCCCCCTTTTTTTTCCCCTTCCTTTCTTCTTCTTCTTTCTTCTTCCTCCCCCTCTAAGCCCTTGGCTTCTTCGGAGATTCTTGGTGTTTTGGGCGAGGAGGTGATGCCTGTTCGTGTAGGTAGCGTGCTCGTGGTGCTGGAAGTGAGAAGGAGGTGGCCATTCCGACGTGAAGTCCCCAATGGGTCGGCTAGGGACCCTCTTCTCCTCTCGTTCTAAGCATGCTCCCTTCCCCCTTGAGGCAGTTGTTTCTCCATGGTTTGGGGTTGTGGGGTGTGAGGATCATGCTCGTAGTGAGTGAGGTTTTCATCGAGCGTAGATTTCCTTGTAATCCATGTTTTACGGGGTTTGAGGGTGGTTTGTGTGTTTGTAAGCTTCCCGTGCTCCCCTCCCCCTTATGGATGTGTTTGTACCAGTTTTGGAGTGGTCTTTGGGAGGGTTGTCCCGGGACCCCACTCGACTAAGGTCACGATCGGCTTAGGTGTCGCGATCATGTCGCGACCGGCATGGCCGCCGCAACATGGTCGCTACACCCTAAGGCGTTGCGACAGGTAGGGACGTCACGACAGTGTCGTGACGGCCATAGGCTTCGCGACAGTGTCAGATACATGTTAGATCTTGCAAAGTTCTGTTTCTCATGGAATCTTCAATGTTTCTGGTTCTTTCTGTACCCGTGGCACCATTGCTAGTTCCTAGTACGGTCCTACACTAGTCGTTCACCCAGTGCTCGGCACCTGAGGGCTTGTCCCATGAGAGAGGTTGTTATCGTTTGCTTGGGACCCCCATCCTCGTGCGCCTTAGAGGGAGCGTTCGGGGTGACGAGCATACTCGAGTCATGGACTCTGGAGTTGAGGGGGAAAAGGTGGTTAGGACAGCGACGTCGAGTCATTTGCAGAGCTCTCTTGGTTATTCTGGGACACCGAGGACGGCCGAAGTTATACCCGGTGCAGGCCAGCCAGTCCTTTTTCTCACTGCCTCGCTCTTTATGGCCCCGGAACCACCTAGAGAGGCCAGGCGTGGGACCGTAGTCTAGCCAGACTATGACAGTTACTGGTGTGCACTTTGTGCTCCTGCCTCCACTCTGACGAGACGTGGAGGTTTGGACCTGGGTCGAGGATAAGATGTCAGTGGACTCACTTGATCGGTTGACTAGTGGTAGTGTTTTCCATGGCTAGTGTTTCTTGTCCAGGCAGGGTTCTCTCTGTCTGCGTTGCCAACTGTGTGGTGGTCACGATGAGCAGGTTCTATGGAGTTTCTGATCGTGGTGTCCTTCTGTACCGTTGCTAGTTAGTAGCTTTGCTTCCGCACTATCTATGGTAGAGTAGAATATATATAACTGTTGTTATTTAATTGTTCATATATTTCTTTCCCACTTGTTAGAGTCAGTAGGAGATTGGTAGTCCATACTGAGCTTCTGTTGTGAAGCTCATCCCTTCTTTTTCCAGGTGAGACTTCTCAGCAGCAGCAGGGTGCGCGTCGGGCGGAGTAGGTGGGGCGGTAGTCGTCGTCCCCGCAGCTAGCAGTAATTTCCCCCTTTCAGTTGTACGTCACCCTCAGGGTATGCCCCTAAGGGCTCTGTCCTTCCCTTTTTATGTACTAGTTGTGCGTGTGTTGGGACTGTACCTAGAGTGATACGCTGAGGTCTCGCTCTTCTTTCTGCTTCCGCGTGTGTGTGCATCTAGTTCAGTAGTTGATGTTTATTTCCCTTACATATTATGCTAGACTTGTGTTATAGCCCTTCCGGGTCCCCAGATCCGTGGGCGGCGACTACGAAAATCGGGTCCTTGGGTTGGGCCGAGGGTCGGGTTCTCGGGTCGTTATAGTTTGTATCAAAGCGAGAGTCTAACAGGACTTGTAGTGGATTTAAACTGCAACAGGAAGTCCCAATAGTAGTACAAGTACACTGCTAGTCGCTTGAGTTGGTATCGTTAACCTTGTTGGTTGTGTGTCGTGCAGAATATGGCTCCGCGCAGGCGTAGGCAGACCAGAGAGCTGATGGAGCAGCAGGGTGAGACAGATATGCCAGCGTTGGGTCAGGTTCAGGAGGAGGTGTCAGCGGAGGAGTCTGTGGCACTACCTCAGGAGGCAGCAGCAGTAGCAGGTGGGCAGCAGCAACAGTGGTACCAGGCCCCGCCACAGCAGTATGCGGATTGGTTTCCTTTGGCTGAGCAGTTCTTCAGAACCCTGTACCAGGGAGCGTGGCAACCTGGGCAGGCAGCAGTGGGAGGTCAGCCGCCAGTACCTCCCCCAGCAGTACCAGAGCAGCAGGCAGATCCGTAGGTAGAGCAGCCAGCAGTTCAGCAGGCATCGGGCACTAGGAGTACCTGGGTTGGTAGGAGGAGGACGGGTGTCGCTGAGGACAGGACCGATTTCTTAGAGAGGTTCTTGCGTCTCCGACTGCCGATGTTCTACAACGACTATGACCCATACAGAGCTGAGAGTTGGCAACACGAGTTGGAGCATACGTTCGAGACCATGGAGTGCGCCGAGGTGGACCAGGTGAGACTGGCAGTGTATCAGCTCAAGGGACCAGCCCGTGAGTGGTGGAGAGTTCAGAGGCAGACTCACTTCCCAGGGTAGCGTTTAGATCAGATTACTTGGCAATGGTTTTTGGAGGTCTTCCACGGCGAGTATTTCCCTGATTATGCTCGACGTGAGAGATGAGATCAGTTTCATGAGTTGGTTCAGGGTGATCTGACGGTTGCTCAGTATCACCAGAGGTTTGTCCGATTGTTGAGGCATGCTCCTCACGTGGCAGGCAGTAAGTAGGCTTGTGCAAAGAGGTTTATTACAGAACTGAGGCCAGATTTGAGGTGGGGCGTGACCGCCCATATGTGTACCACCTTGGGAGTGGCAGTGGCTAAGGCCACCGCCTTGGAGAGAGAGACCTGGCAGCCCCAGCAGCAGCAGCAGCAGGGAGGAGCTTCCTCTAGGACCACACTGTACCAGCGCCCCGCAAGTAGTTGTGGTAGTGCGACTTCTTCTTCTCTGGGCTCAGGCAGTTTGGGCAGTTCCAGTTTGCGCTCGAGGTTCAAGCAGATGACCACTCGTGGAGGTGGTCGGGGCAAGCAATAGAAACGCCAATCGAGGTTTGCAGAGCAGTCGGTCCAGCAAGAAGCCGAGCAGGGCAGGCAGGAGGCAGTCTATTACACTTGTGGTTTGCCGGGCCACTTCAGGAGGGATTGCCCGATGGGGCAAGTCCAGCAGCCGTAGCAGCCAGTGCAGTACACTCAGCAGTTGCCGCAATACCAGTACCCTCTACAGCAGTAGGCACCCCGTCAGCAGCAGCAGGGGCAGTACCATTTGCAGCCTCAGCAGTTTTAGCAGCATCAGTAGCCCCAGTAGTTTCAACCGTACCAGCAGCATCAGCAGCAGTTTACACAGCACCAGCAGCTGTCACAGCAGTAGCAACCCCAGCGGGTGCCGCAGCGTGGGCGTGGTCATGGCCGTGTGATGGCTCTCACCAAGGAGGAGGCCAAGGCGTCAAACTTGGTTATAGGTACTTTGCCTATCCTTGGTAGAGCTGCTCATGTTCTGGTTGACCCTGGTGCTCCTCTCTGTTTTGCTTCCGAGGAGTTTTACGAGTCGCTGGTTCGTCACACATTTGAGAGGCAGTGTGATGTGATGGTTGATCTTCCATCCGGTGATTATATGCGTTCTTTCTGTTACCTTGAGGGTGTCACAGTTGAGGTCCAAGGACACCAGTTTCCGGCCAGGTTGTACGTATTGTAGCTTCGTGACTTTGACATCATCCTTGGCATGGACTGGTTGCAGGCTCACTCAGCTGTGGTGGATTGTCAGCGGAAGACCATTCGGTTTGAGATACCTAGAGCGTCTGTTCTCAGCTTCCGAGGCATCCGGTCTACCCATCGACCTTTTATTTCTTTCTGTAGAGCTCTTCGTTTGATCCGCGATGGTTGCATAGCATACCTTGCTTCTGCTTGTTCCTTGGAGCCTAGCGGGTCGTCGGTTTTTGACGTGCCTATTGTTTGTGAGTTTCCTAATGTTTTCCCGAAGGGTCTACCTGGGTTGCCGCCTGAGCAGGAGGTAGAGTTCTCTATTGAGCTTTTGCCAGTTATGATGCCTTTGTCTAAGGCACCTTACCTAAGGCGTCGCGACATGGTCGCGACAGCTAGGGACGTGGTGGCAGTGTCGCGACGGCCCTGGGCGTCGCGACAATGTCAGACACAAGTTAGATCTTGTGAAGTTCTATTTCTTGTGGAGTCTTCGTTGTTTCTCATTCTTTCTGTACCCGTGGCACCAGTCGACTCCACCATGGGCAAATTTCATGTTGCGCCATAATGCCATAAATGGCACTCATTTTGCCTTGCAAGAGTGTTTTTCCGATATTTTTGGATCTCACCCATCCTTCCCCGGTGCTTCCCCTCCATTTCCAAGGCTGGCCCGAGGTCGTAGGCAACATTTTCAAGTCGCGACGGGTCTTCGGGGCGCGTTAATGAAGTCGCGACGGGTCTGGTGGTCGCATTAGAAACGCGTCTGGCATGTTCGACGCGATTCCATAGTCGCGCTGGGCATGCGGGACGCGACAAGGCCAAATGGACCTTATCGCAGCGGCCTTATGCGATGCGACAAGGAATTTACCTATTTTATTTATGAAAAATGCCCAATGCCATGAATGCGTCCGCTGTGAGCGCCGCGATTTTATGTCGATTTTGGTAGGATTTTTATAAGTAAAATTCATAAATGCTTTATCACATCCTACCATCCTGATGTGTTTCAAATCAAAGACGTGTCGGCCTTAGCCGATGCGATTAGGCCCTAGCCCCCAAAAGTCGTCGCACTCGAGCGCCCGTACCTTGGAATCATGCGAAATCTCTGAATCACATCCGCCTGAGCCGCCGAGTTTAGCCCCTAGCCTGACACGCATTTATGGCCCACGTGCCCAAAATGAAGTCGCGTCTAGGTAGGCCGACGCATTTCAAGGACGCGGCGCGCTGACCTGACGCGATTCTGAAGGCGGTCGCATGCTATAATCATCGCATCGTGTCAAATAAAAAGCTTGCAAATCGCGGCGCGCCGGTCAAACGCGATTCAGTCATATAGTCGCGGCGGCTGTGCCCGACGCAATTCAAGAATCTATTGCCTATAAATAGACCCCCGAGGGTCATTTGTAAAAGGGGGTTCCAACGATCGCGGCAAAGCCCTGCCGGATTCCCGTCTCGACCCCGGCCCAGGGGGACCTTCTACTTCAAACCATCCATTCGATCCACTGGAGTCTGGAGCCGGCATCTCCTCCGTCGTCCACGTGCATCGAGGCAGGAGCATCTTCCTCCTCTCCATCCAGTCCAGCAGCGCCGTCACGCCTACCAACATTTGGGGAAGCACCCCTCCCCTTTCTCCCTTTCTTATTTACATTCCATCTCCCCGGG
The DNA here is from genome assembly GCA_014218235.1 of Colocasia esculenta. Taxonomy (NCBI): domain Eukaryota; kingdom Viridiplantae; phylum Streptophyta; class Magnoliopsida; order Alismatales; family Araceae; genus Colocasia; species Colocasia esculenta. The sequence goes on along the minus strand of CM024754.1, from coordinate 13,430,175 downwards.
CCCCGCGTGGCTCTTTTCATTTCAACTCCTCCGGGCCCCACATGGCTCCTTTCTTTTACACACACACACATGCATGCACACACACACATACACACCCCACATTTTTAGGGGTTTAAAATCCACCACACGGTAAGTCGTTCCCCATACCCTTCATTTCATTTATTCTTTATTTTTAAGAATTGTATACTACACCTGTGGCTAATCCATTCCTTTGTCTTTGTATTATTTTAAGGGTAATCAAATGGAAAACGTCCTCTACCACGGTCGACCGTGCTCGTAGAGGAAGAAAGGACCCACATCCCCCACGCAATCTCCCACGCTCCAAAAGGTAACATCTGAGATCACTTCTTCCACCCGCACCCCTCGTCATGCACCTCCATTCGGTACCCTCGCGTACCTGGCGATCACGATCCATCTCACCCCATATATCCCTCTTTGTGGAATACCTGTTTTTTCTTCTTTCCTCTTAAAAAAAAAGGGGGGGGAACAAAAAAAAAAAAAAAAAAAAGCGGCGTCTACAAATTGGGGATCACGGTGGGACATCTTTTTGCACTTTCCCTTTGATTACCCCCCTCCTTTGTGCCCCACGTGGCACTCTTCTTTTATATTTGCTTTATACCCTGCAAGCATGTTGTGTGTTTAATTTTCCTTCTTTCCTATATATCTTTCCTGCCGTTTCCTACTTTTTTTGTTGTTCTCGGGTTGCCTTTGGAATCACGTCCAATATAGAGGACACGATTCAGTGTGAGAATGCAGCCGGTTAACCAGACACGTCTCTACTCTTGTATCGCGGCGGCCAAAGCCGACGCGTTACTATCTTCGTGTCGCGGCGGCTAAGGCCGACGTGTCACTGTTTTCTTGTCACGGCAGCTAGGTCCGGCGTGTCTTTGTATTTCTTAATTTTATTTTTCTGCACATCTTCCTTGTTTCCTGCTTTCTTTTTTGTTCTCAGGTGCCTGTTTGGAATCGCGTCTCATACAGAGGACGCGTTTATAACGCGTCCACCTGACCGGACACGTTTCACTTTCTTGTTGCGGCGGCTAAGGCCGACGCGTTCTTGTCAGCAGTCCATCCACAAGGATCAGGCACGGCCCTGACAGCCTTCTGGGCTCTCAGTTCTGCGTTCAGGTGACTGGACGCGATTTTGAAGTCGCGGCGTCTGTACTTGCCGCGATTCAACTTGCTGACAGAACGCGCCCCAACTACCATCTTTGCTATAATTGTTGCATACAGGGCATTTTGCATTGGTCGGGGGACCTCCTTCCCTCATATCCTAGGCTCCACACACCCTTCCGGTGAAGGCAAACTCTCCATTGGGCATTCCATCCCTTTGGACAAGTGAACCTTCTCCGGAACCCCATAAGTCTCTGTACCCCATAGATTCCCTCACGGCGGACCGAGCTGGCGGTACCCCTCTGTTGACCCGGGTTTAGATATACATTGCGTGGTGAGAGGTGATTCTAGTTGTACCCCGAAGTTCATACTCTATCCAACTAGGATCTCACCTGGAGTCACACAATAATTTTTCAATCCATTAATTAATTGTGAAACTCCCAAAAACAACGTAAGCATTACAACTTGTTTGAACCATCATTGATTGTCATAATCTTTGTTCAACTTGTTTGTTTGCTTGCTTTGTTAAAAATGGACTCATATGTAGGGCTGCAAACGATCCGAGCCGAGCCGAGTATCACTCTGCTCGAGCTCGGCTCGCACACTCCATAATAAGTTCAGACTCGGCTCGAATACTCGTGAGCTTCCACAACATCCGTTTGAACTCGGCTCGTTAAAAAATTTTCACGTTCGAGCTCAGCTCGTTAAGCCGCTCGATTAACCCATTCCAACTCGTGCTCGCTCAGAAGGGTGACCGCGTGAGAAATTTTGTGTGAAGCTGAAATGTTGCTGGGGTCGTTTTATAAAGACTCAAGTGCCAGGGGTTAAATCTCATATCCGATATGGGATATATATGGGATCTTTGCCGGTCATGGCAGGTAAATGCAAGGGGAGGGGCGGGGTGGGGCGGGGTGGGGCGGGGTGGATCGTGGGTGGTGTATACAAGAGGTGGGTGGCAGAGATTGTCACTATGGCTGTCGTGCCAGAAGGCCCAGAACTGCCAGGGGGCGTCGCCGGCGCTGTAACTTCCAAAAAATGTCTGCAAGAACGGTGGAGTTTGCACAGTCGAGGGGGCCGGATGCAGGAGGTGGGGCCGCCAGAGATCACCACCGCGAACATGAAGAATGTCGTCCGGCACCGCCGGAACTGCCACGGACGTTTGCACTGCCGTCGTGGCACTGCAACTTGATTTTGGTCGGAACTCGGTGGAGTTTGCACTGTTGGAGAAGGCACAACAACCGTCGTGGTGGTCATCGGCGACTCTGACTGTGGGAGCCGGTGACTCCGACTGTGGATCTCCGGCTGTGGGCGGTTGTGGGCGTGAACCCCCATTGGCGTGCATGGCCACTGCGCAGGTGATCGGCACCGGAAGGGACGGTGGCGGAGGGGAAAAGATATTTTTCCCCAATCGCTACCTAGGGACCCAAAAACTTTTTGAGTTTTTACTTTTAAACCCGCAATTACCTCATATGCATATAAGAATAGTTAAATTACATATAAGATTTATGTATATATCTTATTTATGTACATATCTTATTATATGATTTGTGTATATATCTTTGACATTTAGTCTTTAAATCTTTTACATTTAAATTCTCTTAAATATTTTATACTTCAACAATAATTTTATAAAAATAAAGAAATATATTTATATTCTCATATTTATATATTTGAGTATATTAATGAGTCTAAATTTGAGTATATTAATGAGTAATTTATAGAGTATCTTAACGAGTATTTTATCGAGTATCTTAACGAGCTACTCGTGAACATAATCGAGTCGAGCATGCATCTGTTCAAGCTCTGCTCATTTATGAACCGAGCTTATTTTTCTGTTCAAACTCGGCTTGTTAGTCTAATAAACGAGTAAAATCGAGCTTTTATCGAGCCCAGCTTCGAGTTACTCGTCGAGCGTATTGGCTCGTTTGCAGCCCTACTCATATGCTGATTTTAATTATATGGACTATGAGGATAATGTCAAATCTCCATCTTTTCAATCCCATGTCTGTCCATTTCACCACCGTGAGGGACAGCCTTCCACTTCCTATGGCTACGTGCGTACACCACGCACTAACCAATATGATGTCCCTACATACCTCACTCCAATCAAAACTCGGCAAGAGCCTTCCCCCCACCAAGATCCCAAAGTGCAAACTGTTCTGCATGCCCTGGATCAGCTCACCCCTCAACAACTAAATCTAATTCAATCTTTAGTTGAGGGTGTGACTCCTCCTCCCTCTCCTTCTCCCAAGCAGCCGCCTTTGTATATTCCAGTGACTTCGCCACACCTCCATGTACATTCTTCATCACCTCGGCCCCCTGGCCAATTGCACCCCCGTGCTCCGGTCCGAACGGACCATCCCTTGGGAAGGCCCACTAATTTAAGGCCACGCCCATGTACTCCCTCATTTGCCCAGCAACAACCTACTCCACTCCAACATTCTCTTCTCCAGAAATTGAACAATCTGGAGAATCAAATAAATAAACTTTCCAATCCCATGGGTGACCCCGTCGCCGCCATGTCGGCTCTCCCACAAATTTATATTCATCCTTCGGAGATGCCAGTGTACCGATTGTACAATGGCACGGGCAATCCCTACCTTCATGTCAAGGAATTCCTTTATGAGTCTTCACGTTGGCAACGTGACCCCATTACCTTGGCATTTTTATTTAGAAAATCTCTTAACGGCCCTGCACTCGAGTGGTTCTACTCTCTAGAGCCAAGTGAGGCAGGAGACTTCAGCATCCTTCATAAGAAATTCCTTCAAAGGTACAAAGATCGCGTCAGACCTTATCTCTCTATCATGGATCTAGCATCCGAGACGATGGGGGCCGACGAGGCATTCATACAATTTGCTGACCGTTGGAGGTCAATGGCCACAAGAATGCAGTATGTGCTCTCATAGTCGAAGCAAATCAAGGTCATTATTTCCAACTCCACTCCGAGGTTCAGGCACATTCTGGCCATGAACCAAATCGAAACGATGGAAGAGCTCTACGAGCGGGGACGTTACATTCAGACACATTTAATGGACTCCCCCATTGTAGACCTTTTCCATCAAATTAATCCGAGAATGAATGGATCAGTGGACGCCATCCACCATCCACCTCACCACCATACAACAACCATATCATATGCCTCTGCGCACACACTACCCATCTACCATGATATACCTCCACCCAGGCGTCCACTGTATCGTCCTCCTCGGACTCAACGACCTCCAACTGGGCCCTACGATGCCCCCATTCAAGAAGAAGCTCATGTGCCCTAAGTTGCACTTGCTCCGGCTCCCATGCCAGCCCCCATGCCTCCACCACAACAACCTCCACTTCCGCCTCAGCTTGTTGCTCGGGCCGAAGTTGCCAACCGCCAACCCGTCTGCGAAACCACTTGGTGTTACGACGATGAACCTTCTGAGGTCATGTTCGTATGCCATTTACCTACGCCTCCTACACTACCATCCACATTTAACAAACCTCCATAATTAAGCCTCCACCAACCATTACACCTTCCCCTTCATACCATCGCGCCTCCACTGGCCATACAACCTCCCATTACACCCACCATATCCACCCCCATCCAACGGAGTGGGTGCAAACATTTGAGGAGCTGCAAGCATCAGCAGAAGGAAGCCCCGGGACCCGGCATGTTATTCAAAATTCAAGATTACATCCCTCGCATGCCGGTCATTGTCAAAATACTGGGCACATTCACTGAGCAAGAGTCCTCCTCTCCAATCATGGCCGTCAAGAGGCCTTCTAATTAGATGCCACTCATACCCGTTGCCGATCGGGTTCATTTCAAAATACGAAGCTCTCATGACCCCTCACACCATTATTGTGAACCATCCCACTCTAGTGAAGGGGTCAACCATTCATATTGTGCTTACGCATGCCAAAGCTAAATCTCTGGCACAATCTATTACTCAAGGGGTCGTACCCCTTCCCATAATAAACACTATACAATCTTCGGGCATGATCCCCGCATTGTTGCTTCCGACTCCACCGGTGGAACTCCCCACCATCTCATTCAACTATATTCCTAGGTAGTTGCCACTGTCACTTGAAACTCCGACGGAAGTCAACAATCCAATCATTGAGAGTCGTTCAATCCCTGTGAGAAGAGCAAGACCATATGCCCGCTGGGCAAAATATATGAGGAAGTACTTGAGGGTCAAAACGTTGATTCCCAAGCGGGAGCCTAAACGCCGGGCAAGGCAAAAGACCAGAGGATCTCCGCCATCTCTTTCCTTTTCTTTTCAATCATCTTTCGCACTTCTCAGCACCTTCCCATGGGTTCTCCACATTCCCTCCCCACGGGAGGCATTTTATTTTCATCTTTTTTACGATTCATTTTTCTGCACCGGGCATCACGTCCCATTTTCTACCCCTTACTCTCCTTCCCGTGGCCCACGCGGCACAGCTCCTTTCTGTGCCCCACGTGGCACATCTCCTTCTTGTGCTCCACGCCACACCTCTCCGTCTTGCGCCCCACACTGCACACCCTCCTCTTTGGCCCCTCGCGGCCCGCTTTTTCCTTTCTCCCTTCCGGCCCATCCTGATTCTTTTCCTCTTTCAGGGCAACGCGCCCTCCTCCTTCTTCAAACCCCTCCAGTCCCACTGGAGTCTCCAAAGTCTTTTCACAATTCCCTTCTCTCCATCTTCAATCAGGTCATCCGACCTTTCTCTCACTGTTTTCGGGGCTTCAGTCCCCATGTGTTTTTCTAATTTTTGAATAAAAATGTAAATTCTTGTAGACCCCGGAGTCTCGCCCCAATGCAGGGCATTCGTCTTTCTTTTATCCTCCAAACTCTTATGTTGAAAAATTACTATATTTTATCAGTGTAAAAAAAAATCCATAAAAAGATGAATATTTCAACATTGTCATGCTATTGCAGCACTTTTGTTATGAGAACTCTGCGCCAGGAGTCCAAAATTCCCTCCCGGGTCATTGAGGTTTGCCCTTAGCATGGGCTCTTCACACACATTTCAGGGCACCCTATGCCGATTGCTCCCGGAAGACACCGTCACCGTCACAGCCATGCCTGAACGGCACAAGATGTCTGTTTCTCCTCTCACTCGACCAAAGTATGGGTAGTAGAGGCAGTCTGGGCAAGGCAACCAACCCAAAGCACTCTGTTATGAGAGAATGTATCAGAAATGGGCAAAACCAAATGACCAAGAAAAACCAAAGTCGAAATGCATGTCAAGAGCGGCAAAGTCCCCGCAGGGATCCAAATGGACCTGGACGTATGCATGCAAAAATCAAAAATCAAATCAATCATAATAGGGTAGGGCAAAGATTGGCAAATTCCCCGCGGAGATCCAAACAGATCCGGTCGTACGCATGTCCCTACGAAACCAAAATAGTCATCAAATTAATTCCAAAAGCCCCAGTGCTTAAATGAGACTGAATCTTCTGACGGTTGTGCCAAGGAAGGAAGTCAAACCCAAACCCCTCAACACCCATATCAAGCTTATCTCCAAGTTTTCTTCCCTTCTTCCTACCAGACTTAGTCGTCTTTTCAGGCATGACTTTGGCAGTGCCACCATCAACTAAGTGCAATTAGCCCGTGGGCGCCACGTTAAAACGCACGCCCTACTCTGGGCATTCCTTAATGAAACATGAGGTAACAACGACCCCTCTCCAGTCGATTTTCATAACCCTAATGTCGTCATGGCATGGCAATGCTCCAAAAATCCCACTAAAAATCTGAATATTTCCAAAATCCCATAAAAAACTCAAATATTTTCAAAAAAAATCTGAATATCTCCAAAATTCCAAAAAAAAATCAAATACCTCCAAATCCAAAAAAAAATCATGATGGTATTGCACAAGGCAATTGCATCCTGTCTGCGTCATATCGATGCAATTCTTCCCCTTCATGGGTTCCTCCCATCTTGAACTCTAAAACTCCTTGTCCAAAAGGACACTTATCCTCATGGTTTAACAAACAAAATTGTTTGAGTTGTGTCTGTTGTTGACTACTTTATCCATGCTCCATGCTATACATGTTGTTTTTCCATGATATCTGTGTTTTCTTGGCTAATGAGTTTTGAGCGCAGGATTCAAGTTACCTCATCTGGCGCTACATCAAGCTGCAACTGTTGCCCCCACCATCATGTTATCTATACGTTATACCCTTAGAGCATACCAAGGACCTTGTGGCTCTGATGAATCTGGGATTTGAGTTTCCCTTTCACAAAAATAGTGATTATCCCAAAGGATCCTTAGCCGCACGGATAGGCCATTGCGCTTGGCACGTGAGGACGATCGACCCATGCATAAAACCCAGTCCTGACTCAACGCCATCGTAACAATATTATCCTTGGTTATTTTCTACACCTTTTAACCTATTTTTCCTTTAGCCCAGCATACATGCATATTGAAATCACAGTGGAAATCCACTCTTCCAATGCAATTTGAGAGACATTCTCGCTCCAAATCCAAGCAATCTATAATATTCCATTCCGGGTCCAGTACCCAACTCCCTTTGTTGTCGCCTCTGAGCTGATTTCCTTAAGAACCTTTGTTTGGATTTATCCCTCTTCATTCATCTTTACTCCCTTAGATCCACCTGTGGCAGTGGCAGACGCCCCCAATGGTGCAACCTAACGGATCGTGTCCTTAGGTACTTCCCCTTCGCTGGAAGTTGATCTCTCCTGTAGATCCACCTGAGGTAGTGGCAGACACCCCCGATGGTGCAACCTAACGGATCGTGTCCTTAGGTACTTCCCCTTCACTGGAAGTTGATCTCTCCTTTGTGCCCCACATGGCACCTTTCCTTCGTGTACCACGTACACATCTCCAGTCGTGCCCCTCGTGCGCACACTTTACTTTCTTCCAATCCAACCATTTGTTTCTTTAGGTCTTCTTCCTGGTGGTGACTTCCTTAGGTGTTGGTGAAAGACTCTCATCAGGTGGTAGTCACCCAAACGATCATGCGTGTCTATTTTTCACCTTGGCGTCTACTTTTTAGTCTGCTCCCGCTTCACTCCACTTCGCTACACTTCATTTCTTTTCATTTCATTACACTCCATTCACTCCATTACATTCCACTTCGTGTCCCTTCGCTTCGCTCCCCTACAAAGAACATGCCAAGGCGTGGTAGCTGTAGACACGCGAATTTGACTCCACCACGGGCAAATTTCATGTTGTGCCATAATGCCACAATGGCCCTCGTTTTGCCTTGCAAGAGTGTTTTTCTGACATTTCTGGATCTCACCCATCCTTCCCCGGTGCTTCCCCTCCATTTCCAAGGCTGGCCGGAGGTCGTAGGCAACGTTTTCAAGTTGCGACAGGTCTTCGGGGCACGTTAATGAAGTCGCGACGGGTTTGGTGGTCGCATTAGAAATGCGTCCGGCATGTTCGACGCGATTCCATAGTCGCGCTAGGCATGCGGGACACGACAAGGCCAAATGGACCTTATCGCGGCGGCCTTATGCGACGCGACAAGGAATTTACCTATTTTATTTATGAAAAATGCCCAATGCCATGAACGCGTCCACTGTGAGCGCCGCGATTCTAATGTCAATTTTGGCAGGATTTTTATAAATAAAATTCATAAATGCTTTATCGCGTCCTACCGTCCCGGCGCGATTCAAATCAAATTAGGCCCTAGCCCCCAAAAGTCGTCGCACTCGAGCGCTCGTACCTTGGAATCATGCGAAATCTTTGAATCGCGTCTGCCTGAGCCACTTAGCCCCTAGGCCTGACACACATTTATGGCCCACGTGCCCAAAATGAAGTTGAGTCCGGGTAGGCCGACGCGTTTCAAGAACGTGGCGCGTTGACCCGACGCGATTCTGAAGGTGGTCGCATGCTATAATCATCGCTTCATGTCAAATCAAAAGCTTGCAAATTGCGGTGCGCCGATCAGATGCGATTCAGTCTTATAGTAGCGGCGGCTATGCCCGACGCGATTCAAGAATCTGTTGCCTATAAATAGACCCCCGAGGGTCATTTGTAAAAGGGGGTTCCAACGATCGCGGCGAAGCCCTGCCGGATTCCTATCTCAACCCCGGCCTACGGGGACCTTCTACTTCAAGCCATCCATTCGATCCTCTGGAGTCCGGAGCCGGCATCTCTTCCGTCGTCCACGTGCATCGAGGCAGAAGCGTCTTCCTCCTCTCCGTCGATTCCAGCAGCGCCGTCGCACCTACCAGCATTTGGAGAAGCACCCCTTCCCTTTCTCCCTTTCTTATTTACATTTCATCTCCTCGGGCCCCGTGTGGCTCTTTTCATTTCAACTCCTCCGGGCCCCACGTGGCTCCTTTCTTTTACACACACACATGCATGCACACACACACAGCCCCACATTTTTAGGGGTTTAAAAGTCACCACACGGTAAGTCGTTCCCCATGCCCTTCATTTCATTTATTCTTTATTTTTAAGAATTGTATACTACACCTGTGGCTAATCTCTTTCCTTTGTCTTTGTATTATTTTTCGGGTAATCAAACGGAAAATGCCCTCTACCACGGCCGGTCGTGCTCATAGAGGAAGAAAGGACCCACATCCCCCGCGCAATCTCCCACGCTCCAAAAGGTAACATCCGCGATCACTTCTTCCACCCGCACCCCTCTTCGTGCACCTCCATCTGGTACCCTCGCGTACCTGCCGATCACGATCTATCTCACCCCATATATACCTGTTTTTTCTTCTTTCCTCCTAAAAAAAAGGAGGGAAACGGAAAAAAAAAAAAAAAAAAAAGCGGTGTCTACACCAGTGTTAGTTCCTAGTATGGTCCTACACTAGTCGTTCGCCCAGTGCTCGGCACCTAAGCACATGTCCCTTGAGAGAGGTTGTTACCATTTGCCTGGGACCCCCATCCTCATGCACCTTAGAGGGAGCGTTTGGGGCGACGAGCGTACTCTAGTCACAAACTCTGGAGTTGAGGGGAAAATGGTGATTAGGACAGCGGCGTCGAGTCGTTTGTAGAGCTCTCTTGGTTGGTCTGGGACACCGAGGACGGCCGGAGTTCTACCTGGTGCTGGCCAGCCAGTCCTTTTTCTCACTGCCTCGCTCTTTTTGGCCCTGGAACCACCTAAAGAGGTCAGGCGTGGGACCGTAGTCCGGCCAGACTACGGCAGTTACTGTTGTGTACTTTGTGCTCCTGCCTCCACTCTGACGAGATGTGGAGGTTTAGACCTGGGTCAAGGATAAGACGTCAGTGGACACACCTGACCGGTTGACTAGTGGTAGTGTTTCCATAGCTAGTGTTTCTTGTCCAGGAAGGGTTCTCTCTGTCTGCGTTACCAGCCGTGTGGTGGTCACGATGTGCAGGTTCTACGGAGTTTCTGACCGTGGTGTCCTTCTGTGCCGTTGCTAGTTAGTAGCTTTGCTTCTGCACTTTCTATGGTAGAGTAGAATATATATAACTGTTGTTATTTAATTGTTCATATATTTCTTTCCCGCCTGTTAGAGCCAGTAGGAGATTGGTAGTCCCTACTGAGCTTCTGTTGTGAAGCTCATCCCTTCTTTTTCTAGGTGAGACTTCTCAGCAGTGGCAGGGCACGCGTCGGGCGGAGTAGGCGGGGCAGTAGTCATCGTCCCTGCAGCTAGCAGTGGTTTCCCCCTTTCCGTTGTACGTCACCCTCGGGGTATGCCCCTAAGGGCTCTGTCCTTCCCCTTTTTACTTGTACTAGTTGTGCGTGTGTTGGGACTGTACCTAGAGTAATACGCTGTGGTCTCGCTCTTCTTTCTGCTTCCGCGTGTGTGTGCTTCTAGTTCAGTAGTTGACATTTATTTTCCTTACATATTGTGTTAGACTTGTGTTATAGCCCTTTCGGGTCCCCGGATCCGTAGGCGGCGACCGTGAAAATCGGGTCCTCGGCTTGGGCCGAGGGTCGGGTTCTCGGGTCGTTACAATTTCCATGAGGTACAAGGGAAAAGGAAACATAAGGGAGTACATCATAAAGATGTCTCATCTTGCTTCAAAACTAAAGGCACTTAAGTTAGAATTATCTGAGGATCTACTTGTGTATTTAGTTTTAATTTCTCTTCCAACACAATTCAGTCAATTTAAAGTGAGCTATAATTGTCAAAAGGACAAATGGTCCCTTAATGAACTCATCTCACACTGTGTGCAAGAAGAGGAAAGGCTAAGGCAAGAGAAGACTGAAAGTGCTCATTTGGCGATAACCTCTAAAGACAAGGCTAAACTTAAGAAAAGACAAAAGGGCAATGAAGCTGTAGGTGTACCACCACAAAAGAAACAAAATAAGGAATCTGCATGTTTCTTTTGCAAGCTTGGTGGACACAAGAAGAAGGATTGCACCAAGTATCATGCTTGGCGTGCAAGGAAAGGTACACTTTTCACTTTGGTTTGTTTAGAGGTTAACTTAACTTCTGTACCCATATATAGTTGGTGGATAGATTCTGGTGCTACTACTCACATAAGTGTGTCAATGCAAGGTTGCCTCCACTGTCGAAGGCTGAATGATGGTGAAAGATACATCTAATAGGCGATGGCAAAAGTGTGGAAGTTGAAGCTATAGGGACTTTTAGGTTTGTTAAATACTGGTCAATATTTGGATTTGAATGAGACTTTTATTGTACCGTATTTTAGACAGAATTTGATATCTTATTTCTATTTTGGACAAATCTAGTTATTCTTGTTCATTTGGAAATAATAAGTTGTCTTTTTCAATGTTCAAATCTTGTTGGTACCGGTTCTTTGTCATTTCTATCTCTAAACAGAGAATTGAGATACTGTGTCTAATGGTATTCTTGATCCCTTGATTTTACGGACCTTGACATGTGTGTCAATTGTATAAAGGGAAAACAAACAAACATAAGAAGAACAGGAGCCAATAGAGCTTCAAACGTCTTAGAATTAATACATACGGATATTTGTGGACCATTTCATATGGCTTCTTGGAATGGTCAACAATATTTTATTACATTCATAGATGATTATTCTCGATATGGCTACTTGTATCTCATTCATGAGAAGTCTCAGTTATTGGATGTGTTCAAAAAATATAAGGCTAAAGTTGAGAACCAACTCAACAAAAGAATAAAGGCCATTAGATTAGACCGTGGTGGAGAATACTATGGTAGATATGATGGATCAGGTGAACAACGTCCACAATACACCATGTCGGGATCCCCTAACATGAATGGTGTTGCTGAAAGATGAAATAGGATGCTTAAGGATATGGTAAGGAGTATGATTAGTCAATCTACCTTACCAGAATCTCTCTGGGGAGGAGCATTAAAAACTAGAGCTTATTTTCTAAACAGGGTTCCAACAAAAGCAACTGTGAAGGCCCCTTATGAGCTTTGGATAGGTAAAAAGCCTAGTTTGAAGCATTTGCACATTTGGGGTTGTCCACCTAAGGCAAGGCCTTACAAGCCTAATGAAAGGAAACTAGACTCCAAAATAGTTAGCAACTATTTTGTTCGATATCCTGAAAGGTCAAGGGGCTACAAGTTTTATGATCCTACAACTAAGTCCATTTTTTAGACGGGAAATGCCCGATTCTTTGAGGATGTTGAGTTTTCCAGGGGAAATAAGATTAGAGATTTTGTCTTTGAGGAGGAGTATGTCACTATTCCTCCAATTGCTATTGACAATGACCGGGATCAGGTTTCATTGCCTGACATTTTTCAAGAAGCAAGTCCAGATCAAGATAATATTCAAGTATCTCCCATTCAAAATAACGAGATTGTTTCAAAAGAACAAACTCAACACTCTCAAGAACCAATACCGTTAAGAAGATCCACTAGAGAAAGGAGAAATGCAATTCCGGATAATTATATCATATTTCTCCAAGAACATGTGGTTGACATTGGGGTGGTGGAAGATGATCCAATCAACTTCTATCAAGCCATGCAAAGTTCTAATTCTTAAAAGTGGATTAATGCTATGAATGAGGAAATAAAGTCCATGAAAGACAACAATGTTTGGGATCTTGTCCCATTACCTGAAGGGGCGAAGCCCATTGGTTGTACATGGATATTTAAAAACAAGAGGGATTCAAAGGGTAATGTGGAGAGATATAAGGCTTATCTTGTTGCAAAGGGCTTTACTCAGAAGGAAGGCATCGATTATAAAGAGACTTTCTCGCCGGTTTCATCTAAAGATTCTTTTAGAGTAATAATGGCATTAGTGGCACATTTTGACCTTGAGTTACATCAGATGGATGTGAAGACTACGTTTTTCAATGGCGACATTGATGAGACGATATATATGGTGCAGCCAGAGAATTTTGTGTCGGAAGACCCAAAGAAAATGGTTTGCAAATTAAAGAAATCCATATAAGGACTTAAGCAACCTTCTCGTCAATGGTATTACAAATTTCATCAAGTTATCATCCCATTTGGTATTGAGATGAATATAGTGGATGATTGTATATACCATAAGTTCAGTGGGAGTAAACATATTTTTCTAGTTTTATATGTTGATGGCATACTGCTTGTCAGCAATGATATAGGATTATTATGTAAAACTAAGAAGTTTCTGTCAAGAAAATTTGAGATGAAAGATCTTGGAGATTATTAGGCATACAGATATATCGAGATCGCTCTCGAAATATCCTTGTGTTATCACAAAATAACTATATCAAAAAGGTTCTTAAAAGATTTGGCATGCAGAAATGTAAACCAGGTGACACCCCAATTGCTAAAGGTGACAAGTTTAACCTCAATCAATGCCCCAAAAATGACTTTGAAGTTAAAGAGATGCATAAGATTCCTTATGCATCAGCCATAGGAAGTCTTATGTATGCTCAGGTTTGTACGGGTCCAGATATTGCGTACATTATTGGAATGTTGGGCAGATACTTAAGTAATCCAAGAGTGGATCACTGGAAAGCAACTAAAAGAGTAATGAGGTATTTACAAAGAACAAAGGACTACAAGCTCACATATAGAAAATCAGATCAACTGAAGATCATTGGATATTCTGATTCAGACTTTGTTGGATGCCAAGATAGTAGGAGATCCACATCAGGCTATATTTACCCATTGGCGGGAGGAGCTATTTCATGGAAGAGTGTTAAGCAGACACTTGTAATTTCTTCCATCATGGCTGCGGAGTTTATAGCATGTTATGAGGCATCAAATCATGAGATATGGCTGCGAAATTTTGTCACCAGATTGCGAATTGTGGATGGAATTGAAAGACCACTTAAGATATTTTGTGACAATAAGTTAGTAGTGTTATATTCCAACAACAACAGGAGCTCTACAAAGTCTAAGCACATAGACATCAAGTTCCTAGTTGTTAAAGAAAGAGTGCAAAGTGGTCAATTATCTATATAGCATATTAGTACAAACTCTATGATTGTAGATCTACTTACTAAGGGACTTCCACCCAATGCAACCTGGAAAATCTGTTCATGCTAAGAAAGAGGTACAAAATAAAAAACAAGCTCATGTGAAAGGAAAGCATGTTAATCATCATGTTCTTCATAGGTCACAACCTACAGAACACAATCTTAATGTCACATGTTATTTCTGTGGTGGATGTGGTCATATGAACTATACTTGCTCTTTAAAGAAAAATATGCAAAAAAATGAACTTAGTGTGGATTAAGAAGGATCTGCTCCCTTCCAGAACTAACACTGTTGCACCCGAAACCATTTGGATACCAAAGAAATCCACTTGAGATCTGTGGTTGCAGGTGTATTGTGAAATTCTGAAATGAAGCATCAAATGGTATGAATGTGTATCTCAAGGCACCTATACTATTCTGTGAGTATCATGTTCCTCTATTTTGGACGTTCAAGGTAACACATGAATACTCTTGTATGCTTTATTACTTACTCTTTTAGATTTTGGCTATAAGCTGTGTTTTTTGTTTTCCTTCTATCATAAAACCCAAAAAAACTGTGAAAAATCAAAAACACAAAAAAATAGAGTCTTAAGTTTTAGTGTTTTTTGCATGTCTTTCTCGTGTGTGCTTGTATATAATGTATATGTAAAGACACTTGATTGACTCTTTCTATGGCCTAATACTCCCTTGATATTCTATTGCATTGGCTTAAGACTTAGTGTGCATTAATTCAGCCACTAAGGGGAGATTTCTGCATTTGGTGTGTGCATACATTAAGGGGGAGCCAAATAGTTATGTATTTAACTTGCTTCTCAAAATTCATTTGAAATTGAAAACCAACACAGTAATGCACATGACTATGATTAATAAATATCACTTTAATGATTGGTGGAAATTTTTTTAATATTTTTGTGATGCTTAAATCCATCTAGCTTGTAGTAACTCATGAGGAAAAAGCTGTCTGTCCAAAGTGAAAAGAGGAACTGAGCTTAGTAATCGGGTCTTTCCACTGAACAAGTGAGAAGCATTGAGTCAAATGGCAATACTTTCCTCAAAAGTGAAAGAAAATAAAGAAACAAAAAATTGATGATTCACATAATTTTGTTCAGAACAAAAAAAAAAAAAGAGGACAGAGTGATGGCTACCAAAAATCGAGGGTCTATCAGGGGTAAATTTAAGAGTATTTGTTAGTGTTAATTAGAATTCTGCTTATCATCATGTGTGATGCCTCCTAATCATGTCTCATACTTCACATCTAATGAAATTTAATTTTGAATGTGTGTTGAGAATTTGATTAAACACTGGACTATTTAATGGTTATCTTTTAGAGCATGCACTCCCATCAGATTCCCCAAGTGACATTTTCGCATACTTTGTATTTTGCCAATTGCACCTTTTATCCCTAATACCACCCACTTTTTGATGCAGCCAAAATGGAGGAGAGAATATTTGTAGATTTTATATTCTTGTTTTGGGGGAGAGTTTACATCCAAAAGAAAATGGGAGAGTTAGAGTCATAAGTATTTTAGAGAGGGGGAGTTAATCTTGAGTTAATGCATGACTAAATGCATGTATTTGTCATATGAAAACACATAAAAATCAAATCAAATTGATATCTAAAATCAAATGTTGTGTTTTGTCTGAAAAATCTACAAGTGTTTTATCATCATCAAAAAGGGAGAGATTGTTGTACTCTATAGATTTTGATGTCACAAAAACACTAAGTTTAACTCATGATTTAGAAAATCACAAAACACTGAAGATAATTCATGTTTATGATCAAGTATTTGATTTATGTTTATTTAATTTGAGGGTCTAATTTGTGTGTTAAGTGTGCAGTAATCTTGTTCAAAAGTCGCATTTGAAGTGGTTAATACCAAGCCCAAGACTTGGACAAAACAGAAAGATAAGACTGGAAGAAGAACTACAAAAATGACAATCGAACAACCGACTTGTAGAAATCAATCGACTGATATTGAAAAGGAATCGATGTCAGATTGATTATGGTTCAAAGGCAATCCATGTCAGATCAGTTATGAATCAAAGGGAATCAATGACAGATCGATTACTTGTCCAAAGTCAGATGACCAATTTGGGCAAATCGGATGATCGACCTAGCCAGAAGATTTGGCACTAGGACAGTCAAAAAGTCGGACGACCGACTTGAGAAAATCAGTCAACCGATCCGCCGGTCGAAGCCAAGTCACTTCATATATTAAAGTTGTATCTTGACCAGCCGAAGCATCGATCAAAGCTAAACCCGAAGTTGGTCGACCGAAATTTAGAATCGGACGACCGAACCGTTGCTAGTCGAAGTCTCGGTCGATGTGAGTCCAAAATCGGATGACCGATCTTAGGAAATCGGTCGACAGACTCTGGAAACACAGTTTCCAATTTGGATAGGACTCTTTCCTATTATGGATTCTGCACGAGCTTATCTTCTAATCTACGGCCAAGTAGGAGTCTTTTGGTCGTGGGTTTCAAGGTAGAATTCTATTCTTGTGGGTAGTATAAATACACATAGTTGGAGAACGAGATTTCTATGCAGGCGAGGGAAAAGGACATACCAGAAGACCAAAGCACTTTCCAGGTGATTTCTTCAAAGGTGGCTGAACGAGTTCAAGGTGTTGATGTTCTGAAGATTGTGCATCCATAGTACTTCGTCCAGGAAGGCCTGAGCAAGCTTCTATGTTCTTCTCTGACGTTTCTAAACAATGCCAAAATAGGAGAATTCTAAACTGTAAATTTTCATTTTGTTTTCTCTTGTTCTTGGGTTGAGAATTGAACTTCAGTTTATTTATACAAACATCATTGTGTGTGTGTGCCTTGTCTGTGAGCACGTGTTTAGTTGGTGTGTAGTGTGTGCGCGCATACACGCTGGGTTATCTCATCCCTGGGAAATGAGGTGGGGTTGTGGTTGTCCCCGGAAATAATCAGTGTGTGTGTGGGTTTTCGCTTGTACCTAGGAAATAAGCTAGTGGAAATCCTTACAGGGGTGTAGGGTAGTGGACGTAGACGCACACAGGGTGTGTTTGTCGAACCACTCTAAATCCTGCGTGCATGTGTGGTTTGCATCCATCTTTTCTATCTCTGTTCTACGCACGTTAGGGTATTTGGTTTTGTCTGTATACTTGTTATATTTCACTGTGCATCTCACACAATAGGTTTGCTTAATTGAGTCTAATCTATTCTATGTTAAAAGGTTTTTTTTTTTGGCGATAACCAATTTACCCATCCTCTCTTGGTTGTCCATCATATCCCACACTTCATTATCCTTACTAGGGATAGATAGTTACACCATGCAATACGTGCATCAGATCGGTGTTTTCTGACTATCTACTAGTGCTACTCAACACAGGGAAGAGTTCTCCAGTGTTGGTTCTATAATGTAAGGAATGGTTTGCCCTCAAGAATGGCTTAGAGCCATTCAAGGTTCTGGTTGCATAGGAACTTAACGATGAGATTCCCTGCCATTAAGATGATCTTGACAGCAAGGTCTGTTGCAGTCAAGCTTGGGTTGACGTACGGTAGTCCATGTTTTTGTCAACCTTAGTTGATAGTAGTCAGGGTTGCCATCTACCCTGCATGAGACAAAGGTCCCCCCGTGGTACTTTTGTGCACCTTACTGCTAGGTGTGGACAATGCGGTGTCCACCCTATACCATGGTGTTTTCTGGGCATTAAGAGTGTCTTCGTCCATGTGGCTTTCACCTACGCTTGTGCTTGTGTTTGTGTTGTGTACCCGAGTGTTGAGCTTGGCTCTATCTGGAAGGCTGGGGTTGAGTTAGTCCACCGGTGAGCCTGGGCGTCAAGAGCATCTCCGCTCAATGCGTGCCCCTTGTGGTGGTTTCGATCCGGTTACCATGAGGCCCCTTCTCCATTCATTAGGGTCTGGCATAGGGGAATACTGGTCGTGGACCAAAAGTGAGGGAGAGCGTCTATGTGTACACACGTGGCTAGGGTTTGAGGATTCTATGGTGTCAAGGTGCCAAGTCACAAGCCCTACTGGTCCTACCTTGTGTTTGATTGTGTTGTGTTGGTGCATTTGTACCTACGAGGTGCTTGTGTGTGCTCGTCACTTCTAGAGGGGAGGCGGCCATAGAGACATAGTTTCCAGTGTGTATTGCATATGTGTACAATCTTTTACTTGTACATACTTACTTCCCTGCACTTACTTTGCTGCATTAGTTTACTTGCAGACTATTTTACCGGTGGGGTTTGTGTCCCTACTGGGTCTTAAGTTGCGGCTCACTCCCTTCCCCTTTTAGGTGAGGCACCGTCGGTTCAAGGCACAGAGGTGTAGAGTCGCTCCAGTGGTCCTGCATGGCTGCCAGCTCTGTACACTGAGTATGTCCTATTGTACTTTCCTTTTACTATACTTGTTTTGAGTTATACATGTTATATGTTTATATAGTGGAGTGTTGTTCGTCAGTTTGGTGTGGTTCCTTTATATGTTCTGCTCAGACCACTTCTTTTAACCCTTCCAAGCTTCGATTCATGGGTGGCAGTTCAGACTTCGTGTATACTAGTGGGTTACCGATATCTCAGATCTTGAGTCGTTACACATTCTGACATAAGAGAGTTCGTAGATCCCCCTGACGTGAAGAACTTGGCCCGCCACATGGAAGAAGCTCTCGTAAAATCCTCTCTAGCGGTATCCACATGGTGGTGACCAGTGATGTAGCAACCTTGGATATTTACGCCCAATAAGGCTCCATATCTAAGTTCGCCTCCAGCGATCGGACCGGAGTCTCGCAAGGGATATCTCACATAAGTGTCCAATAAGAATATAAAAGATAACCACAAGAGTATAATATACAAGAAAGTACAAGTAATTAATATACTCATTTACACAATTTACATTGCCCCAATACATTATTACATGTCCAAGAGAAAAGTACAACTACCTGGGGCATATCCCGAGGGAGCACAAGCTCACACAACACCTACTATGACTCAACTGCTGGTGGTACAAGTCTACCACAACGCCACTGGGAGCCAACACACGGCTAACACCTGAAAATGACTGTAAAGGAGTGAACCTCAACAAGTCACTGGCTCAGCAGGGACCTCCCAAAACAAAATTGAAAAGTGAAGAGACCTTAACCACAAAGGGTCTCACTGCAACACCGATAGCCAAACCACATCATAATCGCATTAAATATAATTAAACTGGCATTAAATAAAACCCACTATCTAACACAGTCTACAGAAACTAAAGAATTAAGAGGACTGGTACAAAAGCACCAGACCACAACCACAACAGCAATGCCTAGGCCACAAGCCTCACAGGCAAACCTGCCACGGAGCTAGTCCACTATACCCTAAAACCATAACACTCCGATTGGCTACCCTTAAAAGGGTACAACACAATAAGTGGAAGGTCCTACAACACGACCTCCACGGAGCACACCTCCACCTCAACACCTAAAAAGGCTGGTACACAGTGTACCACAACAAAAGGTTACTCACAAAGAGTACAAGTACCTACCACCACGAGGTACCACCACAAAACCTCAACACAACTATGCCGCCAACAAGACATACCATAGTGAGTCAAACAACAATTGATAAGTCACCACTCACAAGCCACAACCACTGACAAAGCACGAGTCGGAAAGAACGACGCCACCACATGGGAACAGAGCACAAGAACTACCTCTTAGTCTCGCAGTCACGGATTGAAAGGTCCAATTGTCGCTCCACAACCACACAGTAAAGCCAAAGAACAGTGGAGACCAACCAACACCACATCTGCAGACCACATAGTTGTAGGCCCATGCCTGACACCTTTAGGGACTCTGGCCTGAGCTCCCTAAAGTGAGGCACTGGAAAACAGAACTAGTTGGGGCCCAGTACATCTACTGGTGTCTGTACCCCCAACCACAAGCACGCTACAAGTGACCACACACCCACAAACACGAGTCGCTGCCCACTGTCGTCTTTCCCTCCACCGGACATACAACTCAAACACAGGAGTGAGGGTGCCCAGGAAGACGACACAGACCTCTATGGTACACACCGTACCAGAACACGCCCCAAGCACAATGTACCTGGCTCACAGTGAACCTAGGGTACTCAACTGAAGAGGCATTCCAAAATAGGCGTCGGACCACCAAACTCGGCAAACACATAAACCACGCCAATCATTTAATATAATCATAAAACTTATATCATGGTACATATACCAAAATTAGCTCATCATTGGTCACCATGTGACCTCCAAGAAGCTATACACTTATACACTTATATACACATAAACACTTAATATTAATTGTCTGTCATTGGTCATCTCATGACCTCCATGGCAACACACTTTAAGCACCTTAACCACACATATAAACTACATTAACATAACTCACTAACTAATTACAAACTAATTCATTAGACTAAACATGCTTTACTAACATAAAGACAACTTAAACATCTTAACAGCATCTTAGAAAACCAGGGCTAGGTCAACACCAGACCATCACAGCCCAACCATCACAAACACACCTCCAAAGCCAAATCACGACAGACATAGACGTCGTCTTTAGAAACATGACGACCCCAATGGTCGCAATTCCAAACCGAACGTGACAGGGCCCAACGTCGCAACCAGAACGCCCACACAACGCACGAAGACCACAAGCAAGGCTCAATGACCACACACTGACCAAGAGCACCACACCAAAACTGCTAAAACATGGATCCGAACGATCGCACCGTTACAAGTGTCGACTCCTCCTCATTGGGGCGTCTCTCCACCAAGTCGATGTGCTCCTCCTCTTGCACCTCCAAGATGCAACAACAATAGCAGGAGCACCGGCAGTAGCTAGAGCAAAGGGGGTTTTACCCTCTCGCTCTCCTCTCTCTCACAAGAGAGGGCCAAAGGAGGAGAGGGCAACAAGGAGGGAGTTGAGAGAGCTTTTAGCACTCCGGAAATTTTAACTATATAAAAATTCGAATAAATGGAAATAAATAATTTCCATAAGATCAAAGAATTTAAAACATACGTATTATTATCGTATGTGCTAAAACACATCGGAAAAAAAATCCGTAAAAAATGGGAAATCAACCCCACACATTATTCTTAAGGGTTCCATGAATAAATTTATGCGACGAAAAATCCGATTAACCAAGTGAACATCACATGGTGACCAATTATCCGAATAAGGAAACAAGTCGGAAAACCGTTAACAAGAAAATACGACGCAATCAAAAATTAAATAAAAGTGTTTGGAGACTTCCAACATTATATATTAATGACCCAATATCTTGATTGGGCCAATGGATCACATATGACCCAAAAATCCAATAAAACAAGAAAATGCATGGAATTCGTGGCTTAAATAGACTGAAATTAGAAAGGGGTAATTAGAGTTGGATTGGGGAAGAGATCTTTCAATCTTGGCAACCCAAATTCGTGCCTACCCACCCTGGAGATTGCTTGATGGCCAAACCTCTCTAATGGAGGAGAGATCCTCAAATTATGGAAGACACAAACCAATCCCGCAACCCTTCTTTCCTATTACAATAGGCCCTAAACACCATGGTTACTTTAATACTCTTCACCAAACCCAAGTGGAATGCCCAAATCCATGCAGTGTACACGGTGTATTAAGCGTCTTACAAACAGTGGTCTGAACACAGGATTTCTGAAGAACGAGACTTCATCAACCCAAAAGGTAGGTTTTCTCGAGCCAAACCTTAACATATCCTATACCAATGTGTAGAGCATCAAGTTTCTTTCATTCCCACTGGTTTCATCGAATTTTATTTAGTAGATTTTGAATTATAAGCGTTTTGCCAAAGGCGTGCACTGTTAGGGCTTTTCCCGTTCTTTGTATGTTGCATGTGATTCAAGACCGAATTAGAGTAAACTCATAACATGAAAGTTATTCTACTAGTTGTCCTCGTCAGGTTTTGTGACAAACGTTTTGTTTAAATCTCATTAGTTAGAGAGTTAAAAGCATGATAAGAGGGTTTCTGCATGAAACTACGTCTTCAGGTTACACTTGTCTTCTACATTGAGTTTGACTTGATTAAAGCCTGTCAAAACCCTCATTATTTTCTAATTCCGATTTACTGGAAGCACCTTTGTATGTCTAGTTAGTTTAAAACTATTTCGTTATTTTTCATACCCTGTACAAATTGTTCTCTATTTTAGAAGCACCTTGTGTCAATATAAGGCAGTTCTGGACCGCAATCCAAGAACATGTCCTTTCTCTGTCGACGTCAGGCGCAGACCCTGCGAAGGCGACTGCCCGATAGGCCGCGCGTCTGAGGTCTTGTCGTGACAGCACCTACCGTCGCATTCTGAACGACGAAGCGCTCCGTCGCGACCTTGCTGCCTGATCCACCGCACCGTCGCGTTCCTCACATCACCCTGTCGCGTTCTGGTCCCAACCGTCGCGACCCTTACTGGAGTCTGTCGCGACCTGACCCCGGCCTGACAGCCCTGTCGCTTTCCTTATATGTACCTATCGCGATCTCAGGATTTTGCATTAAAACCCCCACTTACCTTCTTGCAAACCTGACCGCTATACCCGAGGTCTGGTTGATGCGATATTTAGTGTGTAATTCACATGTTTTGGGTCTGATCAATGCATGGTGGTTATTTTAATGGCGTAAAAGTTTAAACCCATTTAAAAAGCTTTAAGTACCGAACATTATTCTAACTGCTTTCTTAATGACGTGACTTTCAGGTAACTTTGGATTAACTCTTCGAACTGTTCTAGCTTCTAAATGATAATTGTTATCTTAAAAATCATGAAATCCATGTTTAGTTAAGTGCATAGTTTCACTTCATGCTATCATGTTAAAGTGTTTTTTCGCGAGTTTGAGACCGATGGTTTGTGATTGAGACACGCGTACCGCACTACACACTCGCACTGTTAGGCAGCCCTTTCTTGGGAATTTGGAAGCTCTCTACCTCATTCCGAATCGGTAGACTAGTGACCTTTCTCCAAGGCCCCGTAAATCTCCTCTGACCATGGATTCCCACATGGCCGACAAGTTGGTTGTACCATTGAAGTTCCTTGGAGATAGTGTGCACTTCCTTTCTCTTCTTGTTCTCGTGAGTGTGATTTACAATCTGACTAAAGCCATTAATGTAAAGATTGAACTAAAGTATAAATCGTGCTGTTATGCTGCCAAATTTATCTCTTGACCATTGTTATCATGAATCATGTTCAATTACTTATTATACTTGTCCCCATCATCATCATGAACATGACATTACACATGCTTACTTATTGAAACTCTCATTGGCCATTATTAATGACTGTGGGTATCTACATTTAAAATTTTACATGAGATGCTGACAGGGCACGCGTGTGTCCAAGGGCTCCAGTCTAGCCCCAATGACGGAGAGTCATAAATATACTGTTAACCATGGGTATAATGATTACTGGCGTTGCATCTGCGCTGGGAGTCTTGCTTGCTTGTTGAATGATAGATACAATAACCACATACACGTGTCACAGTGTGCATTCTTGGTGGATCTTTCCTTGGTGTACATTAGTGTCTACGTGCCTGATTAGTGTTACTTGATCCTGCTCGTACATTCTTGCTTGCTTGCTTGCGTGATATGGCCATCCTGCATTTAATGCAATTAGTGATATCTTGCGTTCTTGACATCAATTGAAATCTTGCATGCTTGTACAAAGTGATCTATTACTAGTTCTATCTTGTCATCTTGTTCACAAATCTTGTTCTATCATAATCACTCTCTCTAGCTTGTTTTATATATCATGTTTTAACGAGTTTTATTCATACTTGCATATCATTCATCATACTTGCCTAGTTCTAAAATGTTAATCACTTATATCATTGCCCGCACATTGAGATATAAATCCTACTGGGCTAGTTTGCTCATTCCCTACTTTTACCTAATCTAGGTGACTATAAAGTTCAAGAGGAAGAGCAAGTCAAGGATGGGAATGCGTCCGAGTGAAGAGCGTTCCAAATATGAGTCTATCTTTAGTAGTTTATTTTGAGTGTTAGAACAATGTAGTAGGAAGTAAGGTATTATGTACTTTTGCTTTTATTGAGTCTTAGTCCTGTATTAGTTTCCATTTTGAATACAATTGAATACAATTTATATTGAGGTCAACAGTTGGGCCCTATTATGATGTTGTGTTGATATACATTTAGTGTGTGCTAGCTAGAGGCTTATTTGCCGACTGTTCACGTCTCGGAATATCGACTTGAATTATTCGAACTAATATCCGCTGCGTAATTCTCGGGACGTGATAGAGCTCCAAAACCCCTAGCCCATGGGGTTTTTCAAAGCCCTCTCTCTCAAAGAGGGGTTTCACCCACACACGCACAAAGGGGCGTGCATGTCATGTTGTGTAGGGCCAAATCGGCATTGGGCCATACCTGTGTTGACGTCAATAAAGTGTGTCATCAAGACCATCTTGACGACATCCGACTTTGACGTTAACATATGTTGATGACAGTTTAACTTGCTGTCAACATGAACATCAGCGTCAGTCGATCTCGCCATCAATATTAACGACAGACTATCTCACCGTCAACCCTTATGTTAATGGTTGTCTATCATGCCATCAACATGAGTTAACGGCAGTCAATTTCGTCGTCAACATAACTTCAACTGGCATCTAAGATCCCGTCGAAGTGCTAACAATGGCAGATCTCATCGTCACAAACTATTCCCGACGATAGTCGATATTATCATTTACCATACTTTGACTGCATGGCTATCTAGGTAAGAGAAGTCATATTGGATAACTCTTATCCAATCCTCTATTATCCTTGCGTCATCCACCTGATGTGTGTGACCCACTAGGCCCAATATCGTACTAGTCGTGAGTTGCACCCGTCAAAACCCCTTCTGACGCAGAACCCCTTCTAACTTAATGAATTATTATCTCCATAATAATTCACCCAACTCATCGACTATAGAAGTACTAGATCACTACATCATAGTCCCTAGACGGTATGGGAGATCTAATCTATTGGATCTTTCTACCATCAGTTACTGTGTACCTATAGTCCATCATCCATCTAATATCCTATAGACTATATATTAGGCATGGTAAAGTCATGCCTATATGGAATTCATTTGATTCTCACTCTTAACGAATTCTCCTGGAGAACTTCTCTCTCAATTCGATTGACTCTGTCCATGGATTTGGTAGAGTAAGAACATATGAGATATTCCTCTCATGATACCAAGAGTAGATGATCATTTATTGACACACAATTATCTTCGTACGGTTGATTATCATTCTCAAGAACCGGTTGTACAAGATCTAGAACTTCCAGAGCTATAAGTCTCATATCAAAGAATTGAGTACTCACACAAGACATCCTTGGTGTCTCAAGTCTAAGGACAGGTTACACAACTGGGACCACAGAATAGTTGTCTGACAATTAGGTATCATCAACCATACAGTATTCTATGAGTGGATCATTGAGTGAACTCATTCTCTAATGAGCACATACACTATATCTCTAGTGCCTCCACACAAGCAGCTATGAGACTAGCTACCTCCATCATATGGACGGGTATGTAATACACTGGCATATCCAGTTAGCTTGTTGCCCTTCTCGAGTAACCAATAACTAGAAATATTTAAGATCTGTGTTTAAAGAAGATAGGTGTTATTATCATAATCTCATCATGATCTTAATCCTTATTGCACAAACCCATAAACATCACAATATATAGACACCATACTATGCATGTACTATAAAGTGAGAAAATATCATTAATATCATCATCAAAAGAGATTAATATAAGATTATAAGTGTCATCATTAATATGAATTGACTTACAGAGCACTTATAACTAGTAGGCGACACTTTCGCCATAAGAGAACTTTTGGTGGTAATGTATTCCTCTGACGAAATCGTCAGAGACAACTCTACTCAAAACCCTAGCGGGATCTAGGGTTCAAAGTGACCAACTAAATGCCTCAGTTGGAAGGGGGAACTGCATCATTTCATTGTTTTCAATGATATCATATTGTCTCCCTACCCACCCAATATATTTCAAGCCATCGAAGAACTACAAGAAAGAAAGTACTCGAATGCATCGAACTTCAATAAATATATTAAAAATGGTTCATTTATTGAGAATTGTGAGATTGATCATGACCGCCACCTCCGACGGAGTGGTCACCCCACCCCTAGCTCTTTGGGCAGGCAGGAATTGAGAACGCGCTCACGTCTCACTCGTTTGGTGTGCTCTCCTCCTCGGCACATTACTGTGCAAGTGTGTGGTGTTATTTTTTGGAAGCGCACTCCGGGGTTTGGAACCCTTCCCTCCACTTTGCCCTCTCCCTAGTCTTCCTCCTCCAAGGCCATTACGCTAGCGCACAAAGCTGACTTTTCAAATCCCCAAGTTAGCAGCCAAATAATTGAATATGTAAATCGTGGTGTTGTTAATTCATGAGTTTGCTCTCCCCGTGCATATACATGGCAGTCCATGGATCTAAACGTTTGTGCACATGAAGTTCTGAGAGACAGGTACTTTTTCTCGTCAAAGGTGCGCGCTAGCTGACCGCAACGAAGAGAACGCCAAGAGTGTGCTCAGTTACCTAGCTCTTTCTAGAGAAGATAATGGACATGTGGAAGGCACGGCATCATGATGCAGTTGGCTAAATTGTTAACTGGTTACCCTGTGCACCAATGAAGATGTCTCACTATCCATAAGACGATCGAGCTGCTTCCCGTCCCCGTTCCCCCACCCACCGACGTATATAGCGGCAACGTTGTTCTCACTTTTTCTTTTCTTTTCATTTTTTTTAAAATTTTAGGCAGTTTTAATATTTAATCCTCAAAAAATATGGTTCAAAATTTGACAATTTAGAGAGGAAAAAGAATGCAATGAGTTGAACATGAAATTTACCTCCACATACGTCCCTTATACTACAATATTCGCTGTTATAAAACAAACAAAAAATCGGATACGAACGAAGCGTTTACAAGCGAAACATATATATACATTCTTCGTTCCTTCTCAAGCTAATTTACCTTTCATTTTGCTCTGGGGGAGTGTGGTCATGAATAATGAAGAAATTTGATAATGACCATTCCCAAGTTCAGGTGGGAATTAACTCGCCTCGATAGCTGTGATAAAGCGCGCTCTCTCTCACACACACACACCCGGGTGGGCTTTATATCTATCTATCCAATGTCCAATCCTTCATAGTTATTAGTGTTAGTCCGGCACGGTTGTGGAAATGAATATAAATGCCAGCTACCCCCCATCCATATTGGATGGATACCATCATCCTTGTTGTGATGGAAGATGGTTTATCATTCCTTGACGTGTGGACTCGAATGGGTAAAGCCGTTAATGCATCAGAGGGAACAAGCTATAGCTAGGCTCGTCGTTTATCTCAATTTCATCACTACACTAGCAGTACTAGTATTCTAATGCATGCAAGCAATGTGCTGTACGGCCCCATGGGTGGCCACGTACGTCCTATCTAGCTGCACATGCCTTGCCAAGTTTTATGAACATGATCTACCTCTCAAAGTCAGTAATCTCAGCTCTCTCTATATATGTTGTAAAGAGAATATTTGCTGCATTGTGAAAGTCTATTAGGAACATGTGGCGCGCTTTTAACACGTCACGTCGTTTCATCTTGTCAGTCATCGCATGCCTACTTAATTAGATTGTCCTCGTGCCCATGATGGCATGCACTACGTAGTAAATAGCAGAGACTTCAGCGCGATTAACTCTAGTCTACATGCTCCTCAAGGGGTATGGATGCTCTTGTGATGATATAGATGTTCTTTTGAGTATATAGATGTTCTTCAGAGATTGGATATATTTTTCAAGAGATATATATCATTTATCTTGAACTCTTATCATGTATATTTCTCAAAGATTAAGAATGTTCTTACGAGGATGTGGATATTTTCTAGAGATTATATATGTTTCCCAAAAAATACATAGGCACCTGAACATGGATAATGCGTATCATCATTTGCCCGCGGGAGGTGACCTCAGTACGCGCGCAATGATGGACGTGGTATGCTGGGGACAAACAATGTGTTCCACATAGATGCACAGCAACAAATATTTCTCTACCGGTAAGATACCGCTAGCGTGAGCGATCTCAACTATGTCAAAATATATGATGAAACTACGAGGGCCGGCGTGTGAGCTCGGACCACAACTGGAAACAAACAGATGTGCTCAGCTTTGAAACTAAAGCGCACCATGGCTTCAGTCGCCAGTCCAATAGGTCCACATTCGACATGGGCCGGCCCAGCCCGACTGTGTAATTAAAGTTACGCCCTCCCCTTTTGATCATATATATTCACATTAAATTGTTCATGGAGATAAGCTAAGTGCACGCAGATACGGACGCACTGCAGCCGCAGACATTGGCTTCTCTTATTCATCGTTAGCGGAAGGTGGTTTACCGTTTCATGTGTCTAAGCATTTCCCGTCCGTCGACCCTGTTTGGATCCCACGGCCTGCTGCATTTGTGTGGGAGGTACGTAAGTGGTCACTATCCAGTAGAACGCAGATAGAGGCCCACGCCAACTAGGGGTGTACACGGTTCGGTTCGGTTCGATTTCTCTATTTTTGGAAGAAATCGAATCGAACCGAACCGAATTCAATTATTGAACCGAACCATACCGAACCGTTCGGTTCGGTTCAAATCGAAATCCCAACTGTTCTAATGTTTTTAAGGGTTTTTTTTTGATATTTTTTAAGTTTTTTTTGACATTTTTTTTGGCTTGTTTTAGGCAAATTGGCAAAAATACTGGGTTTTGGGTGGTCGCGAGCTTTGAACTCGCGACCACCCGGCGCAGTGGAGGGCGCCGACGCGCGCCCTCCACTGCGCCACCCCTTTTTTTTGTTTAATTTTATTATTTATATAACTATATATCTATATTCGATTTATTTCGGTTTTCCAGCTCCAAACCGAACCGAACCGTGAGGCTCATGAAACCAAACCGAACCGGGTCGGTTCGGTTCGATTTTCGATTTGGACCAAATAATGAACACCCCTAACGCCAACGCAGCAGGCGCCCAATAAGGCCCATTGTTTACTGAGAGAAGAGAAATACTTAGTGCACACCATAGGTGTGCACTAACTTGGGCACACCCACTAGGGGTGTGCCACTTGTTCCTTGGGGTTTGAAAAAGTGGATTGAGGGAGTTATTATAAGGAAGCCTCTTGGTGCAAACCAGGGGGCATAGTTTGCATCCAGGTGGATGCAAACTATGCCCCCATTGGGGGTGGGCACAACCCTAGGGGTGTGCCCACCCCCAATGACCTCAGCTCCCCCAATGGGAGCTGAGTTTGTTGCAAACCGCCGACAAGGCGGTTTGCAACAAGACTTTTCCTTATTATAATCCCCAAGGAACACATGGCACAACTCTAATGGGTGTGCCATATTTAGTGCACACCAAGGTGTGCACTAGTATTTCTCCTGAGAGAATTAAAGTGGACAAGCTTAGGTGGTGTGCATTTTTTTGTATTTGATCGATGTTGTCCCTCCCTCCCTTAATAGCGATTGCATGTGTGGTGTGGTTAACTTGTGCGTAAACATTATCACACTTGTCTCTACTAAGCTACGTTTTTAAATTAAAAAATGAGCCTGATAAGACATTCCTTATAAAAATTCATTTCTCCTAGAATTTGAACATGCGACCACATTTTAATGGATTTTGGGGGGCTAACCTTTACATCACTCTTTGATATTTTCTCTATCATTTTTTTTTCTTTTCAAAACCGTCAACAAAAAGATGGTCGGACTATTAATCAAGACGAACTGTCACGGACACCCAACGAGGTGAATCGGATCATATCAGATGTGATCAGATCAATCTATTTTGATCTTTCTAATTTACTCCTCTTTTTGTGCGTGTGGAGAGAATTGAATTCGGCCAAAGTTTGAGCGTCATATAAGATAGCGATTAATTGACAGTCGAGTAAGCAATCTAGAGATTGTTTAATCGAAGCTAATTCAATCGATGGATGCATGATTTACGTAGCCCTACAAGTAGTACTAAACAGCTCTGATAATTAAGAGGCTTAGCGTAGTCTATCTTTTTTTAGAAAGACTTTGTGCACTTTTCCATTGCACTTTTCCATTGCACTTTGGTCTTCCTATTGGCCAATGCACTAGAGGCACATTGTGCCAACCCAATGAAAAGCAAGAAGTGCATGGGAAAGTGCAATGGGAAAGTGCACAAAGCCTTTCTCATCTTTTTTAGTCGACTTATCAGTAAAAAAGTTATCTACAACCTTTTCAAATCGATAGACTGGCTATTCACCCAGAAAGCCCGAGCTAGCAAGGATTGTGGACGGGAGTTAACTTGCTTGTAGTTGGCTTTAACGTCACAAAGAGATCGACTTGCCGTCACAGTGGGGAGCGGCACATGTGATTAGGACTGTAAACGGATCTGGATAATATTCGGACCCGATTCGAATTCATATTCGATTATCCGCTTTGTTGGAGTTCCTTCTCCTCTGGCTGGTAAAGGACTGGTAATCCTATTGAGCCTTGTTCGCGATGTTCACCCCATCTACTCTTTCCAAGTAGAGACTCGCTGCAGCAGGAGTTCGTCGCCGGACGGTTGTGGTAGCAGTTTGTTACACCGCGCATTGCCAGCTGTGTGAGTTGTGAGCGTGAGCGCTTGTAGCGTGAGTTGAGAGTGGCATTTTCGCAAGTCTTCGAGGTATGCCCCTTAAGGACTGCACATTTCTTTCTGTATCTGTACTTTTATTTGGGATTTGTTGTATATAATTTCTTGTTATAGTTATTTGAATTCATTGCTTATCTCACTGGACTAAATTCTAACTCTTCTGGATCTTCGGACCCGTGGGTGGCGGCGCGACCTTCGGGGTCTCTGGCGGGCGTCCGGAGGTTAGGTCGTTACAGTGGTATCAGAGCTCAGGAGTCCAACGAGATTTGTAATGGGTTAATAACTGTGGCTGTCCCAAAGAAGGGTACTCGTGCGCTGCTGGCCCGTCCGTGTAGAGTTACTTTTAGTGAGCATTTGGTTCTTTGTTGCAGGTGGCTAGCTTCCCAACAGGGTCCGAGTGTGTTGTTGTTGTTGCTGGGTGCACATGCTTCGAGCGTGGTTGTTGGTTCGCTCGTGCTGCGAATGGGTTCGTCGTCGGCCTGCGCGTCTGTGTGGGTGTGTCGTGAAGGCTGAGAGAGCCTGCGTGTGGCGTGGCCTTCACCGGTGTAGGGTTGTGGTCTGCGGAACCGCTAGAAGGTGTCCTTGCCTTGTTGGTTGTCCCTTTCTTGTTAGGGTGTGTCCTTGTTGGATGTCCCCTTGTATAGGGTGTGTACTTGTTGGTGTCCCCTTGTTGTTGGGGTGTGTGTTGTGTTGGCTGTGTGTTTGGCCTCGTGTGCCTGTGCGTCGTTGGCACTGTGCTCTGCTCAGTCAACATCTTGCTCGAGCTAAGCAGATGCTTGTGTGCCGTGTTGCACGCTGGTTGAGCGCGCTGTGACACTTGTCTGTGGTTATTGTCGGCTTTGTGTTGGCTAGTTGCGAACTCTGGTGAAATGCTGCCGGAGTTGTTCTTTGTTTTCTTCTGGTGGAAGTGAGGTTTCCCCAGAACTGTGTTGTGCTCATTTTTGGTTGTTGCGGCATTGCCCTCTGGGTTGAGGTGCATCGCTTAGCTGCTGTGTTCTGGTGGTGTTTCCAGAACTGTTTTGTTGTTGTCCTAGTGAGGGTTCCTTTCCCTCTGGGACTATTTTTGTGCTCATTATAGTCTTCCGTTGTGTTGCCTCCTGGTTTGAGGTCTCTGTTGTCTGCTTGTTGCCGTTGCGTTGCTCTCGAGGTTGAGGTGCATCGCTTGTTGCCCTGTGTTCTGGTGCAGTTTCCCAAACTGTTGGTTGTTGTTCTGGTGAGATTCGTTCTCAGGACTATTCCGACCTTGTTTCTGTCGATTCTTGTGCTACCTCGGGATGAGGTATGTTGTTGTTGTGTTAGCTGGTGCGTTCTGGTGAGTTTTCCTAAACGGCGCCTTCGTGGTTCTGGTGGAGGTTCTCCCAGAACTAGTTTGTGTTGCTTCCACTAGCTGCCATGTTTTTTTGTTGGCCATGTGTTTTTGGTTGTTTGCTTGGGC
This sequence comes from Colocasia esculenta, assembly GCA_014218235.1. Taxonomy (NCBI): domain Eukaryota; kingdom Viridiplantae; phylum Streptophyta; class Magnoliopsida; order Alismatales; family Araceae; genus Colocasia; species Colocasia esculenta. The sequence goes on along the minus strand of CM024754.1, from coordinate 13,397,712 downwards.
TGCGTTCTGGTGATGTTTTACTAGAATTGCTCTTGGCCCTTTGGGTGGAGGTCCTCCCCAAGGTTGCCTCATGTTGTTTTGGCTGTCACTGCTCTCTCTCTATTAAGATGAGCTGTTGTTTGTTGCCAGCTGGACTGTCTGTGTTACAGTCTGTTTTGGCGTTGTTGGTCGAGGTGCTGTGCCTTTGACCGTGTGTCTGGCCGTCATGTTGGCCAGGTTGTCTTCCTGTTCATTTTTGGGTTTCTTGGTTGCGCTGGGAACCGTAGTGGGTGTCCCTTCCCCTGTTTTCCGTTGGTGGCTCAGGGTGATGATGCTCCACTGTGGTATTGTGTTGCCGGGGTGCGCATCGTTGCGACCTTTTGCTGGAGTCATCTTCCCTTGAGTTGTTTCTGGGTCGGACTGTTGTGTGCAGTCTGCTTCTCTGCCTCTGGTCAAGGTGGTGGACCTTGACCCAGTGCGTGGCCTTGTGTTGGCCGGGTTGCCATGCCGGTTAGCTTCCAAGTTTATTGGTTGTGCCGGCGGGACCACTTGTGGGTCCCTATGGTTTAGTTTGTTGTTGCTTGTGTTTCTGTGCCAACGCTTTCTGGCCGATGGTAGTTTGGCTAGCGTCGTGGGTGTTCGGCTAGCTGTGCCTCTTGTGTGAGTGCTAGCCTTGTGCTGCTGTTTTCCCTTTCGAGTGCGGAGAGGCATGTTGCGTGCCTTCTCCCTCTATTTTCCGTGGGTTGCTCGGGGTGGTGGTGCTCTGCCATGGCATTTAGCGCCGTGTTGCGCACCGTGGCGACCTTCGTGGCGAAGGTCCCTTCCCTTTTGAGTTGTCTTGAGGTTGAGCGGGCTGCTCTCCTCGTGCACAGTGTTTCCTTGTGATGCGATAGGTTGTTGTGACCTATTGTGCGTCTCTTGCTGTGCGGATTTCTTGTTGCCTTGAGGTTGAGCGGGCTGCTCTCCTCGTGCACGTGTTTTCCTTGTGATGCGATAGGTTGTGGTGACCTATTGTGCGTCTCTTGCTGTGCGGATTTCTTGTTGCCTGACTGGACGATGTAGGGCAGCGTGCCCTGTGTTCCGTGTGAGGCAGCACCAGTTTCCTTCTGTTTGGCTTGCTTGAGCAGGCATTGTTCCGGTGCGTGTTTTGCATGTGCCTCGGCTGTGCGTTGGAGGCACTTTTCGTCGTTGGGCATGTAGCTCTCTCTACCTGTGGTGGTAGAGTGGTGCCCTATGTTTGTGTGCTTCGAAGAGCCGACGTGGTCGTTGCACTCTTGAAGCTACTGGTTTCCGTGTGTTTCTCTTGTGGGCTCTGTGGAGTCCCTTCCGTTTGGCCCTGTGTCATTTGGGCTGTGGGTGCGGTTGCGTACTGCACCTTGAGCGTTGTTCTTTTCGACTCTCCGTGTTTCTGTGCCTTGAGGTTCCGGCCAGTGTGGCTTGTTCTATCTTTTTGCCTTGTGGTTCCTTGCATGCGGCTTTTGGCAGGACTCTTGTGGAGATTCCTCCCTTTTTGCCTATGTTGTTTTTAGCCGTTGGTGCAACTGTGTTGCATCTTGCCTGGTTTTTGTGCTTGTGGTAGCACCATGTGCTCGTCTTCTAGTGGTTTGTTTCTGTCCCGGTTGGAGCCTTGGTACATTGTGTTGTACCTAGGGTGGCTCCTGGTGCTTGCGTTAGCACTGTGGGTGGTCCCGGGTGTCTTGATCGTAAGCGTCATGCGTCGTTTCGCGAGTTTGCTCGGTGTTCGAGGCGTTGAGTTTTCTACCTCTGGGACACTCCTTGTCGGCCTGTGCTTTGTGGTTGTACCGTTACCGCTATGGGGTGGCTGCTTTGCCTTGTCTAGGCAGCCCTATCAATGGTACGCCAGGCTTTGGTCGTGGCCTATGTCCGGGTTTTCCTCTCTCGTTTTGGGGTGCCAGCGTGCTCGATTGGGATTCCCTATTTCGTTTTGGGTCCCATTAAGGTCGGCGTGTTGTCCTCGACCTTTGCAGTTATTTCGATTCCCGTACGGTTTGCCGACATCTTGGGATGTTTGGCCTTGTCAACATCAGACGTCTTCTTTGGTTTTGCCTCTGTGCGTGTGCTTGTGGAGCAGGTGTTTTAGCTTTCCTGTGGCTCCATAGTCTTGTTTGTCCTTGTCGGACCACAAAGATGATCTGGATGAGATCTAGTGGTGTCGGCGAACACTGCTTCACTCACCGTGGTTTCTCCACGTGCGTGTTTTCGCTTGGCTTTGGGTCACCATTAAGAAACTCTCGTTTGGCCTTGCCATAGGCACTAGCTGTTGCTAGTTGTGCGGAGCCATTCAGCGGAGTCTTATGGATGACCTCTTGGCTTTTTCCTCGGTTGTCGTCAGTAGATGGACCTCTATATTGTCGTTGGTGATAGAGGGAGTTACTGACCAGTTGGTCTCAACAGTGTGGGCTGTTGAGGGCTCAGTCGTGCTTTTCGGTTGGCATTTTCAGTGTTTCTGGTCGGCTTGGTGTGCGTCGTGCCTGTAGAGTTGTCGACATCTGCTTGTGTGCTCTGTGCTGTTGTTGTGCGCCCTGTGAGCTGTCAGATGTCTGGTTTGGCGCTCCCTTTGTGGCAGGGTCGTGGTGGTGACCACCGGGAAGTCATGGTGCGACTTAGTGGTCCCTTGGCACCTGTTGTTTTCCCTCCGACCGGGTTTCACCCTTGATTTTGAGGACGAAATTATTTTTTTGTTGGATTATTGTAACATCTCAGGCTTTCCGGCTTTCTGTTGTGTGTGGGATGACTGGCCTTATCACGACAGAGGTGCCCGTCGCGACAGTCATCCCTATTGCGACCGCCTTCTGCGTCGCGTTCTTGTCGTGGCCGGTCAACAGGTCGCGACAAGGGTTTTTCCTTTTTGGTCTTCTGACAGGCGTCTGTCGCCTGTCGGGTGGCAGGCATGGCAGGGGGACCTATCAGGCTGTCGCGACGCCCAGGGTGGGCGCATTCTGGTCGCGGTCTGGGCGGCCGTCGCGATACAGTTGGTGTCGCGACACCCCACCCCATCGCATTCTAGGGGCCAGAGACTAAAAGCCTTGGCCGTTCCCCCTTTCCCTTATTTTCCTTTCTCCTTCCCTTCTCCTCTCCGAGGAGGAAAGCTTCCCTCTCCGGGATCAGGCAGTTCGGGCTCGGAGGTGCCGGCGGTGGCTCGTGCGGAGCTCGGAGCGGCGGCAAGGAGCAAGAGGTTGCGGCCGTGGCTTCGTGAAGGCCCCTTTAGGGGTTTCGGTTCTTCATTTCAGTAGGGATTCTTGTACCCGTGCTTGTTTGGGTGGATCGGGGGTTCAAATTGTGGAATGCATGCTTTTACGGCTTTCACCATGATCCCCTCCCCATGTTTGTATGTTTTTTAG
>CM024754.1:12719054-12794171 GCA_014218235.1 Colocasia esculenta | reverse complement strand
AAATTGAGGCTCAGCCCCTTCACGGATTTCGAGAACCAAGCCCCGGAAGTCCTGCCGTATCGTTTTCTCCGCACGGCTTTCAAAGGAAGTACCGACTGCCGGAATCTGGGCTCGATCCGAGTTCATGGGTCGTTCTCCATATCCAAAGGGTGTTGTCCCCAAATTTGAGGCTCAACCCCTTCACGGATTTCGAGAACCAAGACGCGAAGTCCTGCCGTATCGTTTTCCCCCGTACGGCTTTGAAAAGGAAGTACCGACCGCCGTCGGCTAGGCTCGATCCGAGTTCATGGCCTGTTCTCTATACCTGAAGATGTTGTCCCCCAAATTTGAGGCTCAACCCCTTCACGGATTTCGAGAACCAAGCCCCGGAAGTCCTGCCGTATCGTTTTCCCTCGCACGGCGTTGAAAGGAAGTACCGGACCGCCGTCGGCTGGGCTCGATCCGAGTCATGGGCCTGTTCTCTATACCTGAAGATGTTGTCCCCCAAATTTGAGGCTCACCCCTTCACGGATTTCGAGAACGGACCCGCGAAAGTCCTGCCGTATCGTTTTCCCCCGTACGGCTTTGAAAAGGAAGTACCGGACCGCCGTCGGCTGGGCTCGATCCGAGTTCATGGGCCTGTTCTCTATACCTGAAGGATGTTGTCCCCAAATTTGAGGCTCACCCCTTCACGAATTTCGAGAACGAGACCGCGGAAGTCCTGCCGTATCGTTTTCCCCCTACGGCTTTGAAAAGGAAGTACCGGACCGCCGTCGGCTCGTCGGTATGATCCGGTTCATGGGTGTTCTCTAATGAAGGAGGTTGTCCCCCAAATTTGAGGCTCAACCCCTTCACGGATTTCGAGAACGAGACCGCGGAAGTCCTGCCGTATCGTTTTCCCCTACGGCGTTGAAAGAAGTACCGGACCGCCGTTGGCTGGGCTCGATCCGAGTTCATGGGCCTGTTCTCTATACCTGAAAGATGTTGTCCCCCAAATTTGAGGCTCAACCCCTTCACGGATTTCGAGAACGAGACTGCGAAAGTCCTGCCGTATCGTTTTCCCGTACGGCTTTGAAAAGGAAGTACCGGACCGCCGTCGGCTGGGCTCGATCCGAGTTCATGGGTCTGTTCTCTATACCTGAAGGATGTTGTCCCCCAAATTTGAGGCTCAACCCCTTCGCTGATTTCGAGAACGAGACCGCGAAAGTCCTGCCGTATCGTTTTCCCGTACGGCTTTGAAAAGGAAGTACCGGACCGCCGTCGGCTGGGCTCGATCCGAGTTCATGGGTCTGTTCTCTATACCTGAAGGAGGTTGTCCCCCAAATTTGAGGCTCAACCCCTTCACGGATTTCGAGAACGAGACCGCGGAAGTCCTGCCGTATCGTTTTCCCGTACGGCGTTGAAAAGAAAGTACCGGACCGCCGTCGGCTGGGCTCGATCCGAGTTCATGGGCCTGTTCTCTATACCTGAAAGATGTTGTCCCCCAAATTTGAGGCTCAACCCCTTCACGGATTTCGAGAACGAGACCGCGAAAGTCCTGCCGTATCGTTTTCCCGTACGGCTTTGAAAAGGAAGTACCGGACCGCCGTCGGCTGGGCTCGATCCGAGTTCATGGGTCTGTTCTCTATACCTGAAGGATGTTGTCCCCCAAATTTGAGGATCAACCCCTTCACGGATTTCGAGAACGAGACCGCGAAGTCCTGCCGTATCGTTTTCCCGTACGGCGTTGAAAAGAAGTACCGGACCGCCGTCGGCTGGGCTCGATCTGAGTTCATGGTCTGTTCTCTATATCTGAAGGATGTTGTCCCCCAATTTGAGGATCAACCCCTTCACGGATTTCGAGAACGAGACCGCGAAAGTCCTGCCGTATCGTTTTCCCGTACGGCGTTGAAAAGAAAGTACCGGACCGCCGTCTGCTGGCCCGATCCGAGTTCATGGGCCTGTTCCTCATATCCAAGGATATGTCCCCCAAATTCGAGGCTCAACCCTTCTCGGATTTTGAGAACCGAGTCCTAAAGGCTTGCCGTATCACTGCTACAGTACCCCTGCCGTTTCACCCTGGCAGATTGGCCCTTGCCGACTCACCCTTGCCGTATCGTTTTGGCTGCCGATCGCTTTGTCTGCTGAATCGAATGGGTTTTGCATGATGATGTTTGAGCATTCAAATGACCAAATGACTTCAATCATGAAAATTAATGACAACCAAAGCATATCAATTTCTTGCATTACCAAATAAAAAAAATTGTGTTAAATAAAAGAATAAATAAATGAGCATGCAAATTGACTTTAAAAGACGAATAGCACACGCACATCAAAAAAAAAAACCTCTTGCAAATTTGACTGCAGTCTTGTATTCTATTTTGCGTCTTTTATCGGATGTCCGACTTAGGCCATAAGACCTTCTATTCTGGCGATTAATCAAGGGTTTTCTCTTTCTAAAAGAGATGTAATTAACGTCGTTGCGCTCAGGCAACGGCGGGATCTTGGTCCAGGACCCGACACTCACTTTCGTTTGACGAAGTCAAACGGTGCGCACAATAGACCCAAAGCCCTCCGACTCTCGGAGGCAAACCATTATTGTCACTTCGGTGACTGGCATGCCGCGCGCTGTGCAAATTGCGATTCATCTCACGTCGCCATTGCTCACGTAGCATTCGATGGGATTTGGATAGCAATATGCATTCATCCATGAGAACATGAGACAACATGATAAAGAGAACACATAAAAAAAGATTTATTTAAATTTTCTATTTCCACACAGTCCTGTTACTCAAGTGTTGAGTTCGCCTGTGAAGCTTGCAGCTTAGGCAGTGTCTAGCCTGTGTGGCTTATAGCTTAGGCATCTAGTTGTTGTAATAGTGTGCCAGTGAGACTATGGTTTAGGCACTTTAGTAGTTGGGCTGACTAATGATAATGTTAGTCCTGTAGTCCTACTTTTCTTCTGAGGACTTTATGTTTATTATCATGAGCATGTTTAATTGTTATTTATGGTAATGATGTGAGCATGAAATGGTTTGGCTATTGTTGTTGCCAGGAGACCCATTGGGGTTGAGGTGTCTGTGGTTACAGTGTTGTTTTGGGTAGCCCCTTTTGAGCCAGTGACTTGTTGAGGCTCACTCCCCTACAGTTCTTTTCAGGACCTTGCCGGTGTGTTTGACTTGCAGCGTTGTTGTGACAGACTTGTACCACCAGCAGTTGTGTAGTAGTTAGTTTTGTGTGAGCTTGTGCTCCCTCGGGGTATGCCCCAGGTAGTTGTACTCTTTTGATTGGACATGTATTAATGTAATGGGACAGTTGTACAAATTTGTGAACAGATATGAGCACATGTACTTTCTTGTGTCATATATTCTTGTGGTTTGTCTTTTTATACTCTTACTGGACACGTGTGTGAGATATCCCTTGCGACACTTCGGTGCGTTCGCGGGAGGCGGATCTGGATATGGAGCCTTAATGGGCATAAATACCCCGGTCCGTTACAGATAGCATTTGCAGACCTTGTGCAAGAGGAAGCACCCAAGAACTCTTTCAATCAAGACAGTAGTGACCACCTCAAAGCCGTTAGAACTATTCACATGGATCTATTTGGGCCAATGAGGACTACCAGTCTTGGAGGAAAGAATTTTGATTTGTCATAGTTGATGATTACTCAAGATTTACTTGGGTATCCTTTCTAGAGCACAAAGATGACACCTTGATAATTTTGTCAGCTTCAGCAAGAAAGTTCAGAAAGATCAGAAGTTCACCATTATCTCTATCCGATCAGATCATGGTGGTGAATTTCAAAATGAAAAGTTTGCTAGGTTCTGTGATGACCAAGGAATAGCACAACTTCTCAGCACCAAGGACACCTCAACAGAATGGAATTGCTGAGAGGAAAATAGAACTCTTTTGGATATGGCAAGAACAATGTTATCAGAAGATGACTTGCCAAGATATTTTGGGCCGAAGCCATCAACACTGCAAGCTACATCATTAATAGGGTATGATCAGGCCAATTCTGAAGAAGACTGCCTATGAACTCTACAAGGGAAGAAACCTAAGATTAGTCACTTAAAATATTTGGATGTCCTTGCTTCATCCACAACAATGGAAAAAGGGACATTGGTAAGTTAGATGCCAATCAGATGAAGGCATCTTTATGGGGTACACTTCTAACCCAAAAGTTATAGAGTTTTCAATAAACGCTCATTATTAATTGAACAATCTGTGCATGTTATTTTTTGATGAATCTACCCTTCCTTGAAAAAGGAAGAAATTAGTGACATTGATGATGCAGACTTGTCTGAAAAATTAAAGAATACCTCAATTGAGGACAAGGAAGATCCACCTCTGGAAGAACTGCAGCAAACTGAAATTCAACATAAAAATTCCAAAAGAATGGAGACATAAGAAGATCACCCTCTTGAGAACATTATTGGGGATCCATCTGTAGGGGTAAGAACAAGAGGTAATGTAATTCCTTGTGATTATTTAGCTTTTGTTTCTCAAATAGAGCCCAAGACAGTCATGAAGCTTTAACTGATGAATCTTGGATAATAGCCATGCAAGATGAACTAAATCAGTTCAAGAGAAACCAAGTATGGTCACTTGTTCCTAGACCATCCAATCATTCAGTTATTGGCACCAAGTGGGTGTTCAGAAATAAACTGGATGAGTCTGGAGTAATCTTAAGAACAAGGCCAGACTGGTAGCTCAAGGCTATTCCCAAGAGGAAGGCATAGATTTCGATGAAACCTATGCACCTGTGGCTAGACTTGAGTCTATTAGAATCTTACTTGCTTATGCATCTGCATTAGACTTAAAATTGTTTCAAATGGATGTCAAATCTGCCTTCTTAAATGGTTTTATCAAGGAGGAAGTGTATGTTGAACAACCTCCAGGTTTTGATGACACCGAATTTCCAATCATGTATTTAAACTCCATAAGGCTTTATATGGTTTAAAGCAAGCACCTAGAGTCTGGTATGAAAGGCTCAGTACTTTCTATTAGATCATGGTTTCACTAGAGGTCAAGTAGATAGCACATTATTTATTAAATCAAAAGTCAAACATATACTACTTGTGCAATATATGTAGATGATATTTTTGGATCTACTGATGAATCTCTTTGCAAGTACTTTGAAAAGCTTATGCAGGGAGAATTTGAAATGAGTATGATGGGAGAGCTAAACTACTTCCTTGGATTGCAAATCAAGCAAGGGAAGGAAGGCACCACATCTGTCAAGCCAAGTACACCAAAGAGCTGTTAAAGAAATTTGGATTTGAAGGTGCGAAGCCATTGTCAACGCAATGAGCACATCAACCAGAATAGACAGTGATCAAATGGTAAAAAGGTAGATCAAAAGAACTATAGAGGTATGATAGGGTCATTACTTTACTTAACAGCAAGTAGACCAGACATTTTATTTAGTGTATGCATGTGCTAGATATCAAGCAGACCCTAGAGAGTCTCATTTAATTTATGTGAAAAGAATATTTAGATATTAGCTAGAACTCATGATTTAGGTCTTTGGTATCCAAAATCTTGTGAAATAAATTTAGTAGGATATTCTGATGCTGACTATGCTGGATGCAAAGTAGATAGAAAGAGCACCAGTGGTTTTTGTCAATTTCTTGCAGGATGTCTGATATCTTGGTCTTCCAAGAAACAAAACTCAGTAGCTCTATCAACAGTTGAAGCTGAATATGTTGCTGCTGGAAGTTGCTGTACACACTCCTATGGATAAAGCAACAACTTGAGGATTTCGACATCATATCAAGTCAATTCATTACTGTGTGATAATACAAGTGCCATCAACCTCACCAAGAATCCAGTGCAACACTCAAGGACTAAACACATTGAGGTAGATATCATTCATTCGAGATCATGTAGCTAGTGGTAATTTAGAAATTTCTTTTATAGATACAAATGGTCACTGGCAGATATCTTCACAAAAGCCCTACCTGAAGAGAGATTTACATCTCTTAGAAGGGAATTAGGGATGTGCAATTTGTGAAAAGATTTCTGTATTTAAATTGGCATATAAATTTTTTCAGATTATAATGAAATTCTTCTCTCTTTGGCATTAAGCAAACTCAGCTTATTTACTTTATTTGACCGCTATTGTGTTAAAAGTAGTTTGACCCGTCAAACCCTTTGTCGCTTTCTTTCTGCCGTTACCCTTTTGGCGCCTCCTTTTTCGATAAAGTATTATTAATTAGTCAAATTGTTGTGGGAACTCATCCCCACCTTTTACCCCTCTTTCTCCTTTATCTGTTCGCCCAAAGCCGATGCCCTAACGATTCCGGCATCGACTCTCCGCAAGATTTGAAGCCTTCTCTTCTTCCCGCGAAGAATCCCTTGAGGGCTTCCATCCCTTCCATCATCTCCTTTCTCCGGAACCTTTTTCCTCCACTCTACCCATGGCCGCTCCAGTGATCTCCGGAAGTGTAGGGGGCTACAGTGCTGAGTATTTGTCCCCTGAGCAGCAGAAAGGTTTACATTCGTCAAGATGAAGGTTTGCGGAAATAAGCAGTGGATGTACCAAATCTAGAGAAGAATGGCATGAACAGATATAGCAGAAACATTGAGAAGGATGCAGTGGATGGATATTGCCACCTTCACCGAGGTAAGCTATCCCGACCTGGTGAAAGCCTTTTATGTTTGTCTAAGGTCAGAGGCGGATGGGTCCCTGTCTCATCTGTAAAGGGTATCCAAATTAAAGTAGATCATGAGCTTTTGCACATGTTTGTTTGGGGGAAGACTTCTGGACACAGTGGGGTTCACACAGTGAACGATCACAAAGGGTCTTGGCATTATAGGTCCAGGTTTCAGGCTGAGAGACGGGAAATTAGATATCAATCAGATGACTGCGTTTAACGTCTACTTCATTTTATTATCTGCCAAATCATGGTTCCCCGCAGTGCCACTTTCTCAACTTGTACTAGGGCAGATTCGGATATGGTCTGGGTAATCCAGCAAAAGGAGATTAACATGGCCGAGGTCATGATGGAGAGAATGAAGTTTGCCCATGATCAAATCTGGGATACAAAGAGCAAGTTGAATGTTTCATTGCCCTATGCTCATCTACTTACCAAGATATTCAAACATTTTGGAGTAAATCTATCAAGGGCAATTGTGGAAAAGATGGGGCAGTCTATAAGGTCAGGAACCTAAAGAAAAGTGGATTCTCAGTGCAGAATGGAATATGGACCAAGACCTCTGTAGCAGAGGGAGAGGCCATCATTGGAGATGTCCCAGAGATTCCAAAGAAGCAGCAGATCCACCAGCAGAATTAGAGGTAGAATCAGTAGCAGTAGAACAAGCAGCAGCAGAACCTGCAGTGGAAGAACAAGCAGAGACTTCAGGATCACCTGTTATGGAGGTTGACTCTCGTTCTCCAGAAACTCCAATGGGAGAAGCAGTAGCAGGTGTGGCAGATCCCTTGCCCACCTCCAGAGTTGCCTCTATTCTAAGAGAGGTGTTGGATTCCTTTCCTTCCACCTCAGTTACTTCAGAAATAGGTGGACTTGCAGAAGAAGAAGCTATGGCACCAGGCCATACTGAAAATTTAACTGAAGTAAATGTCAGTTTTGAGGTGCAAGCAGCTACTCATCAAGAAGTGATATGGAAGAAGCTCCCAGCCAAGGGAGCCGAATGCTAGAGAGTCTCAATTGTCAGAATCAGTGGCAGAAGGCCACATTGAGGAAATTGTTTTTGGAAGAAGCTCCTACTCGGGGGAGCAAGAAATGTTGAACTCAATGCTCCTATTCAGGGGGAGCAAATTGGCAATGAGGAATCTTGATGGAAAATGCTCCTGAGACAGATGCACCATCTCAGGGAAATCAAGCTCCTGCCAAGTACCTGTAAATGAAGGACCAAGTACAAGCCATGCAATATTGAGGAGCCAGTCACTCAGAAAAGCAAAAGAAAGAGAGTGGCTCTCAGAAGGCAAAGAAAGAGCCACAGGAAAGTAAATTTGAAGCCTGTTATGGAAATATTAAAGGCTCAAGGAGATATATTATCATCAGTTCAGACCAGTGTCCAAGGCATTCTTGCCAGTCAAGCTACAACCACTACTGAAATATCTCAAGTCGAAATGCTATAAGGTGGTTCAACAAGGAAATGTCAGACATGAAGTCCATGCTATCAGTAATTTCGAGGATGGTGAATTTTCTCCTTCTGCTACTCAGAGCAGACCAGCAGCTGTTCCTAGGCCATCTGGGCCATCAGTGTAAGAGTTAGGGCCATCTGGGCTATCAGTGCAAGCATCAGGGCCATCTCATCAGGAATCTAGGCCATCTGGCCGTCTGCAGTTGCCAGAGAAGGTCAAGCAAAAGGGAAAGAGCCAGTAGAAGCTACCAAGGCCCCTGAAACTTCTACTCTTGCAACTCCAACCCTCTCCTCACCTTCATCTTCTTCTACAGCCCCTCCAGCACCACCAACTTTCAACACCCTATGCCTCGCACCCAAACCTCATCCTCTCCCATTCCATCTCAACCTTCCTTCTCTCCCACTCCCTCTCAAACCTCAGCTCCATCATCACCCTCACCTTCTTCACCTCTCACTGAAACTACTCCAGTTCACCCATCTACATCTTTCAATCCCAAACATCTCTCCCCTCCTACTCCTCCTTCTTCTGTCACCTTCATTCCGGAAAACCTCATATTCACAGTGTCTTTGACACTAATCTTCCGGATGACTTTGAGAGAAGTACCCTCATCTCCATTCTATCCATTGCCACTCATGTTCACAGGACTGATCCTCCCAGTCCTGCCAAGAAAAAGGAAACATTCATCCTCTGTCAGCATCCCCTCCTCACCATTATTTCCTCCTCTTTGGTACTCTCTTACCCTCGATCCTCAGAGAAGATCCATCTATAGGGAATACCTTCAAAAATGTATCCTTCCACTATCTATGGTATTCCTTTCCTCAACCTCTCTGAGCATCTAAACATTGTTCTTCCTCTTTACCAGTTGACCCACCTTCAAAATCCAAAATCTATGAGGGCACTGAGTTCAAGACTGAAGAGCAGTAGGCCAACGTCAAGGGCAACAAGTCTCTGTACTCCAAATACTTGACTGCCCGTGCAGAAACCCTTACCCATAGAGATCACCAACTCACTCTTTCTGAGTGGTTCTTTCTTCAGCATAAGACCTCTTGGGGACCATTCATTCTGAAAGAGATCAGGATAGCCAAGAACTTCCAGTTGTACAGTGATTTCTGCTACCTGAACAAGCTGCCTGAAGTCTAGTTCTACCAATTTCATTCAACCATAGTGATGCTGAGATCAGAACATCCAATAAATCTTCCCCTCACAGTGGATTTTGCAAACCTCAAAGTTGACTCTCCAGTTCTTCTGCCGAAGCTACACTCCTTAGTGTTTGACTCAGATGCAGGCTCCCATGCTTTTGATATGTTTGCTAAGCAGATGGGTAGAATGTCAGCTAAGCAGGGTAGATTGCCTTCCTTTTTGCGGTTTATTTTCAGAGAATACCACTCTGGCCGCATTTCCTCCCAAGTTTTGGCTCCACTCATTTCTGAGTGTGAGAGGCTTTCTCCCTCTGAATGGGAAAAGCTCTATAAGGAATCCCATCTTCAGTTGCAAGCCATCAACAGTTCCTTAGTCCGTCAACATAAGCCTCTTCTATCAGCAGAAGCCTTCTTGGATCTCAACTCCATAAATCCAATTCAAGAGATATATGTTCAGTGGGCAGCCAGATATACTGCCTTCTATGCCTTGAAGAAGGATCTTCTTGATCAGAAGATTTTCTATCCAATCTCTCTGGATAGATTTCTCCATCGTGCCAGTTTTGGAAAGAACACCTACTACTTCAGATTCATACTGGACAGAGATCAGTATGGAGAATTCCTGGAACAGCAACGGCAGCTATATATTCAAAGGATCATTCCACCCATGGGTTCTTCTTTTTCAGTTGCTCCGGTGTTTTCCACCAGAATTTTGAAGATATGGAAATCAAGGCATGGGCTGTCATTTCACAGCATGCCTCTCTTTTGTCTCCTTTGTATTATCTTGCTCATAATAAATCCAAAGCTCTCTCTCTTCTTTGTCTCATAGACTATCTTTTTGCTTATTGACAAAAATGGAGAGAAAACTAAAGCAACTCTGAAAAACATGTCTGTTTTTTATGCTATTTAGTATATTTTGTCATCATCAAAAAGGGGAGATCCAAACTTTTCCCATATAAATTAATTCACTTATTTATATATTAATTTTATGATTAACAAAACAATACTAATGAATTACTTGAGCCTTGAGGACAGAAACAAAAGTAAAAGGAAGTTCAAGACAATCAGGTAAAACTCTCACTTCATATTTTTCCCAAGTCATTGCATCGACTTCTTCATACTCTACAACGATTTCTTTAGAGCCCGTAACGACTTGCTCGTCCTAACGACTCTAAGTTATCGTAACGATTCCCTTAGAGATCATAACGACTTGCTCGTCACAACGACTCCATAAGTTGTCGTAACGATTTCTTTAGAACTCGCAACGACTAACGATTTGTTAAGTGTTTCATACGATTTCTTCAGAAACACAACGATTTGCATCTCATAACGATTGTTAAGTGTTTCATATCGATTTCTTCAGAAACAAACGATTTACTTACAATAACGATTTGGTAAGTAATCACATTGATTTCCTTGATGCTTATAACGATTATCTTGCACAACGATATCATAATAACGATTTGTCTTGCACAACGATTTCATAAATAACGATTTGTCTTGCACCAATTTCATAAGTGCTTATAACGATTTGTCTTGCACAACGATTTCATAAGTGCTTATGACGATTTCTTGCACAACGATTTCATAAGTGCTTATACGATTTGTCTTGCATAACGATTTCATAAGTGCTTATAACGATTTCATTATTATGATTTAATGATTCTCTGTCATAACGATTTGCCTATCAACTTATAACGATTTCATAAGTCATAAAGGCATCGGCTTTGTTTATATCGATTTCATTGTTATATCAATACTCTTTAATATACGTTGAATAGTCAAAGCCGTATCTCGTCTGTTGACTGCTATGCATTCAATGCACTCTGAACGTATCTCTCATGCATGCAGACGATATCTTCCACTATTGTGCTATTCTGTCTACATCTTTATTTTGACAGAAAGGAGCTTTGCTAAATCTAGCAATATCTTTTTCAACTGTGACTGACAATCAACGACAGCCCTAGCTGTCTCCTATTTATTGTTGATATGCTTGCAGATACCTGACAAGATTTATCTGTACAACGTTGGACACAAAAGATACAAGATATCAAAACATTTCTTTGACGTGTACTAAAGGATAAAAGTCTGAAGATCAAAAGCTTCCTTGCAGACCAGTCTAACGTACACCAGAATGAGAGACAACGGATCTTTAACGTTCAAATTTCAAGTAGAAGCTTAAATACAAGACTACAAGACTGAGAAGATAACTTTTAAAAGAGAACAACATTCTGTGATAGAGTATAGCCAATCCTTCAAGTCTTCAGTAGTTCAACAAGAGCGAAGCACTTCATTCCAATAGATCTTAGCTCTCTTTCGCTCTCTGTGTTGAAAAAGAAATTCCTGTGAGAGCCAGTGAAGTCTTTGAGAGAAACCAGTGTCAAGATCCTTTCTCTCTCAAGGCTTGTTTGCTTCAGATTGTAGCTGGTTGAGCTAGTTCCTGAAGCTTGTTCTTGTGCTTACCTTTATTAGTTTTATTCCCTTCTGTGTGAAGGAAGACCTGGTGGTATCCAGGGTGGTTGTATTCCCTTCATGTTGAAGGAAGACCAGTTGTGGCTGGGTGTAAGGATCCGTGAGGGGGATAGTACCCTTGATAGTGATATCCTGAGGTATTGCTCAGGGACTGGACGTAGGTCTCCTGTGGAAAGGAGTTCCGAACCAGGATAAAATCCTTGTGTCTTGTGGCTGTGTTTTGTGCGTTTGCTGTTTCATTCCCTCTAACTCTAA
Source organism: Colocasia esculenta (assembly GCA_014218235.1). Lineage (NCBI taxonomy): Eukaryota > Viridiplantae > Streptophyta > Magnoliopsida > Alismatales > Araceae > Colocasia > Colocasia esculenta. The sequence continues at coordinate 12,782,237 of CM024754.1, read as the reverse complement.
CCTTCATTTAAGTTGTTGTGTAATCTTTTTAGTGAACAGGTATCAATCTAAGATCTATTTTTTATAACCCATTCACCCCCCTCTGGGCTAGCTAGCTGGGCAACACCGAGGACTCCGGGTGATCTTCCGAGGTGGCCGTGTACTTGGACAATGCGAGCTTCTCTTCTGTTGCGTTGGCCTGGGAGTTTTCGGGCCTTGGGATCTTTAGCAATTCTGCTGACTCAAAATCGCCCATCATTCTTAAGACCTCGATCATGTATGATGCGAGCTTCTCTTTTGTTGCTTCGAAATCCTTTGAAACTTGGCTGATGACTATCTGGGAGTCACTGTAGACGAGGACTCTTGTCGCTCTCAACGATCTCGCCATTCTGAGCTCTGAGATGACAGCCTAGTACTCGGCCATATTATTGGAAGCAGAGAATCCAAACCTAATTACGTACCTTAGGATGAGGCCATCGGGAGAATGTAGGACGACACCAGCCCCGCTACCTTGAGAGTTGGATGCCCAGTCCACATAGACCTTCCAGCTTCCAACAATTTCTTCCAACTCGGGCGACCTCGTCGTTCCTTCAGAAATTAAGTCGGCGAGGGCCTGAGCTTTGATGGCGACCCGAGGTCGGTAAGTGATGTTGAACTCGCCGAGCTCAATAGCCCACTTGGATAACCTCCCCGAGGCCTCGGGGTGACAAAACACCTACTTGATGGGGATGTCAGGTGAGGATGACGATCCTGTGGGCCTGGAAGTATGGTTTGAGTCGCCGAGCCGCCTTCACCAGCGCGTAACTTGCCTTCTCCGAACTGGAATAGCACTGTTCAGCTCCTCGCAAGGCTTTGCTTGTGTAGTACACTGGAAGGTGCTTCCTCTCTTTTTCTCGTACGAGTACCAAACTAATTGAGTGGGTTGTCATGGAGATTTACAACAACAGTTCTTCCCCTGGTACAAGCTTGCTTAGTGTGGGAACATCGGCCAGATATGCCTTGAGCTCATCAAAGGCCCTCTGACAGTCGTTGGTCCACTCGAATCATCCTTTCCTCAGCACGTCAAAGAACGGCCTGCAGCGTTCAGCTGACCTAGACATAAATCTACTCAGGGCGGTAATTCGGCCATTGAGCCTTTGCACCTCCTTAACGGTCTTCGGTGTCATCATGTCGATGATCGCCTGCACTTTGTTGGGGTTGACATCGATGCCTCAGCTGGAGACGAGGTAACCGAGGAACTTTCCTGCTCGTACGTCGAAAATGCACTTCTCGGGGTTCAGCTTCATCTCATACTGTCGTAATACTTCAAAAGCTTTGGTCAAGTCCCGAGCATGGTCCTTCGCTCGTCGACTCTTTACCAGCATGTCGTCGATGTATATCTCCATCGTCCTCCCGATCTAGCACTCGAACATCATGTTGACGAGCCTTTGGTACATTGCCCCTGCATTCTTTAGTCCAAAGGGCATTCAGGTAAAGCAGTACAGACCTTTTTCTATGGTGAAGGCCATTTTCTCCTCGTCTTCGGAAGCCATATTATCTGATGATACCCCAAGTAGGCGTCGAGGAAACTCAGAAGCTCGTGCCCCGTCGTTGAATCGACGAGCTGATCGATGCGAGGGAGCCGAAAACTATCCTTCGAGCATGCCCTGTTCAGGTCGGTGAAGTCCACCCACATACGCCATTTCCCATTCGCCTTCTTTACGAGGACGACGTTCGCGACCCACTCGGGGAAGAAGGTGTCGCGAACCATCCCCGTGCGCAAGTACTTTACGAGGCTGTCGTCCACTGTCTCCTGCCGGTCGGCCGACAACGACCGCTTCTTCTGTCCACGCGAAGATGTCGCCATTTGTTTTAAGGAAATCTACTATCTGCTCTTCTAACTCTTGAAGCTCAGAGCCGGCGACCAGTGACCGTTCTACCGAGATTTCAACCTTCTTTGTCTGCTCGGCGGGCTCATGCCTCTCTAAGTTCTTATCATGGACAGATTCATACTCAGAAACTACTGGTTCCTTTGCCTTTATAGATTTCACATAGCACTGACGGGCTTTGGTCTGGTTCCCCACAACCTCGCCTATCCCGTTCGGTGTTGGGAACTTTAGCTTCTGGTGGTAGGTTGAGGGACTCCTCCCAATTTCCCCAACAGACCCCAACCAAAGATCGCGTTGTAGGCTAACTTCACTTTCACCACGAGGAAGTCGACCTCAACCGTTACATGACGCGATCGGGTGCCGAGGGTGGCTTTCAGCATGATTGAACACTCGGCGCTCACCGGGATCCCACTAAACCTAAAGAGGGGTGTGGCGACCGGTTTCAACTCGAAGCTCAAGTTTGGCATTTTTACAAAATAGTCATAAAAAAGGACATCTAGCGCGGCTCCATTATCAACTAAAATTCTGTGTACATCATACCCATCGACATCGACGTGTATCACCAGCGCGTCGTCATGTGGGAGGCAGAGGCCGACTACATCTTCCTCAGAGAAAGTAAAGATCCCTCGAGCCCCCGATGTTGGTCTGCTCCAGCCCGATTCTGCAGCTGACCCGTACGCCTTCTGCTTCCTTCCACTGTCACCTCCACTCGTCGAGCCGCTAGCCAATACCAAGACTGCTCCCTTCCCCCTGGTGGTCTCACGCTCCTCTTCGGGGGCGGGAGCCTTCGGCCGTCCCTCTACGACGTATCTCCCGATGATGCCACGCCGAAGCATCTCTGAGATCTCTACCTTGAGGCTCTGGCACTGGTCGGTCATGTGCCTGAAGTCCTTGTGATACTCGCAATAGAGGTTGGCTCCACGTTTCGAAGGGGGCTTGGCCATGGGTTCGGGATGCCGAAATCCTGACAGCTTTTTGATGATGGGCAGGATCTCCGAGGGAAGCCTGCCGAACTGAGGCAGATCCCTAATTCAGTGAGCTTCGTCTAGTCGCCGGCTTGGATTCGGCTGCCTCTCCTCGCACGCCGTGGTTTCCTCTCTCCTCGCCTTCTTCTGGGTCGGCACCCCGCTGATTGAACCCAGCTCGAACAGATGTCCGAGCTTTCCTGCTGTGCCGAGGGTGGACTCAAACCTCACGTACTTTTGCATACGAGATAGGAGGTCAGAGAGACTTACAGGTGGTTTCTTTGCGATGCAGGCTATAAATGACGCGTTGGAGCAAACCCTTGTCAGGATGTTGACCGTCGTTCTCAGGTCGAGCTCTACCACCTTCACGACCTCCAGCTGGAATCTTTTGGCATAGTCACGAAAGAGCTTGGCCTCCTTCTGCGCGACCAACCACAGGTCGTCGGTTCATAGGGAGTGTTGCACCGTGTTGTAGAAATGGTCTAGGAAACGCTGTGCTAGGTCCGGGAAGTTCGTCACATAGCGCGATAGTAACGCCTTGAACCACTGCAGTGCCGCGTCGTCGAGAGTAAACATGAGCGCCCGACACTTGAGGGCATCTAAAATATTCACCATTTCGACCTGCCCCTAAAAGTTGTCGAGGTGGTGCACAAGATTGGTTGTCCCGTTGTACCGCCGGAACTTGGGAAGCTGCAACTTCGTGGGGACGGGGGCCGAGGTGATTTCCTCGATGAACGGTGAGGTGGAAAGCAATGTTGCCACCGAGGGGACACGAGAACCGCACTGTAGGGCCTCGATCTTTTGGTTCATCTCCTGAAGGTCACTCCTCCATTGGGGCTCCATCGCCAGCATACCTGTCGAGGCAGGTGTTGACTCGGTCGAGAAATGATCTGTAGCAACCTGATATTTTAATAAATAAATAAATCGAAAAAATAAAGAAAAATGAATTAATTAAAACCCATTAAACAAAAAGAAGTAATGGACTTTGCTAAATGGATCATATAAAAGTTATTGGGCCAAAATAGGGATTTTTAAAGGTTGAATATAAAAAAAATACCCTAAATTCGTATCTTTAATTTCTTAAAATGAAAAGAGCTATTAAATCATTAAAATAGTTAATATGGGTTGTAATTGGACTCCTAACCCTACCCAAATTGGTAGGTACTAATTTGCAACCCAACCTAACCCAATTAGGAGGTGGAAAGCTTGGAAGGTTGGAAGAAATAGGGAAACTCGGAATTTAATAGGAATTAGAGTTGTAGTAGGAATTGGAAACACCAGAGGCTTAAATACACCCCAACCTCTTCATGACCGACCCTAATGCATTGTTGAGGTTTGCTGGACGTGGAGGAGAGGCCAAGGAAGGGAGAAATCATGGGAGAAGGGTTGCTCAAGATCTACCACCTGTTCTTCGAGTTCTAAGCCCTAGGAGACAAATCGACCCAAAGGTAGGCATTCTCACAAGCTAAACCTAATTAATCTCGTCTGTAGGGTGTTCTAGACATCAGGAACAAAATCCCTCTATTTGCTTTAATTTTCATCGACCCTATCTTGAGATCTTTATTTTTGAAGTTCTGTTATCATCATGTCCTCGAAGCCTCATATTTATTTTAGATCTCCATGTACACTTGATTTCATCCTACGAAAATTTTACTGGACATACTACTCATTGTTAGGAATCATTTGCCATCATTTCCCCCAAATTCCATTCAGTGTACCACTCAAATTAATTCTTTTTCCATCATTGTATCCTGTTCTGTGTTCTTCGTGAAAGATCTTGTTCAAAACATGTCAGAACCATGATTATTTCCTAATTCCTATTTACTGTGTATACCTTCGCAAGTCTAGTTTCATTTAAATCTGGTTTCATGATTTGTCATCATCTATACACTGAGATTTTATTTTTAAATGACTCTATATCAAAACATGGAAAGCCTGGACCGCAATCCAAGGCAAACCCTTTTCCTGTTCGGGCTCAGGCGCAGGACCTGAGAACGCGACGGCCCGATAGGCCGCGTTCTCAGGGGCTGATCGCGACCAGATCCCTGTCACGTTCTGAACGCGATTGGATCTGGCGTCGCGTTCTAGCTGTCTGTCCTGACCGACCCGTCGCGACCTTTGAAAGACTCTATCGCATTCTGGAGGTACCCTGTCGTGATCCTTACAGAGGGTACGTCGCTTTCTGGACTTTTACACATAAACCCTTGAATTTTGGTGCTCTTGTCTTTCTACAGTGATTATACCTCATGTTAACAGTCTTACACGCAGTGAATAAAGATGTTATAATATGAACATATATTGACTAATTTAAAAGACATACACATGATCTTTTCTTATCCATGATTCTCTTTGTCACATGCACATACTCGTAACCACCCAATATGACTTGACTTGACATGAAAATATCTCATAATACACCTGGTAATTTACTTCAATAATGTATTTAAATTGCCCTAATTTAAATGGACTTGTCTTCGTTTCTTGCGATGTTTTAGGAATACCGTTACCGACGCTCCACTATTCTAGAATTCCTCTGGAACGTCGAGCACTTGTTTCCTTACACAATTTCTCTTGACTTGGACAAACTCTCCGTCAAATATTCCTTCTATCGGATGAGTGAATCCTTATTCAAGGCCTCCGTAAGTCTCCTCTGTCCTTGGATTCCCACATGGTCGATGAGCTAGTTGTACCCTAATACCTATGATACCCTTTAGGGATCAGTAAGATCCAAACAACCTTAGAATGTTCTCTCTCTTATCTTGAGATCACGTCGGACCTCTGGACTATGCTTGTAGCTTGGTCATTGGTTGGTTAGTGAATTCTACCTGACTGCCAGCACCCATTATGCGTGTTGTGCAACCGTTACTATCGCCTGTTTAACGTTGTTTCACGTGTAATGACCACTAGCTCTCATCTATACTCTACTCGCTCTTCTATTCACGTTCTCTCTACACTCGTCTATTCATCAAGTACTCTCCTCTATTCTTGGTACTCTATATGGCCTTTTGATTGATTGTCTAAAGATAAATATTATGACTAATGCTTGGCAATATAAATGGCCCGGTCTGGTCCTGGGAGGTGCGCCCAAAAGTGCTAGTGCCCGTAGGAGTTAATTGACCAGAGTGTTTGACATTACACTCAAGTGCTATCTATCTCAACTATCTATATGACAATCAAAGTGCTATCCTATACTCGACTCGTTGTGCTATCATGAACTATATTGTGCTATTTGTGCTATGGCCATCCTGCTCTTTGTGCTATACTTGACGCTTGTGCTATATGAATAATGCTATCGTGCTATCACTTGCTTGACAATACTTGACTCTCGCACTCTTTTGTTAGTTACTCTACATTCTAATACATTAATCATTTAAAGCATACATGATCATCAGATTTAAGTCCTACTGGGCGTTATCTCTCACCCTGCGTTATTGTTATGTGTTCTCAGGTGAGACCGAGGCTGATACTTATACTCATGAGGACGGGAATGACCAAGAGTGAAGTCAAGAGTACCCTGGCGTCTTAGTGTTATGTTAGAGTCTTAGTTAGTCTTTACTTTTATTCAATGTAATTGGGCCCTATAGAATGACTCTGATATTAGTGATTGTAATAGACATTTGAGGAATTATTAATGAAATGCATTTGCTATAGTATTTATTCTTTGACTAGTGGTTTGATGTCTATTATACGCTCTGTACCCGTTTACTTGCAACTGCCTCACGTTCCGAGATGGTGAAGAAAGCTCATGTAACACCCCAAAATTTAATATCAAATTAATAATATGTTATCAAAAATTAGATAAGATTCTAATTTTCATAAAAGACATAAATACTTACTAGAAACTTGATTATCTTTATTTTAGAGATACTTCAACATTATTCCCGGTACTGTCTTCAGATGTGCGCACTCCGACATGGTGCCACCAGAATTTGGTAATGAAATTAAAATCCGAGAACACCATAATTTTCAGAAAAATGTATTGATTCTAGAAACGTAAATATCCAGAATTGTTGACGCGCGGATTTCAAGATTAAGCAGACGCAACTAATTTTCGGGCAATTTTTGCTGGGTGAAAAATAAATTCTAAAAATTAAACTAAAATCACCATAATTTGTAAAACCTTCTTATTAGCTTATAGTTGAAATTTCAACTTGAATGGACACCATTTGGATATAAATTTGGGGTCAAATGGGCCAGCTGAATTTCTAATCATTTACGGTAACCATTTTTTTTAAATAGTTGCTTGCGTAGCTGTGGCTACGTAAGACTCACTTCACAGGGGGTTAAGATGCCCACACGTCTCACCTTAGGTGTAAGCCATGGGAACCATGCATGGCAAACATGGCTTTGGCATGTTAAAAGGGAGTCTTATGGCTCCACATGTATGCCCTACGTGCCTTACATGCATGGAGTGTGGGAGTTAATTGACCAGAGTGTTTGGCATTACACTCAAGTGTTATTTATCTCGACTATCTATATGACAATCAAAGTGCTATGCTATACTCGACTCGTTGTGCTATCATGAACTAGATTGTACTATTTGTGCTATGGCCATCCTGCTCTTTGTGCTATACTTAACCCATGTGCTATATGAATCATGCTATAGTGCTATCACATGCTTGACAATACTTGACTCTCGCCCTCTTTTGTTAGTTACTCTGCCTTTTAATATATTAATCATTTAAAGTATGCATGATCATGAGATTTAAGTCCTACTGGGCGTTATCGCTCACCCTACGTTATTGTTATGTGTTCTCAGGTGAGATCGAGGCTGATACTTACACTCATGAGGACGGGAATGACCAAGAGTGAAGTCAAGAGTACCCTGACGTCTTAGTGTTATGTTAGAGTCTTAGTTAGTCTTTACTTTTATTCAATGTAATTGGGCCCTATAGAATGACTCTGATATTAGTGATTGTAATAGACATTTGAGGAATTATTAATGAAATGCATTTGCTATAGTATTTATTCTTTGACTAGTGGTTTGATGTCTATTATACGCTCTGTACCCGTTTACTTGCAACTGCCTCACATTCTGATATTCCGCGTCGGGGCGTGACATGATCGGCCTCTGCTGTCTTACGCATGCCGTGCTCTGTTGCCGTCGTAGGGACCACAGGCAGCGTCGGGACCTACAGTGGGGCCGGCACCGAGAACACGGGTGCCGTGGTTTGGGTGTTGGCATGACTAACCGACATCGCCGGATGATGAGCGTGGGGCTCAGCAGGTCCGACGACATCGGGGATGACCGCAACCAGGGTGGTCGGGCGACTCGAAGCCTCCCCCTGAGCTGCTGTTGCCTGCCGATTTTGCTCCATGCAGGCCAGCATCTAGTGCAAGCTTGTTATCATTTGCTCGACCCGATCGAGGCGAGAGGAGGTTGTCGAATCCTACTCGCCCGTATCGGAACCTCCTTCGGTGACCTCCTCCGCAGTGCTGGTGGGGATTATCTCATCTCCGGACGAACGAGCCATCATCTTTCTCTTAGGTGCCATTGAAGCTTTTTGTTTGAATTTTCTACAGACGGCGCCAAATGTTACTGCTGGAGTAACGAGGTCGGCTCAAGCCGAGAAGACCCAAGAGAGGATGGCGCGGTGATGAAATAGAAGTCGCCGAGCTCCCGACCTGCAAGACCACCGAGGCTCCTCGGTGGGTAAACACTTTGACGATCAAGTCAGCTTGGGGGGGTGTGAACTGGGTGTGGTGTTTTAAAGATTGCGTACCTTAGGACGAAGGATGTTCATCCATTTTATAAGGATCGCTTGGAAGAGGTTCCTGCAAAGTGAACTCCGAAAATCCTGCTAAAGATGTGCCCTTGATTGCCGCTGGCCGAGGTAACAAACGACATGCCAGTTGAACTGACCCTGGCTATAATTGGCAAGCTAGCTCATGATGACTGTGTCCTTACCTGGGACGTGATCTTCGGATCTTTCCCCTCGTGAACAGCTCTTCCAGCTATCGCATGGGTCACTTTTTAGAAAGCCTTTATGAATACATTATTGACCCGATTGAGGTTGGGATGGAGATTTCTTTCATTTGACTTTGAGGATGAGCAGTTCAGGTTCACACGTGATGACACTCGCGCCTTCCCCGAGCCGTGCAGGGCAGAGTCCGACCTGGTCGTCGGTCTTGAGTCCGCTCGGCGCGCGAGGTGTGGTTGAGCTGAACAATTGAGGAGCTACCTGTATCAGTCATCATATATTATTTAATGTTAAGTGAACAATGAACACGAACTTTAAGTCAATGAAACATTTACTTTAACTTAGTAGAATAGTCACTTTATATCCTTCAATACTTTAACTCACTTGAACATTTCCTTTAATATTAAGCATTACTTCTTTAGCGCTAAGCGAACAGTGGACGTGAACTTTAAGTCAATAAAATATTTACTTTAACTCAGTACAACAGCCACTTTATATCATTCGAACATTTATTGTAACTTAGTAGAACAATTACTTTAACAGTAAGTAACATTTATTTAATGTTAAGTGAATAGTGAACCTGAACTTTAAGTCAAGAGAACATTTACTTTAACTCATTATAATATTCACTTTATATCATTCAATCATTTGCTTTAACTCATTAGAACATCTACTTTAATAATAAACATCACTTATTTAACGTTAAGTGAACAATAATGTGAACGTTAAGTCAATGGAATATTTACTCTGACTAAGTACTAACAGTCACTTTATATAATTTGAATATTTATTTTAACTCACATAAATATTTACTTTAACATTACAATATAACTAGTAATCGTTACATCTATTACTGGTAATCAATGCACATATAACTGACAATTTATCCACCGATCGGCTGTTGTCGCCAATAGACTGCTCACCATCACTGGCCACTAGCCGCATGCCATTGCCACTGACTACCATTGCCACTGGCCGGAAGCCAATTGCTAAATGTTGTCGCCGTCGCCCACCGTCGTCGTCGGTCGTCGTTGTCGTCAACTTAAAATAAGGTTAAAGCGATGACTTAACAAGGACATTATCGGCGGGTTAGCTCTCCTACCGGTCTCGATTCTTCTATCGAGACACGTAGTCGGATGTTGCAGAGATAAGGAGAGGGAGGGCAAAAGGTGAGAGAGATACAAGAGTCGGGTAGTAAAGTCATTTCCCGTATCTGATTAATCTTAACTATAGTTATTTGAACTCAGGGAATGGAAGGTGATGATGATGACATATTTAAAGGTTGTTCACTTGTTAAAAATATAACGCTAATGTATTTTTAAGAATGACATTTTTGTAACAATAGTTTACATGAAAATGTTATTTTTAAATATTTTTAATAAAAAATTATCAGAATATATTTAGTTTTAACATATTTATCAAACTATATTTGATTTCATCATATTTTAAAAATTGTATCTTTATATTACAACTTATATATTTTTGTAATATTTACATAAATATATTACAACTTACATAAAATTGCTATAACTTATATAAATATACTGCAATTTACGCAAATTTATATAAACACAAATTTATACAAGTTGCAACATATTTGTATAAGTTATTTTGACATAGTTTTGTAAATATATTAAAATCTGATATAATTTTAATTTATAAATAAGTTAGAACTGAGTGTATTTTAGTAAATATTTATAATTATTTTTTAAATCTCAACCAATAACGTATGATATGTAACGAATGTCACAGTTTTTGGGTGGCGCATCAGATTTAGAAAGGACGTATATATATAAATAATAAATTAATTAAAAGTTTTTATCAGATATTTAATTTATTTTTTTAATTTTAATAAAATTATAATTTATTATAATAAATATTATTTTCGTATACGTTAAATCTTATATCAGTAAGAATATCTCCTGTTACAATTAAGAGTATTAATTAATTTGTCTACAAATTAATTAAGATATATATTTTTGTGTTTATTTTCTAACAAACTCCGCCGGTTTCGCCGAGATGCCTGGAAGGATCAAATGAAGTCTTTTCCGACAAGCGGAAAGAGGAAAAAATAAGCAGAGAAAGGAGAGAGAGAGGGAGAAGGCGGGAGGAGCGGGGGACCCCCTTCGCCCCCTGCACCACCACCCAAAGCGAGGCAAAGATCCACCCACCCACCCTCTCTCTCTCTCCCCCCCTCCCTCTCTCTCCTGTCCCTTCCTTCCCGCGCATACCGATTGCACGGTGGCCTCTCGTTGCCCCTCGCCGCGGCGGGAGCTGGTTCGGGAAGGCTGGCCCGCCGGAGGAGGCATGGGAAAGAGGACGCAACAGGGTAGCTGCTCCACCTTCGATGCGGAGGCCGGCGTGCGGCTGCAACACCACCACCAGCCGGTTTCCCCGATCCCGCCGGAGGCTGCTTTTGTGGCGTGGCTCGTGCCGGCCTTCGTGATGGGCAACCTGGCGGCCTTCGCCTACACCATGTACGTGAACGACTGCCCAGGATCTTCGCTCGCCTCCCGCGGCGGCCAGCAGTGCATCCTCAAGGAGTCCCTCGGCCGCTTCGCCTTCGAGCCTCTCCTCGTCAACCCGCTCTTCGGCCCCACCACGCAGACGTTAGTTCCTCCTTCTCCATCATTTCCTCCCTGCTTTATGCTGCCTTTCTCTTTTTGTCACTTCCGGTGGGGGAGAGAGAGAGAAGAAAACATGGAACGGAACACATCTTATCGAACAATCTGCATCCGGGGTGTCACCGTGCTAAATCATGCTGTACTTTCTTTACTACGTGTCCCGAGATCGATCCTGAGAGAAAGAATAAGGTTAATTTTCCATCAAGATGGAAAGGTGAGCTTATGAAAATTCCTGGTGACCGGGTGTGATGACATGATTCTACCGTCGTGGGCGAGGGATACAATGCCTTCTATCCGTAAATAAATGGTCCAAGGTGTGATCAAATGACGAATTAATATCTCTTCTGGATCTTTTCGGAAGCCTGAAGACAACACATTTTAAGTCTTTTTCAGGAATTATCATTCCAAGAGGCTGGCGGACAGATTTATTTTTAAAATAGATATACAAGTTTTTCTAAATTCTCGCGGTGAAAAGATTCTGGATTGAGATTAAAGAGATTGTTGCTCAGGATCACCCGAGAAGTGACAGATTGATTAAGACCGAAACAAATATTGGAACAAGGGAAACTGAAATGTGGTTTGGGGAAGCTGCTGCTAGATTTGTGATAGGAACTTTCAATGTGCAACAAGACTGAATATCGGGCGTTCTTTCTCCTCATTATAGAAAGAGTTAAAGATCGTCATGGATGAGCCCCTTCGCTCGATCGAAACAGGTAGCAGCATTTTTGCTTTCTGAATAAAGAAAGAAATATCTTTCTTCGAACTAGAAGTGATTTCTGTCATTAACGCTTTCATTGAGATTGCCGCAGGTGATCTGCCCTTTCGTCTTATATAAACAACTTAGAGTTTATAGTTTTTAGTCCTGGAATCTTATACAATTAAGTTTTAGCCCTGTTACTGTATGTGTAACATAGGTCGGCTTAGGCCGCGGTGACCGCTGAGGTGCTTCTCGCCGAAGAGTGAGCCGAGACAATTAAGCCGATGAATCCCGTCTGAGGTGTGCTTGGCCGATGTGAGACGCTGGTTCCGAACTCCCGACCTGACCTACGAAGCCCACCGAGAGGCCTCGGCGGAGAGACACTCCGACGCTCTTGTCAGTCGCTAGCCGAGTATAATGGCTTAGCCTATGGGGTTGAACAGCGTACCTGCGCCTGTGGAGTGTCTGTCTCTTATATAATGTTATGACACCTGTGTAACAGCTGGACGACCCCACGGATCTCGCAGGGGATCGCCGTGATTAGGGCTGTTCAAAGTTTGGTCCAACCCGAAGAACCGAACCGACCGGTTCGGGTCGGTTCGGTTTTAAATCTCCTACGGTTCAGTTCGATTTTTCATTGTGGAACCGAAATAAACCGAATATATGTATATAATTAATTAATAGTATATAATATCGTAAGAGCGCCTGTAGCGCAGTGGCTTTAAGCGTGGGCCGCGCGCGACCTCCCTTTGGAGGTCACGAGTTCGACTCTCAAATCACCCTTAGAATCCAACTTTTTTCTATTTTCGGTTTGAACCGAACCGGACCGGTTCGGTTCACTTGGGGCACTCGGTTCAATTCGGGTTAGAGGAAAATAGGGGTGAACCGGGCCGAACCGACCCGTGTTCACCCCTAGCCGTGATTACCGCTGGATAGAGGTCATAACTGGTCATGCCAGTTCGTCGAGATCGTGGTCTTAAAGGCCGCAATTACTGTACCCGTGATCTTCGGTGGTTACCTTCATTCACTGCCTCGGCCGTTACGCAGGGAATGCTTCGGTAACTTTGTGGATGCTTCGGACTTCTGGTCGGGCATGGCCGAGCAGGGGTTATCCTCGTTCTTGACCGATCTGAGGCACTCGGTCCAAAGGAACTGAGCAGGTCGGCCTAGCCGACGTGATCGTCGGAATAGACGACGTATGATCTAGGAGGTCGACAACTGAAGATCTGGTCGATCAGCAGGGACCCAATTTGGCTCCTTTCGAGGTGTATGACCCGAGGGTTGTCAGTTCATCGGCTTAGGCATCATGTGGTCGTCCAACAAAGAGTTCTGGCCGACCTGCTGGGAACTCCCCGTATCAAGCCCCATAACATGACTATTTAGCCCTGAATCCATGAAAATTTAACTTTCTTTCGGGATTAGAGAGACATGTTTCCAGGGAAAGTTAAGTTCCGTGGGACCAGCACTAAATAACGGAGTTATGGGGAATGAAAATTTATTTTAAAGGATTGAAGACATGAAAAGTAAACAAGAAATGCTAACCTCCTGTCCTGGACGGCCAAGAAAGTTTATCATCAAGGATGGGATTGGTTTCTTTTGATGGCACATGGGCCCCACCATAAAAGCGGCTTTAAATGCTTTTCATCCTTTATCAAGTGAATTTGCTCCACTTAGTTTGCTGAGTAGGACGAACTGGAACAAATAGTTTGGTAAGTGGAACAAATAGTTGTTAAGTGAAACAAATAATTTGTTAAGTGGAACAAATTCACTTCATGGAGGGATGAAAAATATTTAAGGCTATTTTATGGTGAGGCCCGTGCGCCACTCAAAAGGACCAATCAATCCTATCCTAGACAGTAAACTTTCTTAGCCATCTAGGATTGGAGGTTAGTATTTCTCAAAATAAACAGCCAGTGTCTTCCACCAAATATTTTATGAAAATAGAAGATTAACTGTTCCACACCTGAATATGTGTCTTAAGTATCTCCACATTAACATCGACCAATGGAAGTCATCAAGATATGCACATGAAACTTTCTTTTTTCTTCCTTTTTTTCTTTATGTGCAGACTGGATTTTCTAGGGGCTCTTGATTATAAGAAAGTTGTACTGGATGGAGAAGCATGGCGGCTTTTTACATGTATATGGCTACATGCTGGGGTTGTGCACTTGCTTGCAAATATGCTGAGCTTTTTATTCATTGGTGTTCGTCTTGAACAGGAGTTTGGCTTTGGTAAGAAACCATAACTGCTAACATCTAAAATTGTATTGTTTACCATTTGTTCCTCTAATAAAACTCTACATCATGCTCTTCCAATTTTCATCATGGGATGGCCTACGTCCACTTATTTTGAGCTGTGTTCTGGTGTCATGATTTGATGGGCGCAGCAAAAATTGGAACGTTGTATGTCATTTCTGGCTTTGGTGGAAGTCTGCTATCTTCTCTGTCCATCGAATCAAAGATATCAGTAGGTGCATCTGGTGCACTCTTTGGACTTCTGGGAGCCATGCTTTCTGAGCTCATCACAAATTGGTCAATCTATGCAAATAAGGTCATGGTTTGCTCTTTCTGCAGTACCAGGCCTTTTTAATTTCCGCAGAAAATAGTAGATCAAATGTGGGACTGAATGGATTTCTCTTTTTACAGTTTGCAGCACTTCTAACTCTATTATTCATAATTGCCATCAATTTGTCTGTTGGAATAATTCCCCATGTGGACAGTTCTGCTCATATTGGAGGATTTCTGTCTGGTTTTCTTCTTGGGTTTGTTCTTCTGATCCGTCCTCAGTATGGTTGGGTTAACCGTAAGCACATTCCTCCTGGATATGATATGCAGCTTGTGAAACCAAAGCACAAAGTGTACCAGTATTTTTTGTGGTTTATAGCTCTTGTTCTGCTGATCATTGGGTAAGCCCCATTTCTCTCCTATTTTCAACCCCTCAAACCAAATCAATAAACTGTGTGATACATTTTCCTCTCATTTTATTCTTAATAAATACAATTTTCATCACAAACTATAGTTTGCTCTATTGTTATAAGAAGAAAATAGAGTTGCTTCAAAATTAATTGTGTAATCATCCTTTATTGTTTGCTTAGTTTGCCTCAATTTTTTATTTCCAACTTCACCAAATGCCTTGTCTTGGTCTCATCTCTTGTATTGTTTTTTCTTCGTGATGTATATGTACCTACACTTTGGGCATTGTTGTAAATGCTGTGATATCATGAATGGAAATAGAACAGCACATAGACTGGAGTTCGCTTACAAGCAGCAGTCTTTTGCTCCTTGCACTCGAAGAAACTTTCAGCATGAGAAACTAGAAGCAGAAAGACCAAAATGCAAACAACTTTAAGATTATCTCATTTTACTTATTCTGTCATTTCATTTATTTTTATCATGGGAAGCTATGGGGATCTTACATTTGCGTCCTTTGATACATTGTGTATTTTCCTAATCTGTCGGCCTTACTTATCACATTCATTTTATTTTCTTGCATTTGCATTAGAAACTCTTTCTTTGATCAGTCTAATATAGTAATATTTTTTTCTGCAAAGGATCTTAGCTAAAAATAATCATGTTGCATTTCTTTTGTAAAAGGATAGGCAATACCGTTGTGCTGCTTCTTTCCTTCACAACATTCAGTTGATTTTCACTTGCTCAATGCCAGATTGAGTATTCATAATGGAATAATCCCCTCATACTTGATAATGTGTTGGTCCTCCTACCAATCCAATCAACAATTCATGACAAAAGAGATCAGATTTACTATTTTTAATCAATTTTCTGGCTGTAAATATGGTAAGTTTTCCTTAATTGAACCTTCCATGCTAGTTTGTGTATTGTACGCATTGAAATCTTTTCTTGCATGAAATTTCATCATCTGCTTTGCCGTATTGTGTTGGTGAGCCCTGTGTACTGTGAAACCTTTGCAGCTTGGAGCATCATCTGATACTATCAATTTACAGATTTTTGGCAGGCTTATCCAAGCTCTTTCATTCAAGAGCTATTCCATGACCATAAACAAGCGGTTAGCACAAGTGAATATCTGCCACATTTAATGGTAAAGCATCAGTCTGCACGTCCATATCGTTCATTATGAAATATGCGGGGAGGCAGGAAGGTTGGGCATTCAGATCATGAAATGTTGAAACTCCTCCAGAACTCTCATCTTTCTCCTGTTTAGCTGGGAAAACGATCTTTTTGCTGTTTGCTGAGAGGTTTGTTCTCTGTGGAACGCTTGGCACTTGTAGAGTCGGGAGGGTGACACCAGTTGGCACCACCAACATGCTGAAACTGTCGGCAGATGTGTGGAACAAGCCAACAGATTTCGCAGCATATCCGCACGATCCTTTGCTTCCACCGACACACTGATGATGCATTTGCAACCCCGTCGAATTTGTTATTCATAGCTGGAGTTGGAATGATGTAGGCTGACTGATGTAAACTCATGATTTGCACGTCATGACCTGTAAAAGTATCTCTATGTTCATCAATTCGTTTCCACAGAAGCCAGAAATCATGTATATGTGTTGGCCACGGAAATTACTAATATTTGGACTACTAATTTGTTTCCGCTTCTGATCAGGGGTTTACTTTTTCTTTTACTTTTGAAGAGGGTGATCTCGAACCTTTACATGATTGTTAGATTGTCTTTGTTGGGGAATATCCCCCGATCGGCAGCCTCTCTTAGACGACCCACACGTAGAGATCGGAGAAGAGATTGAAGAAGGGAGAAGAAGAACACAAGAACACCAGATTTTACGTGGTTCGGAGGCAACGCCTTCCTACGTCCACGGCCACAGCAACGATTCAATGCTATATGTCAGGAACATCATGGTACAAGGAGAATCCGCCCCACTTTATATATTGGGAGGTTAGGGCGCTATAATCGAGATTTACAAGGACAATAATGCCCTTCACTCAGAAACGCGAAGTCGTCTGTCCTGGGGTGTGAGAAGTCGAATGTCTTGAGGACTTCGACTACCTTGGGTCTTGAAGGCGACTGTCTTGACTTCGACTGTTGAGTCGACTGCCTTGAATTCGACTACTGAAGCCGACTGCTGAAGTCGACTGCCTTGAATTCGATTGCTGGTCGATCCACGACCCAGACCCCCTGTATTGATCCACATTGTTAAAGTTCTGACTCCACACTCTAACAGTCTTGGAATTTGGGAAATTATGGGTGCACTTGAGTTCGTCTAAGATTAGATATGTAAGGGAAAAAATACAAGATCAGGGGTTTTGGGAGGTGAGTTTTAAGAAGAATCTTCTGATGTCTAAGTTAGAATGGGCAAGAGCACAAGCGAAAATGGAGGCAATTTGAGATCTTTCTCCACTAGCTCGAGTGATAAGAATGTCTTACCTCTTCTAAAAGGCTATCCTTGGGGATTATAAAGGTGGTTGGTTTTTTCGATTGATTTATCACGACTTGTCGATTGTTAATGCCGATTTGTGGGTGTAACCCCTCAGAAGAATGGCCCTTGTGGGCAGCGTGACTCATTACAAGGTTCATGGGTCATGAGTGATCGTGTGGAACTCCTAATCTCCTCCTTTATGATTTTACGTTCTCGTGAGTAACTATCGATTTAGTGGGATCCATTGATCAAAATATCAAGTGGGACTCTCAGTTGCTTTGCTCTCTTCTAGGTCAAGCTAAGAACTTGTTGAGTTAACCTCTCTTGTCAAATTAGGGACCTCTGTTGGGTATGGAATGAACATCTAGAGAGGGGGGGGGGGGGGTGTGAATAGATATTAACCTCTTAAAAATATTTAAGAACCCGAAATAGACCTTAAGATATAGAAGAGTTAACAATATCAACAAGACATAGCAATTGGGCAAATGGACAAAACATCACACAATGCACGCAGGATTTTAAGGTGGTTCGGCTCGAGTGTGGAGACCTACATCCACCCTTCACTAAACTAAGTGAGTCTTCACTTAACAATCCAAGAATGTGAAACACTCACACATCCATTGATTCACAGCTTCGTACAACTTGCTGATACACAACTTCAACACATCTGATTCACAGCTTCAAGATTATAACAATCTCACAAACCTTACACACAAAGTGTATGATCATTTCTTCTACTTCATCTAGAGTAGACAACCAAGTGTTATGGTATTCAGAAAAAATTGAAAAGATCGCACAAGAGAAATCACTAAAGGTATGTAGAAATTTAGTAAACACTCTTGATGCTGTTTCACTAGAGTTGAGATCTGATCAGTTATCCACTGAAACTCCCAATTGCGTCTTCTGCAGGATTGGATTCATTAGGCTCTTTTTCTGGCCGCAGCTTAAGGATCAATTGCCTCTGATTGGAATGGAATTCCGAAGCTCTGCTTCAATTGATCAGCAACACGACTTCACACAGGATGAAGAAACGATTCAACATCTTTTCTTCTTGATGAGCAAACTGTTCTGAAGCCTGTTCTCCTCAGTTATCTCACCCTCTTCTATTTTTCTCTTCTTAGCTATCTCACTTTTTGTGTGTGTGTATGTTCGCTTTCGAAGAAGACGTTGCACACCTTTTTGATCGGCGTATCAAAATCTTTTTGGTGGGCCCCAACAGAATCCTCAATTCATTGGGAGATACTTTGCCGCCAAAAATGTTATATTCTAGAACCTTGTAAAGTGTGCCTAGAATCCCCAATTATTGGGCCTTGGATCACGTGCCCATAACACGCATGCTTCCAATCTCTTTTCCTCACTTATAACAGTCAAGTGTCGACCTCTTTGAATGGTAGAGTCTACCTGATCTTCATCTGGAGTCGACCTCATGCAATTCTTTCCTTTTAGCGCTATCAGGAAAACCAACTGGTGTCGACCTGATCCTCATCTAGAGTCGACCTTATGCGATTCTTTTCCTTCAATGCTAACAAGAAAAACCAACTAGCGTCGACCTGATCTTCATCTAGAGTCGACCTTATGTGATTCTTTTGTCTTTTGCTCTTACTGGAAAATTAGCAAGTGTCGACCTATCCTTTGGGTAGTGTCGACTCAAGTGGTTCACTGAGCTCCAGTAAGTCACCCACTGAGACATGTGTGTCGACCTTTAAAGCAACTCGTGTCAACACACACAAGATCTTTTGACTTTGAGAATTTTCCTGTCATATAAAAACCTGTGTTAGAGAATTCTTAGATATTTATGACAATTTTGTTTGGCTTATGACATCATCAAAACCAGGGACACAACAACCCCTTGGGCTAAGAGCCTCCAAAATAATGGCATATTTGAGGGAGATTGGATTATTGAGCTATGGCCTTGTTGGTCTGTCAAGTTCGTCATGAGCGGAGTTAACTTCCTATTTTAGTGCATTCCAAAGATGTTGTTTTAAGATCTTTTCACTTGCCTCGAGCTGTCTCTTAAGACTTCGTGTCAAGTCCGGGGGGCTTTTCTATGTGAGTGGCAATTTAGGACTCTATGACACTTTTTAGGCCGTGCTTATCATTTGAACTCTCTTTACATGGGTTGCAGTTTAATAATTAGGCTTTTACCTATTGGGTTAGGTTCAACTAATAGACCTTACGATTTGAGCTAGAGAATTGAGATTTCCCTTCTCCAACTTTCATTGGTCTCATAAATGCCTTCCTTGGAGTTTTCCTTTTTCTTTATTTTGTTGCGTCCAATGAGGCAACAAAATTCAGATGAGATCTGGGCTACCATAGTGACGCAGGGGCCTTAAAAGATAAAAGATGTTCAACGTCTTACTGCGTGAGTTGTCGCTCTCAATCATATCATGTCTCCTTCAACAGAGCATTGCCTCCCTTTTCAAGTTCTAAGGGACCAATGTCTTCCTTGTCAACCATCTCTTGGAATGAGGAATGCGATAAGGCCTTTATCGAGTTAAAAGAGTACCTTATGTCTCCACCAACACAATCTAAACCATTCTCGACATTAGCGATCAACGCCCTCATTTGGGGCACTAGCGATGAGAGACTTTAGCACGAGCTGGTCCTTCATCCTTCAACAACCCTCGCCAACATGATCACTTTGGTCCTATGTCACGCAAAGTGCAAGGAGGTCTTGATCGCTTGTTGTTACGCACCTGAGTGGAACAGTAAGGAAGATATAAATGTCCTTCTAACTGACCCTCTCAGTTAGAGCAAAAGAAAAGTCTCAACGGCGATAGGATGGACCTACCGAAGATGCACGAGCGACACACTCCCTTGGCTACTCCTATATGTGAAAATTTTCAGGAGATCTGAGATAAGGAGTACGTTCAGTGGCTTGTCATTGAAGTCACTCGAAGTGATGGAATTGGCAGAAGTACTTCCATGTTCACTAGGATCATAGCCACTACACCAATGATTGCCAGGAGCTCATGGACGAGATTGAGACACTTGTCTACAAGGCCACCTCGGCAAGCATGTGACCTCAAGGCAGGAGGGTCCTCACAAACCCCCCAAGGAGATTGATAATAGGCCTTGTGGAATACAGATCAATGTTATCTTGGGAGGCTCAACATCTAATGAAGATACCCATTGAGGCAAGCACGTGACACTCGTCTACAAGGCCACCTCGGCAAGCACGTGACCTCAAGGCAGGAGGGTCCTCACGAACCCCCCAAGGAGATTGATAATAGGCTTGTGGAATGCAGATCAATGTTATCTCGGGAGGCTCAACATCTAACGAAGATACCCACTGAGGCAGGAAGTGGTACACTCATTGAGCCTAGAAAGGGGACGAGCGCAAGATATCAGTCACCACCGAGCTTGGGAAGTAGCCACTTACCTTTTCTTACGAATAGTTGAGGGTGTCTGACCCCTCGTGATGATGCGTCGTAATCTTAGTGACTAATAATCACTATAATGTGAAGATAATTCCTGTAGATAATGGAAGTGTGCCAAATATATTATCGTATGACTATTTTTCCTCAAGATAGGTGAAAACTCATCGATTATGTGTATGATAACAACACCCCTTTGTGCATTTAGTGGCCTTGACACATATCTTGAAGGAATGGTAAGCCTTCCAATGGCCCCTGTTACTCTTCCCGAGCTGTCACTTGTACTACAAACTTCATAGTGATCAAGGAGCTAAATACCTATAACGTGATGTTTGGCTGAGGTATTCTTGACGAAATAATCTGCCCTCAATGTATCACCTAAAATGACCCTTAGTACTCTTCCTTGAGTCGTTAATTGTATGGCAAACTTAATAGTGGTCAAGGAGCAAAACACCTACAATGTGATATTTGGCTAAAGTATTCTCGACCAAATAAAGGCAGTGCCCTCAACATATCACCAAACGTTTAAGTTTCCAAAAAAGTAGTGAGTAGAAGAAGTTCAAGGAGATCAAGATGAAGTAAGGAGGTGCTACCTTATCTCGACCAAGCCAGTAGAGCCTGAGGAAGATCACCGAGGGAAAGAAATCACAAAGGAGAAAGTGACCACAAGTCAACCTAGAGGGGAACTGTTGTCTATCTTCTTGTTAGATGATTTGACCTTGGAAGTCAAGATCATGGTTGATTTGTCTCCTGAGCTTCTAGTTCTATACAAGGAATTTCTTTCGCGTTACATAGATGTCTTCGCATGATCCAACTACGATCTCTCGGGAATCCCTAAAGACAAGGTGATGCGTCAACTCAACTTGGACCTAACTGTTAAGCCAACCAGTAGTGAAAGTGGAAGCATGCACCCAAACGATAAGTCATCATCAAGGACCAAATGACCAAGGGCATACTTACTAGCGTTTAGGATTTAGTGTCGAGTTCGCAGGCTTAAACGATGCCACACCGAAAGACCCGCTCTCGAGAATCAACCAACTAGTTGATTCAACCTTGAGAAATGAGTTACTCAGCTTCCTCAACACTTAATTTGGGTATCACTAATTCTGGATGCACCTAGTCAACATCGAGAAGATAGCATTCATCACTGACTATAAGGTTTTATGCTACACTTAGATGTCGTTCGATCTAAAGAACGTTGGCAGTACATACCAAAGGCTAGTGACTCAGATATTTGAAGGGCAAATCGACTGCAACATGGAGGTGAACATCGACGATATATTGGTGAATTCTTCGAAGGTTGAAGACCACTTTGCTGACTTAGTCAAGGTGTTTGAGACTCTTTGAAGGTACCACATGAAGATTAATCCTTCCAAGTGTGCATTTGGACTCCAATCTGGTAAGTTCCTCAGTTTTTCTAGTTACCAAATGTGACATTGAGGTCAACTCAGACAAGATTGGGGCTACCATAGAGATGCAGTGACCTCAAAACATAAAAAATGTCCAACATCTTGTTGGTTGAGACGTTGCTCTCAATCATTTCATGTCTAGGGCAATGGAGCGCTACCACCCCTTTTGCAAGTTTTGAGGGGACCAATGCCATTCTCATCATCCATCTATTGGAATGAGGAATGTGCCTTTGTCGAGCTAAAGGAGTGCCTTATGTCTCCATTAACATTGTCATCGGCTGAATAGTATAAACACGACAAATCATCAGCGCTGGGTAAGAACTTGATGCATAGGAAGCCTTTGGGATTAGATCAAAGCAAGGAGTAGGTCTGGAGGACATGGGTAGGTCATCATACTTATGTAAGTTTCTTTTAGTTTCATGATGGCATTGAGTGACTTCCATGTTTTGGGATTCGGACTTGATGTACAACAACTATATCAGCTCTCTACAAAGCATGTTGCTTGGGATGTGTCTTGTAGTCTTTCCTCACCCCCCACCTTCATGTCACATTTCTTAGTTGAACAACTTAAGTCAGTTATTTCTCAAATTGACAATAGTAAACTTTCTTTTGTTTTATTTTTTTGACATCTAATGTTTACAGTATATCTAAATATGGTATATCAAATGCAATAGGAACATTTCGGGAAGGACTCTTGGAGGAGAGAGAAGCTTTGTAAATTTTAGGCCTTCTCCCTTTGGGTGTTGGTCTGCACTGCCAAAAGGCAGTGTCAGCCATGGCTGTTGCTGGTAGGGGGTGTTCATTGGTTTATTTCAGTCTCGGTTGGCCTATTTTTGGCCAACTCGAACCGAGTTGAATCAGAGTGCCAACCTAAACCAAATAAACTGGTTCGGTTCGGTTTAGTTCAGATTGAATTTCCATATTTAATTAAATATGATTAAAATTATTAATATTTATACATTAAAAATAAAAATATGTAGATTTAAATGTAATTTTAGTCATATAATTGCTTTTTAATACATATATAATATATTATACAATTATTATTATAATTATATTGAGAATCAATTTATTCGATTTATATGGTTTAGTTCAATTTCACAATTTATGAAACTGAACCGAACTGAACTTCAATACAAATTGAATGAAACCAACCAATTTGGTTTGGTCCATTTGGATTCTTCAATTTGAACCGAAATATGTTTAGCCCTAGCCGCCGGTGAGATGGGAGTAGGGGTCGGTTGCCTCCAAGACCCTATTATGCCAACATGGGCTTGGGCATGTTAGTTTGCTGATGTCTTGGTTGCCACTCAAGCCTTCCCTAAAGTACGTACAATGGTGCATGCATAGGCATATACTGACCATGGAGAACCGATGTGTTTCTTCTCTAAGAAAAAAGTTTTTGTGTCCTTACAATCGCTTCAATTTATGATCGTTGCAAAGATTGGCTCAGGACGCCTGACTTTTCTTGATATTCAATTTCATATAGATACTAAATGTGCCATGAAACAAAACTTCATATTGGGTACACTAGATTCTAAACATTTGCACTTTAGATTTTCATGCAAAGAAGACTATTTAAAAGTTGTGTTAAGGGAATCTCTCTTCATCATGGGTAAGCTGTGCCTATTTTACAAGTGGACTCTAAAACTTTAGGCCTAACCTAGATCCTTTTGTGCTTCCTATATGGGTGGATTTTCTAGGACTTCCCGTGAATCTTTTCCAAGGAACATATACTCATGTGATAGCAGGTAAAGTTAAGAATGTCCTGAAGGTGTTTAAATCAACGATTCACTTGAGGAATGCTTAAGCGACATGAGCATGTGTTGAAAATGAGATAAAAAACTGCTTGTTAAGAGTAGGGGTGCAACTAGGTCGGATTCGAACATAGAAATATGGGTTTTTGATTCTGACTTTGATAGTAACCTGATGCTTCCAATTTTAATTATGATAAAATTGGAACAACTATGTTTCGATTTCGATAATATTACTAAAATAGGAATTGAAATCGAAATTGGAACCAAACAATGGCGGGATGTCGAGCGATCTCATCTAAAGAGTGTTGGATCGATGGCAATAGAGTTTTTCACCGGGGGGGGGGGTGAATAGATATTTTTCGTCGCGGAAGCTAATTTAACAAGAACTTAATATGCATGTAAATCCCTATCTAGTATTATTTTTCTCTTGGCTGTCATTATCTTGGGAAGTCCAAGGGGCTACTAGACTTGAGAAACTAGGCATTCCCAGCATTTATATGCAATTGAGCTTCAATAATTTAATGAAATATAGCTGGTGATTGGTATATCTTACCAGCATCAAGGCATTATAAAAAAAGAAATATTTCTAAAAACCTCTCTTTTCTTTCTGTCATACTTTTTTCCTTACTGTGTTCATTTTGAAAATTGGATGTTACGAAAGAAGATAGTTTAGGTTAATGCTCTTACGCTCAACTTATATATAGAGGCATTGATCCGGACAAGGATAGGATTGCCTCTCTCAGATTAACTCAATCGTGTTTCTATGAATTCATGCTGGTAAACTTTGACTATTCTAGAGCATCCTATTCGATTATCAAATCAGCCCATAATAAAAGAGAAACTTTATGATCAAGACTGATTTTGTATCCTGTGGCCAACTTCATCTAGACGTTTTCTGTAGTGGCGAAGAATAAACTTAATTGTTTGATAAAGACAAAGATGGATCGAGGCATCTAGACCGATGCAATATATCAAAATGCTCATCAGTGCGGTTCTGGGCACCTTTCGATGGAATCCTATTCGTTCATGTAAGAACAGCGGACAAGATCAATTAACCAGATGTTCCTGTAAGTAATCATTGGCTGCCCATTGATTTATTTAACTTTCTGAATAACAACTGTTCTATGACAAGATTATATAATAACAACATGGCAGACAAGAATAGAATGAAGAGACATGGAATCAGTTAAAGACAGCCCACATAGAGGAATAGCTAGGTTTACAAGGAAAATTTTAAGAACATTGTAATAGGTAATTAATTTCTAAAGACTGGGTTCCGATCAAGTTTTAGCCATGGTAGGAATCTCCAATTTCCCCGTATGAAAAACCCCATAGCCCCCTATTTTAGAGAGAGAGAGAGAGAGAGAGAGGGGTTTGACGGGGAGGGCGTTCTGTAGGGGTGGGTTACTTTTACAGAGAGTTTTATCATGGTATTGTTGACATAACAACCGTTCCTCGAGTTGTGCATATTAATTTTCTCTGTATCGTTCTAATTATTGACCTCACAGTAGTATTAATGAAATGAGGGGAGGAATATTTTTGCTAATAATCTCTAACCATAGTGACCACATAATTATGGGAAGACACATGATGAAATATAAGGGGACTCAAAATAAAAAGATATACAAAGTAAAGTAAAATATCTTGAGTCCTATCATTTATGATCTATCAGAATAAAATTCGTTGTCCTTTTAAGTTACGAAAGTCATCTATAATTAAATCTATGTTAAAAATTTCAACAATTTTCTTCTCAATATGGATGACTAAATAATCAAATAAAAAATTATCTTTCACTAATAGGGGGTGTCGATGTACCATTGATAGATTGTTGACATGTTAATTGAGTAGTTGACCACTGTAAAAGAACTTTTTTTTCCCTCAGAATTAACAAATAAGAACAATTCATATTAAATAAAAAAAAGATGATCATCAAATTTAAAAGGTAAAAATTATATATCAACAGCAACAATCAAACAAAAAAGTTAGCAAGTGCTGTTTCAACTTTAAATATTGTCCCTTTCTGTTAGCTAAATATTGTCAGATGCCTCCACCCTCAAACGTGGGTCCGCACATAATTCAAGGTTTGGCGGGGGGCAAAGGAGACAGATATGGGCTGGGAGAATGAAGCCAGGGTTATGTTAAACCCAGGGGGTTAGGCTAACCCGGGTTAGGCTAAAAAGTGAGATAGGAGGGGGCAAAAATAGGGTTAAGGTACCCCACCTTTTTTGGGGGTTAACTTTAACCCCCTATAACTCTCGGGCCCACCTAAATACATCAAACTAAAAAAAAATAATTTTAGTCTTAAGCTATCACCGGTTATTTTAACCGGGGGTTTCTTATCCCTAAAGAATTATTTTAAAACATAAGTCGAAATATTTTTCATATCTCTTAACTGAAGGTGAACTCTAATTTAAATTAACTTAATTTAGGGATAGTTTCTTATATATCCCTGGTATTTTTCTAATTACAAATTCTCAATTGTCCCTGTATATATATTACCTAGCCATATCGGTTGGCAGTGGCAGCGCCGCAGAGACAGAAAGGAGAGAAGGGAACACTACGGGCATGGGCGTGGCGGTGCCCAGAAGGTGTCGGCCATCTGTGGTTGTTGCCCTCGCCTCAGCCCTCTTCCTCGTCGCGTCTGCTCATTCCCAGCCCCCACCCACCGCAGCAGTCGACAAGACCACGTCCTTCTCCTTCCCCTCCTTCCCCGCGGGGAGTTGCGCCGGCACCGGCGGCAACCTGATATGCATGCACAACAGCACCGTTCGCAACGGCTACATCGCCGTGACCCGAGACAACGACGACGGCGGCGGCGACCCCAATCTTCTTATCAGGAACATCGGTCGGGTCCTGTACAGGCAGCCGGTGATCGAGTGGCCGGCGAGCTTCAACACCAGCTTCACCGTCCGCATGGGGATATCGGTCAGCGGAACGGGGTTAGGCGACGGCATGTCCTTCGTGATGACCAGCGACAGGCGGCAGAGCCCGCCCGGGAGCAACGGCGGCTTCCTGGGTCTCTTCGACCAGTCCACCCAAGGTGATCATCCCTCAAGAAAACATGAGTTTATCTCTGTCTCTGTGATCACTGATCACCCCCACCATATCTGGTTCTTCCATCTCCATTACCCATTAGCTTGCTAGTTATTTCATCTGGCTGGGTAATTACTGATATCATCCATGTTAGAAATTAGAGTGGCTAATTAATTGATTTAGCAATCTAGCTAGATGAGTACACGAACACACTGATCACTACTTGTCTATATTCCTCCAATTCCGTGCTAAATCTGAATAGATCCTAGTCCTCCTGCTCCACATGCAACTGAGTGATTAGCTAGAGATGCTTCAGTTCATTCTTGTCTTAATTAATTCTTCATGGCTCACTTTATCACACGAGTGAAGCAGCACGTGCCACGCAGTTGTGCATCCCAGACAGCCGTGCGTGTTAGTCATCGGTTGGCACGAGTGCGGATTTGGACAAATTGCAATTTTGCTTTGTAGGGTGCGGGTGAGGGGTCAAAATCGCACTCGATCGGGATTCTTTGTGTCCCTTTCTTTTGATAAACAGGGGTTCGCGATGGATGGAGCAATGCAAACGGGGGATAATTAACATGATGGAGCTAGGAAAAGGTCACTGCCACCGGCTCAGCATAATAGATAGGTTATGAGCCCCACGATCTATTCTGTGGTTCAGAATGCCTCGGATATCGCAGAATATGCGGTAGCCTTTTTTCTGTGGAGAAATATTAGTTAATATTTTTTTGTAGGTATTAATATGACATATCTATTTGAGTTGTGTCATATATTTAGAAGTTTTAATTATCTCCTCCCCACTTTTATGTTTTAAAAACTTAACACATGACATAATTTTAATTAGATGTGCCATGTATACCTTTCTTTTCTATTACAAAAGGGACATTTATGGTTCACTACTGTGGGCGTGCATATGTTGGTGCTGTACTCGCGCGTGTGGTATTTATCTTATCTAAAAAAGTTTATTGCATTTACTGTAACAGGAAGTTGGCAGCAAAGGTGGCTGTAACGACTTAAGAATCCGATACTCGAAACCCTCCAAGTACTGATCTTTGGACCGTCACCCACGGATTCGAAGATCCGGAAGAGTTAAAAAATATGTCTAGTGAGATATACAACAAGTTACAATAGCTAAACAATTAAAGAAGTGCAACAGCGGAATAGAAAACATACATAATGTCCCAGATAATAATTCAAATGCAAAACGGGAAAATACTAACCACTGCTAACGCTGCTGACCACAAGCGGCACAACGCAAACCGTCCGAACACAAGTGCCGGCTCCCGCGAATTCAAACTTGGAAGGAAGTAAGGGGGGAATGAGCTTCGCGAATGAAGCCCAGCAGGGAACCCAACCCCTCACCGGTTCGACAGCAGAAACAAGAACAACACAGCTAAACTAGGCAGGAAAAACAGTGGTACTAAAGTAAACAAGCTAGCTACACCAAGTGGAAGGGTGGTGGTAACTCAAGTAACAAGACTACTAACTGAGCAGGTAATATAATAAAATAATAACACAACTGAGCAAGGTACCAAAGTAAGTAAACAGAAATTACACTAGTCCACAAGTACCTCCAACACGACATAACAACACCTGATCTCAACCTTGGTAAACGTGCTCTGAGCACGCCACAAGACTGTACAAGCAGACGGTAAAACCCTCGTTTGGACAACACACACTAGCCACAACACAGCCTCTACTAATCAGTGGTCAGCTGCGCCCACCGACGTCTTACTACTCGACCACGAGTCTAGGTCTCCCCTCCTGTCGAGTGAGACGTGTGGACAAACACAACCACAAGCCGTAGTCTGGCTGGATATACGGTCCCATGCCTGTCCTCCCGACACGGCTCCGGAACCGTGTAAGGCGAGGCAGTGAGAACGGACTAGCTGGCCCGCACCGCGACACTCAAACTTCGCGGGACCCGGACCAACATGTGAGCTCTACAAACGACTTAACGCCGCTGTCCAACACTGTTTTCCCCTTCGTCCGGAGAAACACTCGACGGACGCACTCATGGCTCGGAGACCACTGTTGAGCCCACGAGGATGGGGGTCCCGGGAAACGGTAACAACCCAAAAGCGCACCGTGCACTAGGACAAGCCCTCAAGTGTCACAACACCGGGCGAAGACTAGTAAGGCGCAGTGCTATGAAGTCAGCACAGGTGTCATGAGTACGGTACGAAAACGCAATGCGGAAGCGGACCCGCTAAAGTACCCGACTGACAGTCAACCTCGAAGAGCTTACATTGCCACCCCGGACAGTCGGTTGGCCCTCGAAACTCACCCCACAGGTGCCGGAAACCCCAATGCGATTGTCCGGGTCAACTGGTCAAGCGGCCCCATCGGCCCGGTCAGAGCCGACCCAGGCGGGCCAGTTAGAGCCGACCCAAGTGGACTCGGAAATCGAGGAACCCAGCACGATGGTCGTCAACCCCATGCTGGCCCACTGGCGCAGTCGACATGACCCCAACGCCGAAAACGGTGCGAAAAACGGACTCCGGAAGGCCCAAAATGGCTCAAAAGGGGGCAAGAACCTTGCCCGGCGCATTGCACCGTAGCCATGGCTGCCCAAGCCCTTGGCGCAATGTGCCGACGGGGCAATGGCTAGCGCACTGCACCAGTCGGCCACGGGCTGGCGCACTGCGCCAGCCCCCACATCCTATCCCTCCCCCGATGCCCTGTCTCTGCGACAGGGAAGGGAGGAGGGGAAGGGTGCCGGCGGCCGGTGCGGCCCGCCGGCGGCGGGGGAGGGGCGCCGGCCACCACCGGCCCCTCCCGGCCACTGCTCGCCGCGGCCAGGAGAGAGAGAAAGAGAGGGAGCAGAGAGAGAAGGGGGGGGGGGGGGGAACGACGACACACACAGGGGAGGGGGAGGTCCGGCCGACGTCGGAGAGGGAGGAGGATCCCTACCCACGGCGGTAGGATCCGCCGACGACGATCCTGACGGTGGCGGCGAAGGGCGGCGACGAACACTCCCGGCGCATGCTGGAGCAGGGGAGGAAGAAGGCGGTGGCGTTGCTGCTCCTCCGGTGACGACGGCAACGAGGGGCGCTTCCCCACGTCGTGACCCCAGGCGGCGACAACGGTGGTGCAGCGGCGGCCTCCTCCTCTGGGCGGCAGATAGAACGGCAGAGAGAGAGAACTGAGGGAGAAAGAAGGGGAGGGTCTATGCGGGAAGAAGAAGATGGGGGAGGAGAGGGAGGCGGCTGGCTTGCAGGAGGGGGAAGAAGAAGGGGAGGGGGGGGGGGGTTTCCCACTCCGGAAATAGGCCAAACAACCTTTTACGGAGCCCCCTGCACACAGTGTGCATGGGGAAAGAGGGGACCATCTCCCTCTCCCCTTCCAGGCCTCACAGTGGCGCCCTTGTCGCGCCATCTTGGATGTCACATGGTGGCAGAAAGTAGTGAGGAGTGGCGGCCGGCGGCGGTCGACAACGGCGACCAACAACAGTTGGTGATTGGACTCCAAAATATAAATTTTAGGCTCTAGAATACAAATATTGGATTTCAAAATACTATTCTTATGATTTAAAAATATTGATTGAACTTTTAATATTTAGGCTCCAAAATATAGATATTGAACTCAAAATATAAACTTGGATTTCAAAATATAAATTTGACTCTAAAATACAAACTTGGGCTCCAAAATGCTATATTGATTGCGCTTTTAATAATTTGGGATCCAAAGTATAGAACTTGGACTCCAAAATACAAATTTTATTTTTAAAATACTATATATATTAATTGTGCTTTTAATAATTTGGGTTCCAAAGTACAGGTTTTAGACTCCAAAGTATAAATTTGGGCTTTAAAATGATTATTTTAGATCCTGCCGTCGATCGCTGCCATCCACCGCCGCTGCCCATCGCCCTTCTGCTCCCACCTACTAGCCCTCATGGCAGCCTACGTGGCGCCATGTTGGGTGCCATGTCGGCTGCCATCCATCGCTTACTGCACTTTCTCTTATCTTCTCACATAGGTGGTCTCTTTGCTTACCTCTTTGCCTACTATTATAATAATAATGCCAATAATGTGAGTTGGGTCGAGTAGGGGATGAAGGGCCGATGGGGCTTCTCACTCTAGGGTTTCTAGAGTGAGAAGCTCTGTGATTTGGCCAGGGTCGTCTTCGCCCTGTTCCCTCGTCTCATCATTCGAGTGCAGTTCGGAGGGGAGGGCGTTCCACGTTCCTCGTCAGAGCCCCCTCCCCCCTCCGTCTTCATCATCGTCATTCCCCGTCGGGTTCGTCGCCATCGTTCCCCATCGAGAGGGGGTTCCCGTTTTGCAGATCTTCCCCTTTACAAGGTTTGTTTTGTTCTGGGAAAGGCCTTTCCCAGTTAGATCTCCTACTCTGTAGGAGGATTAGTTCCCGTCGCCTCGCCGGCACAGTGGTGCTCGTCCTCTCAGATTTCGACAGCGGCTTAGTAGTTATATTTGTGATTTTTTTGGTTTTCTTCCTATTTTTGTCACCTACATAGTAGGAATCAAGTTCCTATCCACGTTCGGTGTTGTTCTTGTGGCTCTTCTATGCGACGACATTTCATCTCCATCGGCGTTCGTTTGGATTCTATTTGTCTTTGATTTCACTTGGTATGATGTTCATGATGTCTCTTCATCTTCTCTCCTAGGTTAAGGTTGCTTTGGTGCTTGTAGAAGGGGGCCTTGGTGGGACGTGCTTGGGCGTTGCAGATCTCACACTTCGTCGGTGTTTGTTGTTGTACCTTTCTTTGCGTGGCCATTGGAAGCACCCCTCTGGTTCCTCCATCGAGCTCACCCCTTGGAATGAAGGTTGTCCGTGGGCTTGTGTATCCCCGCCGGCTTGCCACCGTTGATGGTCGACGTTCTCGCCCGACCCTTTGTGCGATGGCCGGAATTAGGTGCTTCTTTTATTCAATGAGTACTTGGCTGTTCTCTCCTCTTGTTTGGACCTTTGAGTCCTTGTTGATTTTTCTGCGTCAGAGCAAGCTGTGTAGCATGTCTAGGAAGTGTTGTGGTGTTGTCCACGGTTTCCCCCTTATCCAATGTACTGCTTTTAGATTTGAATGAATGAACACCATGCTCTTTTGTCAAAAAAAAAAGGAAGGACCAAAACCTGGAGGTTTTCTTCTCATATATGTGAGAGACATATTTGTTAATTGTTACAATAATAGTCCTAGCTAGGATGAGCTTTGTTGTGGGTGTAGTTTCTTAAATATTTTTTATACTTTTTTTTTATAACCACGTTTGCTAATCCCAGCCCGTTTCCATGATCATCGGCCAAACATGATAAAGTGATATTTTCCAGTCCATTTTCTCTTTTGGTTCCCCCTTGGCACATGTCACTGGGTGTCATGATTTTTATCTCTGGATTAAAAAAAATGCTCAGCTTGCAGTCCAGGAGAGGAGTCAGTCGAACCGTATGGTCGAAGCAAATTATCAGTATTACTTATTTTTGATTTTTTTGAAATAGCATGTGAAGAAGGTTGATCTCAACTTTGATATCAACGTCAGGGTGTATTCGATATTCGAGATCTGAAGAATGCTCCTCGCAATGATTAGAAGATTTGCAAAATGAATGAAGGATCAAAAACCCTGATGAGATCCCAAGAAAAATTTTCAATGCCTAAATCAATAGAGACAAGAGCTCAAGAGGGGAGTTGATTACACTCTCTACTAATACGAATAGAGATTGATTCGAGATCAATCTCTATGCCCATAAGCACTTTGAGCTATCGTCGTAGCAAAGGCTTAATGGCGTTTGTTGCCCCGAAATTTTCAAAGGGGTCATCCAGGTCGCCCAAGCCATCTTACAGATGCACCGTCGGGATTTGAATCTTGGAAGGCAAAGATGCCTCCAAGATCTCCTGAGTGAAGGGTGACGACAACTCTTGGTCATCAGTGCCGATGCCTTACCTTATACGAATAGTTAGAGTATCAAATGGTCTTATCTTATAGGCATGGAGATTTGTTTGAGTTTTATGGGTTATACCTCCCTAGGCAGTTCCTTAGAATATGAAGATAGTTAATTAAGACTCCGATTGTGGATATAACTTCGAGTAGTGGCTATCACGGGCTTTAACGTCCCATTAGAGATGTGGACAGTTACTCGTGCCAATCATAGATGTCCAACGTTATCCTCTTTAAGACTCTGCTTCTCCCAAATAACCACTTCTTCAGGGATTTGCTAATCTCTAAAATAAGATAAGAGCATCGATCACTTCACTATTGTTGAGATAAAGCTCCACCAGCTTAAAGACCTTCTGGGCTATAGATTGTTAGGATAAACTCTATTGGGCTAGGCCTATCAGGATGGGTGCAGAGTGTAGGTTGGGTTATCCCTTATCGTAGTGCTTGCCAAGTCATAATCTTGCGAGCTTCACCTTTGTCTCGGACTATCTTCATGGTGTGGGCGGCAAGGTAAGGGCCCTTCTATAATTGGCATATCTGGGGCTCGTTAGCACTTCGTGAGCCTTATTGTGGATAAGGTTTCCCAAGGCGGGTCCTTATTGGGCTTCCACCTTCATGGGCCAAGCTTGATAACTGGACTTTTATGATGTGGGTCAGATGGCTAAGATTACCCCTCCACATTTGTCCACCTACTCTTGAGCTAAGGAATTTAGGTCGGGAAGTATATCTTGGCTTCAGGTGGTGTGGAACTCGAATTTTAGACCACTCGATGGCTCGTGTTATGTTGGCGTGTCACTTCGTAGGCATTTATGGGGCTGAATTGCTCAAGCATGACATGTGGCGTTGCACGTTGCTTCTCCTTTTTTAGAGCATGCTGCCTTGTGGACATGATGACATCCGTCACTCTTCTAGGGGCAAGGAACCATAATCATGCATCATGGGCCTTGAGTGGGTGCATCTCCTTCAATTTCACTGTCATTGAGATAAAGCTCTATCAACTTAAATACCTTCTAGGCTATAGGCTACTGTGAAAAAACTCTATTGAGGCAGCTAGGGATAGGTGCAGAGTGTAAGTTGGGCTCTCCTTTATCATAGTGCCTGCCGTGTCACTACATCGAGAGTCTCACCTTTATCTCGGGTTATCTTTCTGGTGTGCACTTTGAGATAAGGGGCCTTCCATAAGTGGTAGATTAAGAGCTCATTAGTGCTTTGTAGGTCCTACCTATGGATAAGGTTGCTTAAGGTGGGGCAGTATTGGGCTTCAACCTTCTTGAGCGCAGCTTGATAATTGGACTTTTTGATTTGGGGCCAAGATTACTCCTCTCCGACATGAAGAGAGAAATATTTATCATAGAAGGGCGTCACAATAAAACTGAGTTGAATGGTAAGGATAAGAACCCTCAACCAATAAAATATTTATTTACAATCCAACTTAGCCCCTTTTTACAATAAATATTTCTTACGAGTAGATTGCTAAGAAAATGTGTACTCACATCTATGGTTTACAGATTGTACTGTACCAGTATGGTTTGGGTGTGCCACATCATGTTTGGATGATTATGGAACTCAAACATAGTGAACACATGCCATATTAGATCACTTAACTTGTCGTGGTCCAGGCGTGTCGATGTCATATAACACTAATGCAATACATGCCAGATCTAAATTGCACTCGAATTGCGACGATTTAGATCGTAAATTAGAATCCCTCTTCTCCATTCAATCAGAATCAACTCACACCCACACATGTCAACTGTAGTAGATATAGAATGACATTGATTTATGTTATTTTATCTAACTTTGACTCAAATGATTCACATATTGATTTGACGTAGATTTACAACTATGAATATTGATAGTAGTTCATTATATTATAAACATTACAATTATGCATGTTTTCATATGTTATTATTATTTAGTGATGTTATGTCATTCAATTATTGAATATTATTATGATATAATATACGCAGAACATATTAAAATGAGCTACAAAAATATGAAAATAATAATAAAATTTAAAATTTGAAAAAATAAAAAAAACTTCATTTGAGTTGGGACCAACCTAAAATATTGTGATACGATCAATTTGTAATATACCACTAAATTGTAGGCAATATTTAGAACTTGTTACCGTAGGCGTAAGATAGGTCGGCTCAGGCCGAGGTGACTGCTGAGGTGCTTCTCACCGAAGAGTGAGCCGAGACGACCAAACCGATGAATCTTGTCTGAGGAGCGCTTAGCCGACGTGAGACGCTAGTTCCGAGCTCTCGACCCGACCTGTAAAGCCCGCCGAGAGGCCTCGGCGGGGAGACACTCTAATGCTCTTGTCAGTCGCTAGCCGAGCAGAATGGTCTAGATTGGGGTAGAACAGCGTACCTGCACCTGTAGAGTGTCTGCCTCTTATATAGTGTTAGGACACCTGTGCAATAGCTGGACGACCCCGCCAATCTCGCTGGGGGGCTCCGTGATTGATTCCGAATTTGAAGTTGCCACCGGCCCGCCAGGTCATCGTGACTGTGGTCTTAATAGCCACAGTTATCGATTTCGTAATCTTCAGACCTTACCTCATCTGCCTTGTCAGCCACGTGAGCAACGTTTCGAAGTATTCGCGAACACGTTGGGCTCCAGGTCGGCTCTATCCAAGCTGAGAGACTGTCCCCAGCAGAGCTGAGGAAGACGGACAGAGGTGTAAAGTAGATTGATTCTTCCGACCTGACCTGTCGGATCACTGTTAGTGACTGGGTGGTCGACACATGAAACATATTTTTATTTTTTAGTTGTTTTAATTATTTTTTCCGCCTGAGATGAAGGACATCGACCTATGCCTTCCATGAGGTCGGCTGACCCCGAGGACAAAGCCGACCTGCTGGGATATCCCCGTATCATTGGCCCCCTGGGTTCGAGTCGGACTGAGAACGAAGGCCGAGGTGAAGCTGAATCTCTTTGCCAAAAGCACGTGTCTAGCCACGTGGCTCTGTTAGCCCATGTGGCCTGCTCTGTGCCACGTCGCCCTATTATCAGATGCCACCCTGCCATGAAGACGCATCATAATGCTGTCAGAGCCGCCCTGCGCCGAACGTCGCCTCGACTGCTGTTCGGCGCGCCAGATGTCACGTCACCTCCTCGACTCCCACACGCGATCATGGCTATCATCGTTAGCTGGGCCTGTTAGAATCTGAGGCGAAGTTCGTCAGCCAATCTCGCTGCGCCACGTGTGCAGATCTCAAAGCTGCCTTGGAAGATGGATGTCCACCGTTGGATTCGATTGATACCCTGGTGCTATAAATAGTAGGGGCTACTGCCGAAAAACCACCCTTGTTCTTACATGCGATCTAGCCTCAGGCGACCAATCGACATGCTGACTACATTCGCGCCGACGTCCGAGCACTCGACGTCTGACCTTGCTCCTCGCTTGCTTCCTTCAGAGGTAAGTGATGTCCTCATCTAGTTCATTTACGACCTCTTCTTCCGATCCTCGCCTTCATGAGGATTCATCATCAGGAGGTTCTTCTTTTGAGAGCTTTTCTTCCTCATCTGAAGCGACCTCGTCCTCTTGCCCTTCTGAGAGGACGACCGTTCCGGAGGCTTCTTGGCCCGACGTCCATGCATCGGGGCCTGCAGAAGAGTCTTCCGTTCTTCAAGTCAGTCCTGGGTCGTATGTCCCCAGGAAACCCTCCTCCCACACTTTGGGTTCTCTTCGGAAAGCCGACAATGTTGCTGATGCCCGATGTGAGATTGACTCTGAGACCTTCCAATGGATGAAGAACCATCCAGGTCTTATCCTTCATGAACACTCTACCATCTATTCAAACAAACAACTCCGAGCCCACTACTCCATGGAGGGCGGAATTTGTCTCTATTTTGAGGCCCTCCGAGCAGGCTTTCGGCTACCTCTCCATCCCTTTATCATCTTTCTTCTTCTCAAGCTGGGAGCCGCTCCATCGCTGCTGACCCCGAACTCCTGGAGGTCGGTTGTCGGCTTTCTGGCGGCTTGTGCCCTGGCCGAGGTTCTTCCAACCACTCGGCTTTTCTTCTATTGCTTCTCGGTTAAGGCTTTTGGCGACTGGCTGTATTTCGCAGCTCGGTCAGGTCGGAAAATACTCAGCTGAATACCATCCTCTGTCCATAATTGGAAGAGGAACTTCGTATTTATTCATTGTTCGACTGGATGGCCCTTTCTGACCACATGGTCCACAATCAACATTCAAGACAAGGCCTTCCGTTCCCCGAACCTTGTTGAATCCGAGCTCTCGGAGTTTGAGTCTCTGAAGGTGGTGGAGCCTCCCGACTTGTTCGAGCCTTCCGAGAAGCTGTTCGAGCTGATAGCTGAGGCCGACCGAGGTCTGAACTTGTTGATTTTCATCTTTGATTGTTTCTATAATCTTAGGAGAACTGACCGTCCTTTCTTGCAGCAATGGCCGACAAGGGAAAGTCGTTGGCTCCCCCTGCCAAGGAAAGAAGCAGCCTCTCTCTCTGAGCTGGCCGAACGAGAGATCATGTCTCGGGGCAAAAACAAAGTGAGCCGAGGGTCAAAGCACGCTCACCCAGTCGAGACTGACGTGCCGATCGTTGCCCCTACCTCCTCGGCACCTCACAAAGAGTCGCATGTCCCCGAGATGACGGGACCGACCAAATGTCCTCGGCCAGCAAAAGACATCCCGACCGATGTCACCACCTCGATCGCCTCTCCGCCGAGGTCATCTGGGCGCTCTGGAAGGCTTAGAGCTACGGAGTGGGGTCGGCGATCACTTCCTAATGACGCGAAGGTCCTGACCTCGGGCGTGAAGTCAAGCCAGATCATTGAAGTCTTCTATAGTTCTACGCATCGGTTCAAGGTTAGATGGCCCAATTTGAAGCAAATCTTCATCGGGTTGAGACCTCCAGAGCTTCTGCCGAGGCCCGCCTAGTTGAGTCTGCCAGGAAGCTCATGGCCGAGAAGAACCTTCGAGCCAAGGAGGCAGAGCAGGCAAACAAGGCCGAGGATAAAGTCAACAAACTTCTGAAGTCACTTCAGGCTAAGAAGGCAGCCCACCAAGCTGAGCTCTTGGCTCATGAGAAGACCAACACTAGCACTGCTCAGTTGGTGGCCGACGAGCGAAAGAAGGCGATCGCCGAGGCTGTTGCCGAGTATCGTGAGTCTGACGAGCTCAAAGCCGAGGTCGTCAAGCTCTTCCAGCAGGGGTATGACTTCTGCCTCAAGCGTGTTCGGGGGCATTTTTCGAGCATCGATCTCTCCTAGCTGGTAATCGGTACTGGAGAGGACAAGGAAGCGGATGCCTACGACAGGGATGAGGGCATTGCTGCTGTCGTCGACGGTGCGTTGGCCATTGCTGTTGAAAGCGTATTGGAGACAGCCGCCGAAGACGTCATAGCCGATGAACCTGTTGTGCCCGACAACGAGGAGAATAAGGTTGACCACGATGATGTCGTTGTAGGTTAACGATCAAACAAATGTAATCTTCGGCGCCGCGCCAAGGCTCTCTGTATCTTTTCGTTCATCAATAGAACTTTTGTTTGAATCATTTGCTCAATTTTTGCATGCGTTTAACTCTTCGGCTTTATCCGAGAACTTAACGCATTTAGCTCTTAACGCCGTTATCTTCTCCATACAATGTTCCCATGGCGGGTTTATATTTTGTGTTGTCGCGACCGTGTCAGTCCGCAAGCTCAATTCTTTAGGTCGGATCTGACCTTTATGCCTTGTCGATTCCAGATTATATAAAACAAGGTCGCCGACGACAAAGCATCTAATGGCCGACCTTTAGGCCCCCCGAGCCGAAGGTACGAGAACTATAACGAAGGAGTAGACGATGCTGTAAGCGACTCGTCATTTGATCTTTTTAACTATTCTGGAGACGCCTGTCGGAGTAACCGTGTTCCAGATTGGCCCCCTTGTCTTTCGTGGGCGATGCCTCAGGGGATCTTTAAAGTCCGCATTTAGTTGAGATCAACTAAAAGGGGTAGGGAAAAACCGTACTGACCTTTAGTAGTGATTTCCCACAGACGGCGCCAATGTTATAGTAGGCGTAACATAGGTCGGCTCAGGCCGAGGTGACCGCTGAGGTGCTTCTCGCCGAAGAGTGAGCCGAGACGACCAAGCCGATGAATCCCGTCTGAGGAGCGCTTGGCCGACGTGAGACGCTGGTTCCAAGCTCTTGACCCGACCTGCAAAGCCAGCCGAGAGGCCTTGGCAGAGAGACACTCCGACGCTCTTGTCAGTCGCTAGCCGAGTAGAATGGCCTAGCTTGGGGTAGAACAACGTACCTGCGCCTGTAGAGTGTTTGCCTCTTATATAGTGTTAGGACACCTGTGCAATAGTTGGATGACCCCGCCAATCTCGCTGGGGGGCTCTGTGATTGATGCCGGATTTGAAGTTGCCACCGGCCCGCCAGGTCATCGTGACCGTGGTCTTAATAGCCGCAGTTATCGGTTCCGTAATCCTCGGACCTTACCTCATCTGTCTTGTCAGCCACGTGAGCAACGTTTCGAAGTACCCGCGAGCACGCTGGACTCCAGGTTGGCTCTATCCAAGCCGAGAGACTGTCCCCAGCAGAACTGAGGAAGATGGACCGAGGTGTAAAGTAGATTGATTCTTTTGACCTGACCCGTCAGATTGCTAATGTTCCGCCTGAGATGAAGGATGTCGGCCTATGCCTTCAATGAGGTCGGCAAACCCCGAGGACAAAGCCAACCTGTTGGGATATCCCCGTATCAGAACTCATCATTGTAGATTTCATTTTTAAAGAGATTTTTATATATATACCCTATAATTTTTACTATTTATATGTATATCCTTGATCTACATCAATTATTTGAAATATCTCTGATCTATGGTTGCAACTATACTTTTATAGGGGCATACATGTATTAATTTTTTTTTTGCACATATATATATCTCTATTAAGAGTATAGTTGCAACCACTACAGTATATTAGAGATATTTCAGATAATTGATCTAGATTAGGGCTATACATGTAAATACTGATATTATATATATATATATATATGTAGAAAACCCTTCTTTAAAAATCTTCAAACAAGTCAAGAATAGCCCCAATAAAACTTTTAGTGCATAGAATTTAAGGCAACATCATTTTTCTCTCTCTCTTTATCTCTTTTCTCTTTCTTCAAAATTATTTTTTAAAAGTCTAAAATATATTTTTTAAGTTGAAAAATAAGATAATTTCAATGATTAGAATACAAAATTCTCCCCTCCCATGGCATTCCCAAACTAATGAACTTTGCTTCTAACAAATTTTCTTTTTTAAGAAAGACTATTGCACTTGCATATTACATTTTAAATGTAATATGACTAAGTAACAAGTCCATGTGACATCCAATAATTAGATTGTCACTTCCTCACTCCTCATATGAGGGGTGTCCCTTCCTCACTCCTCATATGAGGGGTGTCCGATGGACTATTGCCTAGTCAATATAAAAGTGCAATAAACTTTTCTCTTCTTTTTTTAGACCCACCCACGTCGTCTCTAGCTTCTGCGGAGCGTGCTCCATTTGATGCCCAATTATGTCATTATGGTACTTTATAATTATTATCATAATATGTCCCGGCATTTCCACATCACAGATATCTCATCGAAAGCAAGCGATCGACCCAATTATGTGTAAAATTATACGTGAAGAACAATATTTATCATTACATTATGAGCGCTAATTTATAAATTCCGGGTGCATCGCCGGTGCGCAGGCAACACAACCGGTCAACTGGCCGTGGAGATTGACACTTACCAGAACGAGTTCGACCCCGACGGCAATCACGTCGGAGTCGACATCGCCACCATTGTGTCCAACGCCACAAGCTCCCTCTCCAGTTTCGGCGTCGACCCCAAGATCGGGAAGCCCGTCACCTTCCAGATCCACTACGACGGATGGACCAAGAACCTCGAGGTCTCGGCCGGGTACGCCGGTCAAGGGCCCCTCAGAAGCGTCCTCAACTTCACCATCGCCATCGCCAGGATGATGAGCAGCTCCCCCGTCTACGTGGGGTTCACCGGAAGCACGGGGCCCTCCCTCGGCCACCGGAAGGACCACCGCGTCCTCAGCTGGAACTTCTCGTCCACCACGCTGCCGGCGTGGTCCCTCGACTATCGTCGGCCCAAGAGGAAGCGCAGCAACATAGGCACCGTGCTGGGCATCGGCCTGGCGGTGGTCGTGGGGCTACCCCTGCTGGGGCTGCTGAGCTTCCTAGGGGTGAGGAGGGTGAGGAAGTGGAAGCGGAGGAGGAAGCTTGAGGCCATGTCCAAGAAAGCCGCGAATGCGCCCAAGATGTACACATATGATCAGCTCGTGAGGGCGACCGGGCACTTCAGCAGCCTGCTCGGGAAGGGAGGTTTTGGCAGCGTCTATAAGGGCCACCTCTCTAACCCGCCCTCCGAGGTTGCTGTCAAGAAGATGTCCGCCACCTCCAAACAAGGTCTTCATCTTTCTCTCTCTCTCTCTATCTGCGCGCCATGTTAAATATATTTGCTGTCTCACTAATTAATTACACGGCAAATGATGGTCTGCTGCCTTTTGTCTTAGTTTCGTTGTAATTACAACGTATATGAGGAGCCCTACCTAGAAAAAACCATCGGTGATCTATGTGCATCATATGATATATATCACTATGTTCCCAAAAGGAAGCTGACAATCTAACATGACATTATAGGCTCGCCGGTAAGAACAGGTGAGTTATAAGTTACGTGTAATTGGTTTAAGTACTCAATGAGGTTAACCGCGCTCATTGTGATTTAGCATGCATCATAATCAGTAACTTGCAGTCTATATCTTAGCCCTTAATTTACTGTTAATTGTTTGTCTTAATAATTAGCCGTATACGTTAATTTACTATTAATTGTCTACCCAATCCAGATAATTAATACTATCTCGTGGCGTATGTGTCGATTTGAAACTACCTTTATCCTACCTGTTAATTTCTCAATCAGTCAATTTAGTATACCTGATTGGCGATGGTTCCTGAATTAACACGGATGCAAGCGTACATGCATGACTTGCCACCATGCATCCGCAGGGGAGAAGGAGTACTTTGCGGAGATCTGCACCATTGGCCGTCTTCGGCACAGAAACCTGGTGCAGCTGCAGGGATGGTGCCATAGCGGCAAGAACCTCCTCCTCGTCTACCAGTTCATGCCCAACGGCAGCCTCGACCGCCACATTGCCGCCGGCACCCTCGACTGGCCCACTCGTCACCACATCCTGCTCGGCCTCGCCTCCGCCCTTCTCTACCTCCACGAGGAGTGCGGTCGCCCGGTCGTCCACCGCGACGTCAAGCCCAACAACGTCCTCCTCAACGACGATTTCGACGCTCATCTCGGCGACTTTGGCCTGGCTCGCCTGCTCCAGAGCGCCGACCGCGCCATCTCCACCACCATCCTCGCTGGCACCGTCGGGTACCTCGCCCCCGAGTGCGGTTACACCGGAAAGGCCACGCCCGAGTCTGACGTCTTCAGCTACGGCGTCGTGGTGTTGGAGGTGATCTGCGGGCGGCGTTCTCTGCTGTGTTACGACGACAACAACTTGTTGGACATCGTCTGGAATCTGTACACCACCGGGGAGCTGCTGCGTGCGGTGGACCCGAGGCTGGAGGGGAGGTTTGACGAGGAGCAGGTGGGGAGGGTTCTCCTGACGGGACTGATGTGCGCGCACCCTAGCCCGGCATACCGCCCAAAAATAAGGAAGGTGGTGAACATTCTGGACAATCCCAACGAGCCACTGATGGAGATGCCGGCGTCCCGGCCGGATACCATCGCGGCCTCCCCCATGACCATGGGGCGGGAAATAGAAGGGCTGTCCAGCATCATGGATACCAGCACCATACCACCACCACCAGGGACGTCCTCCACCGACAGCAGTCACAGCACCGCATCGAGCGTTCTGAATGCGAGGTGAAACTATATATTATACTTAGTTAAGGCGTAGCTATGGGGTACTTATGTACGTATAGGATGAAGGCCATGAAAGAACATAATTATTCTCTCTAGCAAGCGTATGTATATAGATATTGAAGATGTTAAATCTCAAATTTAGTTGCAGATGGTAAATGATCCGTAGGATTTGAAAAATTGGATTGCATTTTTACTCTCCAAAGAAGGAATCTACGAGGAAAAATAAAAGATCAGAGGTTATTGGATGGAGATTCTAGAAAAAAATCTTTCGATATCTAATTAAGTCAGTAAGGACAAGATATGAGCAAAAAGATGAAACACTTTGATATCCCTTTCCATAGTTAGTCCAAAATCGTGTCTCACCTTAGTTATATGGTCTCCTTGAGATTTGTAACGGTGGTCGAACCTTCCTGATGGTTCCAAATGACGTGGCCCAATTAAGGCCAGATCATGGGGGTAATCACAAGGTAGTTGCCATAATGCACACCCGTCATGAGGGACGTGAGTGGCGATTGTAGAGATTGAGGTGACTCATTATTATCCTCTTTAAAACTCAATTCTTAGATAATCGTCATCCACATGGGAACCACAATAGGAACATTTATGATGTTCAACTAAGAGTGGAGGATTGAATTGGTTGACACCTAATAACAATTTAAACTTTGAACACACCAAGACCACGACAAGCAGAATGAGATAGCGTGACTCCTAATCCTAGTGTGCACGCAGAAGGTGGTAGAGGAAACGGAAATCAAATCAAGAGACACACCGGATTTAGGTGGCTCGATCGCACAACATATGCACCTATGTCCACTCTCCACTTGCGTGGAGCGTCACTCGCACTATTCTATTTTTGGCCTCAGTACATAGCACGAAACCCCCCCCCCCATCTGGATAAAACTCCACACAATAGTG
The DNA here is from genome assembly GCA_014218235.1 of Colocasia esculenta. Taxonomy (NCBI): domain Eukaryota; kingdom Viridiplantae; phylum Streptophyta; class Magnoliopsida; order Alismatales; family Araceae; genus Colocasia; species Colocasia esculenta. Next base: position 12,738,554 of record CM024754.1, on the reverse strand, counting down.
TACAAACACATCGTCAAACCACGCTCAAACAAGCTTGAGCAAACTCACACACAAGGATCAAATTGATCATTTCAATGAACCCTTTAACCCCGTAATAAGGAGACAAAATTAAATAGAAAAGCAGAATGTGTGTAGAGTCCCCCTATCAAAGGATGTGAGTTCATTGCAGTTGGTGAAGTGTAGCAATACGAACTCAGCACGAACATTCCTCTTGGAGATCAAGTTGATGGGGAGCAACATTTCTTCAACTCCAAGTAGCATGCACTTGGTCTTGGTTTCTTGACATCACAGCAAGTTGCAACATAGAATAGTACAAAAAAAAACTCATCTAAAACCCTAACTCAGGTGTCACCTCCTCACTCCGCAAGGATGAGCTTGAAGTCTTTAGAAAATTTGTGGTTTTTTTACCCTCTTAGCTTTAAAACCTTCCTGAATCACGTGCAAGTCAAATCGGGGCAAGAATCCCAAGTCTAGAAGGAGTATACCAAAATTAGGTGTAACGGCCCTGCTATTTATGCCCATTAAGGCTCCATATCCAAGTCCGCCGTCCCGCGATCAGACTCCGCGATCAGACTGAAGCTCGCAAGAGATAGCTCGTACACGGTCAGTAAGAATATAAACGAACAACACAACAGTATAAGCCACAAGAAAGACATGTGCTCATAACTGCATATAACAATTTCAACTGCCCAATACATTATTACATGTCCATTAAAGTAAACTAACTGGGACATACCCCGAGGGAGCACATGTGACGGATCGCCTCGGTCAAGCCCGTTAAACCGATAACGTACTTGATCCGAGTCCGCCTCCCGCGAACGGGCCGAAGCCTCGCAAGGGATACCCAACCACAGTCCGTGTAAACATAAAGGAACACACCACATTTATATATATTTCACAAGTTTACATAGCCAATTTTCACAAAAAACTGAAAAGAAGTACAAGAGCCTGGGGCATACCCCGAGGTACAACTGAAGAAAGTAAACAACTATAAAACTACACTGCTGAAGCTACTCTGCTGGAGGTGCTGACCCTGCACCGCTACGACGCGGCCGGAACTGGACGTCGGACGAGAGACGTCCTCCTCGCTCTCACCTGTGGGGGTAGGGGTGAGCCTCTCTAGTCACTGGCTCAGTAGGGAACTCCCCCAAAACGAGCGAAACAAACACCACGAGTACGAATAGTAAACAGCACCAACAATTTATAACAGCTAAGCAGGTAAGTAAAGCTGTAAAAGTACTCACCGTCTGCCGACTACGAGAAACAACAGTAATAATAAACGGCAAACCAGTACAGGTGTACAAGCTAAAGTAGAGACAGCCAACACGAGCCACGTGAACTGGTTCGCGACACCAGAAACTGACTCGGACAACTAACACAGGTCTACCTCTCAGTCTCGCAGCCACGGACGAAAGGTCCAGCTGCCGCTCCACGTAAAAAGGTCAAGCAACTGTGGAGACCAACTAAACACCACCACCTGCAGACCACACGGTCACAGGCCCATGCCTGGCACCTCCAGAGACCCTGGCCTGGGCTCGCTAGAGTGAGGCACTGGAAAAGGACTAGCTGGGGACCAGTGTCGACTACTGGTGTCCGTACCCCCAACTACGAGCGCGCTACAAGTGACTAAAAAAAACACAAGTGTCACTGTCCCACTGTCGTCTTTCCCTCAGCCGGACGTACAACTCTAACACAAGGTGAGGGTGTCCAGGTCAGACGACACAGACCTCGACGGTACAGCACAAGTACCGGGACAAAGCCCCGAGCTAACAGCCTGGCTCACAAAGAACCTGGGGCACCCAACTGGAGAGGTAACCACGGTAGGCGTCGTACTACTCGCCACGTACACAGAACCACGTGCACGTCACACACAAACCACGTGAAACCTCACGTAAACCACAAGTAACCACTGGTCCACTACACGTGAACCAACTGACTCGCGTACACAACGCGCAGTCACCGAAGTAAACAACTAACAGCATACCTTGTATGCTAAACACGTAAACCAAGTGCACTCAGTGCACCTCATGCGTCAACACACATGCATTATCGATAATTATTGTACTTAGTCATTTCTGCTCAATAGAAGTAGGCGGCCACATCGATTGCCGCTTACTGGAGTCAACGGCAAGGTTCTGGCCGTTACCTCCTGGCTGAGGACCTTGGCGACAAGCGATGTTGACGCCAAGTTCTCGGCCATAAAACCTGCAGAAAACCTAATCCGGCCCTGCGGGTTTTCTAATGTTCTAACTACTGAAAAACATGCTTGGTGAAACTCTATCCACAAAATGGATTATCATGCTGGTTCAAGTGATTATGATGTGTTTTAATGTTTCTACGGAGCTAAACGGTTCGTCCCCTACCTCAGAACGCGTTAGAATCTCCTGCAATCCCCGTTCACGCCGAGCCCTCCGCGAGCTCCCACGCGAATTGCACCACGCCGCGACGTTTCCTCGCGTAATTCAGCGATGCCGCGCGTTCTACGATCGTCCAACTACTCCTCGGCACCTGTGGAAGCTTCAGAAACTCGGGGGCGCGAAGCTGGGGCAAGAGGGGAAGAGAGTGAGCTGAGAAAGCTACCTCGGGTGAGCCTATAACCTGCAGAACTGTCAGGTGGCGTCAACCCCCATGCCGCCAACAAGCACCGCCAGCCTAAACGTCCACCAACTGCCGCTAAGTTCAAGAAGTCAACGTCCATGAACCTGGACGCCAACAGTCAACGGCCACACCCTGGCCGCCAACTCAGACAGAACAGCAGCAGGTCCTATTCTATTTCAGGACCACCCTGCGTTGCACCTGCTCAAGCCACCAATCACACCATGCATTCCACACACCCAACTCACACTGGCCTCACAACGGCCGCCACAACCACAACACACACGATCCGCATGGATCCGAAAAGCACGCGACGTTACATTACTATCATCTAAAAAGAAAATTTCGACCTCGAAATTCATAACACAATTCAAAGTTAAACAACTCAACATACACACTTTACAAGTACTATCATCTAAAAAGAAAATACACAAGCTTATTCAAACAGATAGGGATACCCTTTAGCCATTTCTGCGGCTAACTCCCAGGTATCCTCACCACCCAACCTATTTTCCCATCTCACTTTAACTAGCTCAATTTCTTTATTCCTCAGCTTCTTTATCTTTCGATCTGTGATCTGCACCGGATACTCTGGCATAGTCATGTCCGGCCTCAGGTCACCACCTTGATATCTAATTATTTGAGCTGGATCTTCAATACATTTTCTCAACATGGAGACATGGAAAATATCATGCACATCTGCAAAATCAGCTGGCAAATCCAGCCTATAAGCCACTTCCCCAATTCTTTCAATTACCTGGAAAGGTCCCACATACCTTGGACTCAACTTTCCAGACTTGCCAAACCTCATTATACCTTTACTTGGGGAAACTCTCAGAAAAACAAAATCTCCCACCTCAAACTGAAGTGGTCTCCTCCGCACATCTGCATAACTTTTCTGCCTACTTTGAGCTGCCTGCAATTTTTCTTTGATAAGCTTCACTACTTCAGTGGTTTGCTGAATCAATTCAGGACCCACTAATTGCCTTTCTCCCACTTCATGCCAATTCAATGGGGTTCTACATGGCCTTCCATATAAAGCTTCATACGGTGCCATCCCAAGACTGGTATGATAACTATTATTGTAGGCAAACTCAACCATTCCCAAATGATGCTCCCAACTACCTCCCCAAACTAAACAACAAGCTCGCAACATATCTTCAATTGTCTGAATAGTCCTTTCTGTCTGACCATCTGTCTGGGGATGATAAGCGGAGCTATATCTCAACTCAGAACCAATTCACTTCTGCAGACTTCTCCAAAAACCAGAAGTAAACTTGGATCTCTATCAGATACAATAGTCTTCGGAATACCATGCAGTGGAACAATTCTTTCAACATAAATATTTGCCAACCTGTCCACTGTCCAAGACATACTCACTGCCACTAATCTGCATACCTTAGTCAATCTGTCAACAAACACCCATATTCCATTATGCCTGAACTCGACCTTGGTAAACCTGCCACAAAGTCCATTGCAATATCATCCCATTTCCACTGTGGAATAGGCAACGGTTGCAATAGACCTCCAGGCTTCTGATGCTCTGCTTTAATCTGCTGACAGATAGCACACTTGCCACAAATTCTGCTATTTCTTTCTTCATATGAGGCCACCAAAAATGCTTCTTAAATCATGGTACATTTTAGTACTACCCGGATGAATAGTGTACCTAGATTTATGAGCCTCTTCCAGAACTCGCTGCTTCACTCTCTTTCTGCAGGAACAAACAACCTGCCCCGAGCTGAACACACAATTATCATCAATAGAAACTCCTTCCATTTTCACAATTTCAGGTAAACCTGCATCTGCTCTCTGAGCTTCAATGATCTGCCAATAAAAGACGGCTCTACTGCACTAGCAGCTAAATTGCCGACGCTGACTGCTGGGCACATACAAGGAATTCTCTGCTACTTCTTCATACAACTTCCATTCTTTAATCATCATCAAATTCATATATGCCTTTCTGCTCAAGGCATCAGCTACAACATTGGCCTTACCCGGATGGTAAGCCAAACTGAAATCATAATCTTCAAATATTCAATCCATCTGCGCTGGCGAAGATTCAAATCTTTCTGCGAGAAGATATACTTCAAGCTTTTATGATCTGTAAAAATTTCAAATCTCGCCATACAGATAATGCCTCCACATTTTCAAAGCAAAACACTGCTGCCAATTCTAAATCATGAGTGGGGTAATTCTCTCTGCTGGCTTCAATTGCCTGGATGCATAAGCTATTACTTTACCATGCTGCATAAGCACTGCACCAAGACCTCTCCTTGAAGCATCAGTATACAGCACAAAACCACCACTCCCTGCCGGCAATGTCAATATAGGTGCTGATGTAAGTCTTTTCTTCAATTCCATAAAACTTCTCTGACATTCACCGGACCACACAAAAGGCACTCCTTTCTGGTCAATCTAGTCATAGGTGCTGCAATCTTAGAAAAATCTTGAATAAAGCGCCTATAATAACCTGCCAACCCCAGAAAACTTCTAATCTCGGTTATTGTCTTAGGCACTTCCCACCTAGACACAGCTTCCACTTTACTTGGGTCTACTGCTACTCCTTTGGCTGAAATAACATGACCCAAAAACTGAATTTCCTTTAACCAGAATTCACACTTACTGAATTTAGCAAACACTGGTTATCTCTTAACAACTGCAAGGTAAACCTCAAATGAGCTGCATGCTCCTCTTCAGATGCTGAATAAATTAGAATATCATCAATAAAGACCACAATAAATTGATCTAAATATGGATGAAAAATTCTATTCATCAGATCCATAAAACCTGCAGGAGCATTAGTCAACCCAAAAGGCATTACCACAAACTCATAGTGACCATATCTGGTTCTGAACGCTGTCTTATCTATATCCTCCTCTTGAATTCTCAACTGATGGTACCCGGACCTCAAATCAATCTTAGAAAACACCTTTGCTGATTGCAACTGATCAAATAAATCATCTATCCTCGGCAACGGGTACTTATTCTTGATGGTCACATCATTCAATTTTCTATAATCAATACACATCCGAAAACTTCCATCTTTCTTTTTCACAAATAAAACCGGCGCTCCCCACGGGGAATGCGGTCTAATAAAACCTTTTGCAACAACTCTTCTAACTGCTTTTTCAATTCTTTAAGTTCTGCTGGTGCCATCCGATATGGGCTTTAGAAATCGGCATGGTACCTGGCAGCAACTCAATAGAAAAGTCCACCTCTCTGTGTGGAGCTAAACCAGGCAATTCTTCGGAAAAACATCAGCAAATTCCCTAACCACGGGAACTGCTTCATTGGCTGACTGGCCTCTACCAAACTTACCGAGGCTAAATAAGCCACACACCATCATTTATCAACTTTCTAGCTTTAATTGCAGAAATTAGAAACTTGGAGGTATAAAAAGGCATACCTTGATATTCAAACACTGCACCATTAGGATGACAAAATCTGATCCTTTTCTTTCTGCAATCTAACATTGCTCCATACATCTCAAGCCAATCCATACCCAGAATGATATCATAATCTGACAACTGCAGGGCATACAACCGACCCGGCATCTGGTTCCCTTCAATCATAACAGGAGCTTCATCTATATAGCTCGAAGTGAGTAAGAACTCACCTGAAGGAACCTCCACCACTAACTCACAAGACTTCTCTTCTAAAGGATGAGCTATGCAATCCAGAAATTCTTCGGAAATAAAAGAATGAGAGGCACCCGAATCAAATAAGACTCTTGCTGAATATCATAAAGAGGTAAAATACCTTCTATCATATTTGACGCCTCTGCCTGGGCTCGGGTGATAGCCATAACCCGGCCTCTCCCTCGCTGCTGCGGTGCTCCTCTGCCACGACCTGCCTGTGGCTGCTGGAACTGCTGAGGCTGCTGCTGCTGCTGCACACCTCTGCCATACCATACTCTCTTGCATACGGACAATTGCGGATCAAATGTCCCGGCTGATTGCAATTATAACATCTATCCTGGAGGAACAATAGGCTGCCTGGCAGTACTCTGCTGCGACTCCTCCACCTCAGGCCTACCTCGGCCCTGCTGCAACTGCTGACGACCTCCCCATCCTCTTCCTTTGCCTTTAAATGCTTGCTTTAATTTCTGGCCCCATTTCCCGAAACCAGATGAAGAAGGTCCTGCTGGTGCCTTGCCCTTGCTTGCACCTACTGACTGCTGCGGTAGCCGGAAACTACCTGAACCTGACTCACCTGCCTGACGAGTCCGGATAGACCTCTCCAAAGTAGCTGCCCTCTGCGCTGCCTCTTCCACTGTCTTGCACATGAGAGGTACTATCGCATCCTGCAATTCCACTCTCAACCTCTGATAAAATACTCAACCATCATATTATATCTGAAACCACATATGGCGCATAACGGCTAAGTGCCATAAATCTCATCTGGTACTCTAAGACTGAAGAGTTACCTTGCTGAAGAGTTCGGAATTGCTCTCTTTTTACTTGCTGCACTTGGATCGGAAAGAATGTATCATTAAATACATCAAGAAACTCCGGCCAAGTGATAGCTTCTTCCGTCCTGCCTGCAAAAGTGGTTTGCATCTTCAATCGCCACCATTCCAAGGCAAAACCTCTCAACTGGTAAGCAGCTAATACCACTCTATCCGCTGCCGGACACCTCATAGTCGCAAAAACTCTCTCAATTTCATGAACCCAATGCTCAGCTGTATCTGGATTCGGCCCTCCTGAATAAGTAGGTGGCTGCAATCTCAGAAACTTTTCAACTGCAACACTGGTTCTTCGCTAACAACACTGGTGGTGGCACATGAGCTACAAAAGGCACCTCCACTCTCGGCGGAACTGGAGCAACAGGTAAGCCTCTCCATCCCCAGGTGGCACTGCAACCGGTGGTACTGGCGCCTGCTGATCCATTCTTGCTCGAATATCCGTGAGGCTCTCCCAAATCCTTTCTATCATACGCTGGGTGCTTTCCTCCGGATCATCTCCTCCACCACCCCAATCTCTCCTATCAGCCATTTCAGAAATTTCTACATACACAAAAACCAGACAAAAATCAAAACACAAATGATCAAAACCAGGGTCCCTACCAGCAGTGTATAATGACCAAAATAAGGCTATGTATCTTTTAATTCCCTTATATTAACACGGACCTTGCTCTGATACCAACTGTGACGGATCGCCGGTCAAGCCCGTTAAACCGATAACGTACTTGATGATCGCGCAGCCTCCCGCGAACGGGCCGAAGCCTCGCAAGGGATACCAAACCACAGTCCGTGTAAACATAAAGGAACACACCACATTTTCTATATATATTTCACAAGTTTACATAGCCAAATTTTCACAAAAAACTGAAAAGAAGTACAAGAGCCTGGGGCATACCCCGGTACAACTGAAGAAAGTAAACAACTACAAAACTACACTGCTGAAGCTACTCTGCTGGAGGTGGACTGCGACACGCTACGACGCGGCCCGGAACTGGACGTCGGACGAGAGACGTCCTCCTCGCTCTCACCTGTGGGGGTAGGGGTGAGCCTCTCTAGTCACTGGCTCAGTAGGGAACTCCCCCAAAACCGAGCGAAACAAACACCACGATACGAATAGTAAACAGCACCAACAATTTATATAACAGCTAAGCAGGTAAGTAAAGCTGTAAAAGTACTCACCGTCTGCTGATTACGAGAAACAACAGTAATAATCAAACGGCAAACCAGTACAGGTGTACAAGCTAAAGTAGAGACAGCCAACACGAGCACGTGAACTGGTTCGCGACACCAGAAACTGACTCGGACAACTAACACAGGTCTACCTCTCAGTCTCGCAGCCACGGACGAAAGGTCCAACTGCCGCTCCACGTAAAAAGGTCAAGCAACTGTGAGACCAACTAAACACCACCACACAACCTGCAGACACAGGTCAGGCCCATGCCTGGCACCTCCAGAGACCTGGCCCGGCGTCGCTAGAGAGTGAGGCACTGGAAAAGGAGCTGGGGACCAGTGTCGACTGGTGTCCCCCCCACGAGCGCGCTACAAGTGACTAAAAACAAACACAAGTGTCACTGTCCCACTGTCGTCTTTCCCTCAGCCGGACGTACAACTCTAACACAAGAGTGAGGGTGTCCAGGTCAGACGACACAGACCTCGACGGTACAACACAAGTACCGGGACAAAGCCCCGAGCTAACAGCCTGGCTCACAAAGACCTGGGGCACCCAACTGGAGAGGTAACCACGGTAGGCGTCGTACTACTCGCCACGTACACAGAACCACGTGCACGTCACACACAAACCACGTGAAACCTCACGTAAACCACAAGTAACCACTGGTCCACTACACGTGAACCCAACTGACTCGCGTACACAACGCGCAGTCACCGAAGTAAACAACTAACAGCATACCTCGTATGCTAAACACGTAAACCAAGTGCACTCAGTGCACCTCATGCGTCACACACATGCATTATCGATAATTATTGTACTTAGTCATTTCTGCTCCAATAGAAGTAGGCGGCCACATCGATTGCCGCTTACTGGGAGTCAACGGCAAGGTTCCTGGCCGTTAACCTCCGCTGAGGACCTTGGCGAGTGTTGACGCCAAATTCTCCGGCCATAAACCCTGCAGAAACCCTAATCGGCCCTGCGGGTTTTCTAACTGTTCTAACTACTGAAAAACATGCAAATGCGATTCCTTTAGCATGCTAGAACCCAATACAACCGTTATGACATAATTCGAACAGTAAACTACTCAAACCACCCATTATCCCGCTTGGTGCAACTCTATCCAAACATGGATTATCATGCTGGTTCAAGTGATTATGATGTGTTTTAATGTTCTACGGAGCTAAACGGGTTCGTCCCCTACCTCAGAACGCGTTAGAATCTCCTGCATCCCCCGGTTCACGCCGAGCCCTCCGCGAGCTCCCACGCGAATTGCACCACTCCGCGACGTTTCCTCGCGTAATTCAGCGATGCGCGCGCGTCTACGATCGTCCAACTACTCCTCGGCACCTGCTGGAAGCTTTAGAAACTCTGGGGCGCGAAGCTGGGGCAAGAGGGGAAGAGAGTGAGCTGAGAAAGCTACCCTCGGGTGAGCCTTAACCTGCAGAACTGTCAGGTTGGCGTCAACCCCCATGCCGCTAACAAGCACCGCCAGACTAAACGTCCACAAAAAGCGTTAAGTTCAAGAAGTCAACGTCCATGAACCGGACGCCAACAGTCAACGGCCACACCCTGGCCGCCAACTCAGACAGAACAGCAGCAGGTCCTATTCTATTTCCGGACCAACCCTGCGCTGCACCTGCTCAAGCCACACAATCACACCATGCATTCCACACACCAACTCACACTGGCCTCACAACGGCCGCCACAACCACAACACACACGATCCGCATGGATCCGAAAAGCACGCGACGTTACAGCACAAGTTCACACAACTAACTAACACTACTGCTGGTTGTCAGTTGCCACAACGGTCTTCGCAAGCCATACCACGGTAAGCGCCTTAAAAAGAACTTAGGGAGTGAGCCTCAAACAAGTCACCAGCTCAGTAGGGGAACACCTAAACAACCACCAACTAAAGAGACCTAAACCCAAAGGGTCTACTGGTACCACAATAGCCAAACATAACATGCTCACAACAATCATAATAATACCAACTTAACCAATAATTCACAAACAAAACATATTCCTCGAAAAGAAAAAGAACCACGGGACTAGCGCAGTACCACTAGTTCGCCAACAACGCAATGCCTAAGCCATAGCCCACAGGCACGCTATCACAACAACTGGTCGACAAGCTACAAGCCACACAAGCAAACCACTGCCTAGGCTACAAGCTTCACATGCGAGCCTCAAACACATGGGTAACAGGATTGTTGACCAAGAGCTGGTCCATTACACCCCAAGCTACGATTTGTCGAAAGCCCACATACAGGGTAACAAGACTGGCTACAGCGAGTCAATCCATCAACACTAAAACATAATCGGAAGCTACCTGAGGTAGGCTAAAACATAATGAGTGGAAGTCTCACCACACGACCTCCCGGAGCACAACTCCACCACACCACCTGAAAGGCGGTGGTGCACAACGTACCATGAGAAATAGATACCCATGAAGGGTACAGATACCTACCACCATGAGGTACCACCACAAAATCTCAGTACAACTGTGCCTCCTATCAGGCACACCACAATGGGTCAAACCATAACCACTGGCAAAGCACGAGTCGGAAAGGAACGACGCCACCACATGGGAACGGACTACTGGTTCATGACGCCAGTATCCAACCCAGACAACACAACACAAGAACTACCTCTCAGTCTCGCAGTCAAGAACGAAAGGTCCAACTGCCGCTCCACAAGCACAAGCCAAAGAACAGTGGAGACCAACTAACACCACACCTGCAGACCACACAGCTGCAGGCCCATGCCTGGAACCTTTAGGGACTCTGGCCCAAGCTCCCTAAAGTGAGGCACTGAAAAACAGGACTAGCTGGGGACCAATGTCGACTACTGGTGTCCATACCCTCAACCACGAGCGTGATACAAGCGACTAAACACAAACTCTCACAAGTCGCTGCCCTCTGTCGTCTTTCCCTCAGCCAGACGTACAACTCAAATACAGGAGTGAGGGTGTCCAAGAAGACGACACAGACCTCGACGGTACACGCAGTACCGGGACAAACCCTGAGCACTAACATGTCTGGCTCACACAAAACCTGAGGTACCGACTAGAGAGGTATTCTGGAATAGGCGCCGGACCACCACACTCGGCAACGCACAAACTATATACATACATATATCATTTTTATTACAAACCACAGTACATCGGTAAGGAGTAGCTTGTCTGGTCACCTTGTAGATACCGCCGCGAGACGACGCGTGGTCCACAAAGAGGGATATCGAGGTGAGGTGGAAAAACGTGATCGCCAGGCACACGAGGGTGCTGAATGGAGGAATGCACGCGTGAATGGGGTGCAGACGTAATAAGTGATCGCAGATGTACCTTTTTGGAGCGGAGGGGGATTGCGCGGGGATGTGGGTTCCTCTTCCTCTACGAGTACGGCCGGCCGTGGTAGATGGCGTTTTCCTCGTTGATTACCCTGCAAAAAATAAAGAATAAGGAGAAGAGAGGGATTAGCCGAATGTGCAGTATCAAATCCTAGATAAATGAAATGAAATAAGTGATAGGGGGAAGAACACACCTTGGGTGGTGGCTTTTAAACCCCTAAAAATAGGTATGTGTGTGTGTGTATGCATGCATGTGTGTGTATAAAAAGGAGTAAAAGAGCCACGTGGGGCCCGGAGGAGGTAAATGAAAAGAGCCACGTGGGGCCCGGGGGAGACGGAATATAAATAAGAAAGGGAGAAAGGGGAGGGGGGTGCTTCCCCAAATGTTGGAGGGCGCGGCGGTGCTGCTGACTGGATGGATGGAGGAAGATGAGGACGAAGCTCCCGCCTCGCTCCGACACGCATGAGAAAGACGACGGCTCCAGACACCTTGGTTCGGAGTTGAGTCACCGGTCCGACAGGGCTCTACCGTGGGGAAGTCGTGGGAAGAATCCGGCAGGGCTCCGCCGGGGTGGAGGGAGTTTTTTTTTTAAGTGGCTACCCTCGGGGGTCTATTTATAGGCATGGAAGCTTTGAATCGCGTCGGGCACAACGGACGCGACTTTATGGTTGAACCGCATCTGGTCCGGACACCGCGATTCAGAAGGTCAATTTGATGGGACAGGCGCATGATGATCGTAGCCTGCGGCCACCTTCAGAATCGCGTCGGGACAACACACCGCGATTAGAAAGCGCCGCATTTCCCGCTTGATTTGACAATCATAGGGTACAACTATGGTTCAGAGTCGTGTCGGGGACGACCGTCGCGTTCTTGAAATGCGTCGGCCTACCCTACCGCGACTTCATTTTGGCACGTGGGCTCATAAATGCGTCGGCCCTAGCTGCGGACTTAGGCTTTTGACTTTTTAATCGTGGCGACCTATCCGGACGCGATTCATGGATTTCTCATGATTTCAAAACGTGGGGGCTCTTAAATGTGATGACTTTCCGGGTCGTAGGCTTTTTGACTTTTAATCGCGTCTGGCATAGTGGACGTGACTAGGCACTGAATCGCGTTGGTATGATACGGTGCGTTAATGAATTTCTAGATTTTTAATGGAAACTGCCAAAATAAATTGAATTGCGTCGGGGAAGGCCGCCGCATTTCGGAAAATAGGCATATTCCATAAATAAAATAGGGAAATTCATAGTTGCGTTGTACAGGGCCGACGTGTTAAGAATGTAGTCGCATCTGCCATATCCGTCGCGTTAAGGCCGCGCCCGTCAAAGCCATCGCGTTAAGGCCAAGAAATCATGAATCACATCCGACAGACTAGACATGTTTATAAATGCATCCCCAGACCCGACGCGGCTTGGAATTGATGCCCACTTTATTAAATAGACCCCGAGGATAGGGGGGAAGCACCGAGGAAGAACGGGTGAGATCCGGAATGATGGGGAAAACACTCTTGCAAGGCAAAAAGAGGGCCATTTGTGGCATTATGGCACAATATGAATTTTGCCCGTGGTGGAGTCGAATTCACGTGTCTACAGCTGCCACGCCTTGGCGTCTACTTTGCAGGGGAGCGAAGCAGAGGGACACGAAGTGGAGTGTAATGAAGTGAAATGGAATGAAGTGAAATGAAGGAAGTGAAGCGTAGCGAAGTGGAGTGAAGCGGGAGCAGACTGAAAAGTAGACGCCAAGGTGAAAAATAGACACGCGGAGCAATTGTGTGACTGCCACCTGATGAGAGTCTTTCACCAACACCCAAGGAAGTCACCACCAGAGAAGAAGACCTAAAGAAACAAATGTTTGGATTGGAAAAGAAAGTGTGCGCGAGGGGCACGACAGGAGGTGTGTACGAGGTACAAGAAGGAAAGGTGCCACGTGGGGCACAAGGGAGAGATCAACTTCCAGCGTAGGGGAAGTACCTAAGGACACGATCCATTAGGTTGCACCATTAGGGGCATCTGCCACTGCTGCTAGTGGATCTATGGGAGAGATCAACTTCCAGCGAAGGGGAAGTACCTAAGGACACCATCCGTTAGGTTGCACCATTGGGGGCGTCTGCCACTGCCGCAGGTGGATCTATGGGAGTAAAGACGAAATGTAGAGGGATAAATCCAAACAAAGGTTCTTGAGGAAATCAGCCCGGGGGCGACAACAAAGGGAGTTGGGTACTTGACCCAGATTGGAATATTTCAAATTGTTGGGAGTTGGCACGCGAATGGCTCTCAAGTTGCATTGAAAGAGTGGTTTTCCACAGTGATTTCAATGTGCATGTATGTGGGCTAAAAGAAAAATAAGGAGGATAAAAGGGAGTAGAAGATAATCAGGAAACCTGTTACGATGGCATTGAGTCAGGACTGGATTTTATGCATGGGTCCGTCGTCCTCATGTGCCAAGCGTAACGGCCTATCCGTGCGGCTAAAGATCCTCTGGGATAATCATTGTTTTTGTTAAAGGGGAACTCAAATCCCAGATTCCTCAGAGCCACAAGGTCCTTAATGTGCTCTAAGGGTATACCATATAGTAAGATGCAGATAGCTGATGGTAAGGCAGCTGCTTGATGTAGCGCCAGATGAGGTAACTCGAATCCTGCACTCAAAAACTTCATTAGCCAAGATAACAAATATCATGGAATAAACATCATTCATAGTATGGAGCATGGATAAAGTAGTCAACAACAGATACAACTTAAACAATTTGTTCGTTAATCCATGAGGATAAGTGTTCTTTGGCCAAGGAGATTGGAGTTCAGGATGGGAGGAACCCATGAAGGGGAAGAATTGCATCGATCTGACGCAGACAAGAGGCAATGTGCTTGCCTGGTGCAATACCATCATGATTTTTTTTTGATTTTTAAGGATATTCAAATTTTGTGGATTTTGGAGATATTTGAATTTTTGTGGTTTTTGAAAATATTGAATTTTGTTGGCTTTTTTGAAAATATTTATTTTTTTGTTGGTTTGAAAATATTTATTTTTTTTGAAAATTTTGAAACATTTGATTTTTTTTTTGGAATTGTGGAAATATTGTTTTTTTTTGGATTTTGGAAAATATTTAGATTTTTTGTGTATTTTGAAAACATTGCCATGCCATGGCGGCATTAAGGTTATGAGAACTGACTGGCGAGGGGTCCTCGTTAACTCCCTTTTCATTAAGGAATGCCCAGAGTAGGGCATGCATTTAGGGTGGTGTCCAGGGGCTGATTGCTAGCGGTTAACGGTGCCACTATCAAAGCCAACCTAAAAAGGCGATTGGGTTTGGCAGGGAGAAGGGGAGAAAACTTGGAGGCAACCTTGGTATGGGTGCTGAGGCATTGGGTTTGACTTCCTTCCTTGGCACAACCATTAGAAGGTTCAGTCCCATTGATTATTGGGGCTTTTAGAATTGATTTATGACCATTCATTTGTAGGGACATGTGTACGACCGGGTCTATTTGGATCTCCGCGGAGACTTTGCCGCTCTTTGCCATGCCCGATTATGACTGATTGATTTTGATTTCTGCATGCATACATCCAGGTCCATTTGGATCTCTGCGGGGACTTTACCGCTCTTGACATGCATTTGACTTTGATGTTTTCTTGGTCATTTGATTTGCCCATTTCTGAGACGTCCTCTTATGATGGAGTGCTTCGGGTTGGTTGTCTTGCCCAGACAACCTCTACTACCCATACTTCAGCCGAATAAGAGAAAGAAACAGACATTTGTGCCTTTCGGGCATGGCTGTGACAGTGACGGTGTTTACCGAAGCAACCGACTTAAGGTGCCGTGAAGTACCCATGCTAAGGGCAAACCTTAATGACCCGGGAGGGAATTTTGAACTCCTGCCGCGGAGCTCTCATAACAAGAGTGCTGCGATAGCATCGAAATATTGAAATATTCATCTTTTTATGGATTTTTGACACTGATAAGTAGTATACAAACCAATAGGAATTCGGAGGGTAAAGGAGGACGAATGCCCTGCGATGCGGCAAGACTCAGAGGCTTTGAAGAATGTACATAATTATTTAGAAATTAAGATGATATATGGGGACTGAAGCCCCGAAAACAGTGAGAGAAAGGTCAGATGACCTGATTGAAAATGGCAAGGAGAGAATTGCGGAACAGGAGGACGAATGCCCTGTGACGGGCGAGACTCAGAGATTATGAAGGATGTACAGAATTACTTGGAAATTAAAAGGATAAGTGGGGGCTAAAACCTCGAAAACAGTGGGAGAAAGGTTGGATGGCCTGATTGAAGATGGAAAGGAGGGAATTGCGAAAAGACTTTGGAGACTCCGGTGGGGCCGGAGGGGTTTGAAGAAGAAGAAGGGCGCGGTGCCCTATAAGAGGAAAAGAATCCGGCGGGGCCGGAGGGGAGAAGGGAACAAGTGGGCCGCGAGGGGCCAAGAAAGGAGGTGCGCCGCGTGGGGCGCAAGATGGAAAGGTGCCGCGTGGGGCACAAGAGGGAGATGTGCCACGTGGGGCACAGGAGGGAGATGTGCCACGTGGGGCACAGGAGGGAGATGTGCCACGTGGGGCATAGGAAGGAGATGTGCCTCGTGGGGCACGGGAAAGAGTTGTGCCACGTGGGGCACGAAAGGGAGAGCGAGGATTACAAAAAGGGACGCGATGCCCAGTGTAAAAAAGATGAAAATAAAATGCCTCCTGTGGGGAGGGAATGTGGAGAACCCAAGGGAAGGTGCTAAGGAGCACAAAAGATGATTGGAATGAAAAAGAAGAAGGTGGCAGAGGCCCCTTTGTCTTTTGCCTTGCCCGACGGTTTTGCTTCCACTTGGGAATTGGTCTTCTGACCCTCAGGTACTTCCTCACAAAATGTGCCCAGCGGGTGGATGGTCTTGCTCTCCTTGGAGTGATTGAACGGCTCTCAAGGATTGGAGGATTGTTGACTTCCGTCGGAGTTTCAAGTAATAGTGGCAACTCCCTTGGAATGTAGTTAAATGAGATAGTGGGGAGTTCCACTGATAGAGTTGGAAGCAATAGAGAGGGGATCGTGCCCAAAGTTTGTATAACGTTTGATATGGGAAGGGGCACGCCCCTTAAGTAATTGATTGTGCCAAAGATCTGGCTTTAGAATGTGTGAGCACAATCTGTATGGTTGACCCCTTCACTAGCGTGGGAAGGTTTACAATAATGGTGTGAGGGGTCACGAGAGCTTGGAGGGAGAGATTCCCTATGAGTATTTTGAAATGTGCACAGTTGGCAACTGGAATGATTGGCATACTTTTAGAGGGCCTCTTGACGGCCATGATTGGAGGGGAGGACTCCAGCTCAGTGAAAATGCCCGGTATGGAAATAATGACCAACATGCGAGGGATGCATTCTTGAATTTTGAAAAGCATGCCCGGTCCTGGGGCTTCCTTCTGCTGACCTTGCTTGTTGCTCCTTAAATGCTTGCACTTGCTCCGTTGGATGGGGGTGGGTGTGGATGGAATGGAAGGCTATATGGCCGGTGGAGGTGTAATGGGTATGACAGGGAGGTTTTTGTAAGACCCGACTTCCCGACTTTCCGTCCGGTGTTGGGATGACTGGCCACTAACACGTCCAGGCTGGGCGACGCGTTAGTGTCACGTCGTGGGTGTCCGATGCGATAGCCATCCTTGTCGCGACGAGGGTGTGCATCGCGTTCTTGTCGCGCCCGGGTTGCCTGTCGTGTTCTTGTCGCGACCGGTCAACGGGTCGCGACAGTGTTGTTGTGTTCCGCTGTGCGGTCTCTAACGCCTGTCAGAGTGGCAGGTGTGTCAGTACGGCCTGTCGCATTGTCGCGGTGCCCCTGGGGGGGCGCGTTCTTGTCGCGGTCCGTTGACCCATCGCGTTAAGGTTCCTAACATGACGGGGCGGTCCGTCGAGTTCTGGGTGCCGAAAGCTAAAAGCCTTGGCCGGCTACCCTTTCCCCCTCTCCCCTCTTCTTCCCTTTCCCCTCTTCTCTGGCGATGGGGAGGTTCCCCTCCGGTGATCGGGGCGTGGTGGTGCCAGCGGGCTCGTGGCGGAGCGGCGGAGCGTGCGTGGAGCGAGGAGGAGGTAGCCAATCGACGTGAAGGGCCCTATAGGGGTTCGGTTCTTCATTTGAGGTAGGGATTTCTTGTGCCCTTCCCGATCCAGGTGGATTAGGAGCCCCTCGGAGTTTATAGATAGCTTTACTGCTTTCCCCATGCTCCGCTCCCCCTTGTGGTGTGTTTGTATGGTTTGTGGGTGGCCCGAGATTGAGGATCCTGTTGGTCTGCCTCTCTGCTGGTGTCGCGACGGCTCGACGCGTCACGACATCAGAGGAGGTGTCGGCCCAGTCGGATGCGACCTTATCGCGACGCGATTGGCGGTCGCGATAAGGGTCGCTGTCGCGATGCATTTTTGGGTCGCGACAGGGTTTGCTGTCGCGACGCCTCGCCCGGTCGCGACAAGGCTGTCGCGGCGCCCTTCCCCGTTGCGATGGTTTCGCGACAGCTTTGGGGGTCGCGACAGTGCCTGTGTTGCCTCGGGTGCTTCCGTGGGCCCGGTTGTGTGTCGGCGTGTGCCCCAGGGCAGGATTTGCCCTTAGGACCTTCTGGTAGGGAACGCGGCAGGTTACCTCCCTGCGTTCAGTGACCGAAGGTGACACCTTTGTGGCCGTGTTCTGGCAGTGGTGCCAGGGGGGTCGCGTCTGTCTAATAATTGATTGACTGACGGCCAATCGATTATTAGAAGAGCGACAGGTTTCCATGCTGGCTAGTGGTGTTCTGAGGCTTCGGCTTTTCTGTGCATGTTTGGTTGGCCGACGACCCTTTTGAGGGTCCGTGCGCGCCTCTCGCTTGCTGGGCTTGTCGTGTGTTACAAGCCAGCAGTTCGGCGTGGTTTTTGTTGTGCTGCCCCGCCTGTTCGCCCGGTGCTTGGCACTTGAGGGCTTGTCCTGTTCAGAGATTGTCTCTGTTGCCTGGGAACCCCATCCTCGGGAGCGTGTTGAGGGAGTACTCCGGGCTACAAGTGTGCTCGAGTTGGCAGCCGACAGGGCAGACTCTGGAGCTGAGGGGAAAATGAGGTTTGGACAGCGGCGCTGAGTCATTTGTAGAGCTCTCTTGTCTGGGTCTGAGACGCCGAGGTGTTTGGAGTTCTTCTTGGCACAGACCAGATAGTCCTTTGTCTCACTGCCTCACTCTATGTTGGTTCCAGAGCCGCATAGGGAGGTCAGGCATGGGGCCGCAGCTTGGCTAGGCTACGGTGTTGCGTGTGTTGTGTGTTCCTTGGCGGTTCTGTCTCGCTCTTCCAGAGAGGTTAGAGACGAGAGCCGACTGGCGAGCGAAGAGGGTGTGGACGGCGTGTCCTCCTCTTAGCTGCCAGTGGCTGTGGCTTGGTTGCTATTGTTGTGACGACATTTCCTCATAATGTTTCTAAGTGTTATCCGTTGCCCTAGCGTGCACGACGGTCATAGCCTGGCTGTGCCTAGTTCTCGTGGGCATCGTTGGTCTGGCCTTGTGCGGACCTGTGCTTCTGGTGGTTTTTGCTTCGGTGTTCTCTCGGTTCCGTGGTCCCATTCTTGGGTGCCAGTCCGTGGTGGCACCGGTGTGTGTGGTTTCCCGACCTTGTGGCGTGTCCACGGTCTGGGGTGGTTCTACTTATGGGCCCTCGACCTTGTGGAGGTCTGAGGTGGCCGTGCTTGCAGTGAGACGTCCTTCTCACCTGGTTGTTGTGTGGTCTCGGCAGGTGTGCCGAGGGTTTCTTCCGCTTTGTGCCTGACTCCGTTGGTTTCTGCGGGAGTTGTGTATGTGGCCCGACCTCGGTTGGTGGTCGTGGCGTTGCGTTGTTCTCTTCTGCTGCTTAGTAGTATCCTATTGTAGGTGTTACTCACTTTACAGCTTTCTAGGGTAGTTTCCTATTTCAGAGTTCTTGCTGCTCTGGCCGGTG
>CM024754.1:12661793-12718954 GCA_014218235.1 Colocasia esculenta | reverse complement strand
AGCCTTAATGGGCATAAATACCCGGTCCGTCACAAAATTGGTATAGGTTTTGCTTAGGTTTGGCCCCAGATCACCTACCTTTGTGTAGATCCAAGTCCAATCGATGCACAGGTCGCAGCAGAGGGTGGATGGGAAAGAAGCTCTGGTTCCTGGCCGATCTCCTCCTCCTCTGGTGCCCTAGCTTGTTCTCCCACGACCCCAGCACAATGGTAAACCTTCTCTAAGAGTCTCTTCATGATTCTTTATAGATCTAGGGTTTATTCAAGTCCTAATGTGCTTAGGAATTAGGGGTTGCGGTTTTTGCTTGGGTAGCTTCCATACTTTAGGGATTCTCCTCCCAATTGAGGTAGGAATACCATTAGGAAGGTTCCTAGCATGGCTAGGTACGAATTGGATTGCCATCCATGGCTAATCACACATGTTTTAACCCCAATTTGCCCTTTCCTAATTTCTGCATATTCATGGCCACGAATTTTGGGGTTTAATAACATTGGGTTTTATTCTTTGGCCCAAATAGAGTTGTCTTGGCCCAATATAATTCAAATGGTTGATTCCACTCATGGGAGTCTAACTATGATTTTATCTATATTTTATTTGAACCTTTTTATTCATTTACTATTTTCATACTTGAATTTGTTCATGGGTCATAAGTTGTCCATTGGTCCAATTTCTTTTATGGGCTATCCCCACTTATTGTATGGAGTCCACCCATAATTTTATTATAATTTTGGACTCCGTTAAGTACATGTGAAAACGACTTCTCGACTTATTCCTTAATTACGATAATCGATTGCAAAACACCTTAACCTTGGGCAATCGGATTTTCCTTTGTACGAATTTCTCTGTGGGTCATTAGGAGTATTATTTAGAGTTGAACTATGATTTTTATGGAATTTTCTAATGGGTTTTTTGTATGTACGATAATGGCACGTATGTTTTGCTATTTCACTAATATTGACTTTATCGTTATCAATTTATTTCTATTTTTCCAATATCGACTCCCGATTGACTTCTAAAAGAATTACACCTCGAATTTGGTTCACTATCATAAACCTCTCATATGCATAACTGTGTTACACCTTAAAACTCCAATCATTTCCAACTCTTTTGAGATTCTTATACAGTTTTCACATGTGCCTTATCTTTGAAACTCCAAAGTGCTGCATAATTGCCCGGGAACATAACAATAATGAATGTGTATTCACTGTTCGGATCTTTAGACTCTACTGAATCAAGATGCTTATTGGGGTAAGTCCAAGTCTTAAGAGGAACACCGAACTCGGCCACTGAATCAGACATGAGTTGAAAATGTCTCACTGAGAATGGACATATTGAGTGTCTCAGCATCAGACACTACCTACTACTTGATTGAGGAATATTCAATTATATGTTATTATTTCCCATCATCATGACTTCACTGGGTTGCACTTACTATCAGTACGTGTTCAATGGACTGCTGGATAGTGATTACACGTTAGATAATGATCGCATGTCATTATGTGCCTAACACTCATTGTTTTGATTCAGTTCATTAATGTATCGATTTAATCTTGCTTGGTTTAATATTGTACATCTTGATTTGCATTATTCTTCCCTTTCTTGAACACTGTTGCTTGTTATCCTCGTGTGCAGCAAATTTTCCTTGATTCCAATATCTATTTCTTTATTATTAGAGGATAAATCATAATGGGCTAACTGCTCATACCTACCCTTTTTCCAGTTATACATCAGTTCTAGAAGGCGGGGCAACGGGAAATGTGTGCTGAGAGATCAACACTTGTCATGTCTGACCTTTGAATTATGGTTTGAGAATCATGTAAATTCCTCAACTTTGAGGAGCGACTGTTAAATCTGTATTTTTATGTTAAGTCATGACCCCGAGCAATTCCTACTCGAAAAATTTTAAACTTGTTCTCAATTTCCTATTCGGTTGTGTCTCGACATTTATGGAAATAAAATGACGGGACGTGACAATTACGCTAGGCGTTGGCATGAGCAGCTCCACCGGGGTCACTGCCTCCACCCCAAAGGCCAGTGTGAAAGGCGAGTCTCCAGTGGCTTCGTTGGGCATGATGCGGTATGCCCAGAGCATGTGGGGCAACTCGTCAGCCATCCTCTCTTGAGGTCGTCCAATCGCTTCTTCAACGCATTGAGGATGGTCTGGTCCGTCACCTTGGCCTACTTATTGGCATGAGGTGAGCCACCGAGGTGAATTGATGTTGAATGTCAAGCTCGAAGTAGTTCTAACAAATTGTGTTGTTGAACTGCTTGCCGTTGTCGATGATGATTGTCCTCAGCAACCCAAATTGGCAAATGATATTCTTCCAAACGAATTCCCAAGCCTTGGCATCAGGAATCTTCACCAACAGCTTGACCTCAACCCATTTTGTAAAGTAGTTGACGGCATCGATGAGGAACTTTCATTGTCTAGAAGTTAGCGAGAATGGGCTAACAATGTTCATACCCCACTATGTGAATGACTAGGGAGTCGATAGAGTTGTTAGGTCAACTAGAGGTTGACGGGTGATCTTGCTGAAAGCCTGACACTGGTGACACCGCTTAACATAGTTCTCGGCATCCTTTAGCATCATTGGGCACTAATAACCTTCTCAGATCACTCCCCGAACCAGTAATTGAGCACTCGTGTGACTTCTGCAACTACCTTCATGGACTTCGTGTATGATCTCCTAAGCCTGTTGAGTAGGGGTGAACATGGTCTAGTCGGTCCGGGTCACCCCATTTTTTGGGTGAACTGAACTGAACCGAACTCCTATTCGAACCGAACCAAACCAAACTAGTTCAGTTCTGTTTGAACCGACAAAAAAAAGGCACATTTAAGGGCAGTCTGACGGTCCTAAGTTTCGAACTTAGGACCGCCCCATGAGAATGGAAAGCGCTAGCCAACTTGGCTACACTTTTCTTCGTGATATTATTTATTATTAAATATATTTAATATATATTTAGTTCATTCGGTTTCCCAATAGAGAACTAAACTGAACCGTGGGACTCTTCAACCCAAACTGAATTGAATCGAACCGGTCGATTCAGTTCGATTTTTTGGGTTGAGCCATTTAATGAACACCCCTACTATTGAGGGCTGATGAAGTGGAGATGTAGATACATGAATCCCTTGCAGTAGAGGACATCACCGAGCAAGAAAATTCTCAGAGTCGGAGCTTGGTTTTCAATGCCTCGTCCTGATCTTTAGATAGCTGCATTTGTCGTAGGTATTCAAAAATGGGTGTCATCCATGTCGGCTCAGTGTTCACGCAGAATACGTCCACTGGTACCCCAACTGATGACTTGTGAAGCTCCTCAAGAAGTATGGTCGGCCCGAATGACTACTCAAATACTGCTGCAAACTTGAAGAGAGCGTTGGCCTGCACATTGTCGAACCTCAAAATATTCTATAGCTCGACCGACTAGAACTCGATCATTATCTAGAGCACCTCGTTCATGTGTTGGTCAAGCTTATCCTCTCTAGCCTTGAAGTTCTTGGCGACCTGGTTAACAACCAACTGAGAGTTGCTGAAGAGCCTTACTCGATTGGCCCCCAACAACTTGGCCATGAAAAGATCTGAGACGATAATCTTGTACTCCATAACATTGTTGGAAGCTGGAAAGCCTAGACGAATTACGTAGTTGGAATGAGCCTTCCCAGGGAATGTAAGACGACGCCCACTCTGCTGCCTTAGGAACTTGAGGCTCCATCAACGAACACCTTCCAGTCCTCGGCGTCCACCAACTCGGCTGGCCTTATAGTTCCTTACAAGATGAAGTTGGCGAGGGCTTGAGCCTTAATGGCAACTTGCGGCCTATACATGATGTTGAATTCTTCAAGCTCGATCGCCCTCTTGTCCAACCTCCCCGAAGCCTTGGGTCGGCCGAGCACTTGCTTGATGGGGATGTCAGTCAAAAAGATGATCTTGTGAGCCTGGAAGTAAGGTTGAAGTCGACGAGCATCTATCACGAGGACAAAACTGGCCTTCTCCAGGTTGGAGTAGCATATTCGGCCCCTCATAAGGCCCTACTGGTGTAGTATATAGGGAAGTGTTGCCGCCCATCCTTTCGCACGAAGATCGAGCTGAAAAGTGGTTCATGGCCAACAAGTACAATAGAAATTCTTCGCCAAGTTGAGGCTTTCTAAGAGTGGGCATGCTTGTCAAGTATGTCTTTAGGTCGGCAAATGCCTTTTGGTATGCCTCATCCCACTCGAACTGACCTTTCTTCCAAAACACTTCGAAGAAGGGCTTGTACCTCTTAGCCGACCTTGACATGAACCTACTCAGGGCCATGACCCAACCATAGAGCCTTTGAACCTCCTTAATGGTCCTCAGCGGTGACATGTCAAGGATCGCATGTACCTTATCGGGGATGACGTCGATCCCTCAGTTGGATACAAGGTAGCCAAGGAACTTACTGCCCGGGTGCAGAAGATGCAATTCTCGGGGTTGTGCTTCATCCTATACTAATGCAAGACCACAAAGGTATTAGGATGTAGTACCTCGAAAAATCCAGTAATTTAAAAAAATATAGATAAATTAAAATTTTATCAATTAATAAATTCAAACTAGTTAAAAAGGGTACGCATCATTGTTGCATGCGTAAAAACCCATATAAAAATGTCATAAAAATAGTAAGTATACTTTAAATAATATTCTCTAATGACCCATCAAGAAATTTGGACATAGAAAAATCATTTAGACCAAGTTTAAGAATTTATGCGACTTATTAGCGTAATTAAGGAATAAGTCGAAGAACTCATTATTTTATGAGCCAAAGTGGATTATAAATTAAAATAAATATGTGGGTAGACTTTAAAATAATATGGGTTGATAGCCCATTATGATAATTAGACCAATAGGCAATCTTGGCCCATGAACAAATTCTTAATAAAAAGATAATTAAAACCTATTAAGTTAAATAGTAATGGATTTTACTAATGTCCTAACATAAATGTTGGGCCAAATTGTGAACAGCCCATCTTGGGATGGGAAGTAATAAGCTAAATTCGTACCTAAAAATAGTAAGTAAAATGAAAGAGTAAGATAAAGACTAAATGTGTGTAATTATCCTAAATAAGAGTCCTCACCCCATCCTAACCCATATCCACAAAATTAGACCTCTCATCTATCCTATTAGGTGGGATAATGCAAGAAATAAGGAGATAAAAAAGAAATTCGGAGTTGGAAGGAAAGGAAGAGTTTTAACTAATTGGGACTCTTAACAAACCCTATACACCTCTAATTTGTCCAACAAGTCTCATTTTATTGCTGGGACTTTGGAGGATGAAGAGAGGAGCTGAGGACGAGAGGAGCAAGAAGGGACGTGGTTGGACAAGAGAATTTCATCTTCTACCTCCTTTACCCTAGGTTTTCATTACTATG
This sequence comes from Colocasia esculenta, assembly GCA_014218235.1. Classification (NCBI taxonomy): domain Eukaryota; kingdom Viridiplantae; phylum Streptophyta; class Magnoliopsida; order Alismatales; family Araceae; genus Colocasia; species Colocasia esculenta. Next base: position 12,713,567 of record CM024754.1, on the reverse strand, counting down.
TAAAAGGTAGGCAATCTCTCAAACACAAATCATAAAATTTTACCTAGGTAGCCCACATGATCCTCTTTGAAGGCCCTCTGTTTCGCTCTATTTCGTTCTTCCATGAGGGAGAATTAAATGATTCAATCCCTATCATATCCATGCACCTGAACCCTCTTGTTTACCTTAAATCATGCTTATACTCGATCGCTCCATGTCATGATATTATTCCTTAAATACTACATTGCCCTTAGCTTTCAAACGCCCCTATTGCCCCAATTTATGATGTGACCATCGCCAATTAATTCGTTGAATCATGACTGCGCAAGTTTAGGTCACCGAATTATAACCTATTTGAAACCTACCTTAGACATGTTTGTTTCTAATTAATCATGCCAAGTGGTAGATCGCCATGTCTATTGTCATTTAAAACTAGTTTCATGATTTTTCGATCATCGTGTGATTTTATACCAATTTTAGAAGAGCTCTGTATCATGCTTTGGAGGGAAGGACCAAAACCCAAAAAGGGAAAACCCCTTTTCTGGGTCGGGCCGCTCCTCTGAAGTCACGACGGCCCGACCCGTCGCGACCTCAGGGGGACGCGGCCGACTGGACTGTCGCGACAGGAACGCGATGGCCCGCACCGTCGCGTTCTCTCCCCCGAACCGGACCAGGCTGGCCAGTTGGCACCCCCGTCGCGTTCTTAGAAAAGCTGCCAGACCCGAAATACTATTTATGTCATTTAACCCTTGTTTAAGTTAAATCATGTATGTTAAGCTTAGTAATTGACCTGAATATTTTTATTGTTAATATTTAAATATTCTCATCAATAAAAGCCATGTGCACGATTTATCATACTCTCACGAATTTCTTTACACTTGCACACACTTAACATTAATGTTTGCCATTTGACCCTATTAAATTACTCAATAATGTATCTGGTAATTAAGTGAAATTAATTACTAAATTCCTCATTTTGTTAAATGACACTTGTTTTCGTTTTATTCGCATGCTTAGTACACCGTTATCGCGTCCCTCTGCCTTCAAGCACTCGAAGCAAGACGGACAACTTTTCGTTACACACTTTTTCTTGGCATGGACCACCTCTCCACCGAGAATACTCCTGACGGACCAGGGACTCCTTGTCAAGGCCTCATAAGTCTTCTTGGCTTTGGCGCACGTCCTTAGCCGACGAGCTGGTTGTACCCTTAAAACCCGTACACTCTTAGGGATCAGCACGGTCCAACGGCCTTAGTATGTTCTCTCTTACCTTGGGATCACGCCGGACCATCTAGCCTGTGTTCATAGCACGGCTAATGGGCGGGGATGTGACTCTACCAGACTGCCAGCACCCGACCTAGTGCCGTGCAACTATGACTATCATCGTGTTTAACGTTGTTTTGCGATTATACACCTATCTCATCTACGTACTTGTACTCTCATCTATTCACGTTCGCTCTACTATCTCATCTATTCATCTAGTACTCTCTTGAGACTCTTGAGCTGTTGTGGCTCCTATTGTTTGGTACTATTCTTGACTGTTTAGCACTATAAATGGGTCTTGTGACTCTACTAGACTTGAATGCATACTGCTGGGCACGGAGAGTGTCCGAGGGGCTCCATCTAGTCCTGGGGGCAGAGAGCCATCCGAAAATACCTGCAGGGGCTAATGACGGTGTCTGCATTTGCACGGTTCTGACTGACTATTCTGAATTGGCTAGACATCTGAATGTTATACTGTTACTATTAGTCTGATTAGTTCAGACGTACTGTGCTATTACTGTGCTATCACTGTCTGTTGCTGAACGACTATTGTCCTGTTATAGAGCGACTATTGCCGTATTCTTTTGTTGCACTACTATGGTTCAACTACTTTCTCTCTTCTTGCTCTACATGATACTTGCTATCTTGAGTTATCGCTTGCTATCGTGACTAGTGCACTGATGTTGCTATATCGTTACATGGCCAATCCGTTATCTCTTTTGTTGTACTGTACTTTCTTAAAAGTGCCATTGTTTCTCGCTAATCATGTGACTTTGCTCTCTTGTCTATACATGATCGTTCTCTCTAGTTAACCTACTTTACAAGACATAATCACTTAAAGCATGTTTGTTTACATGAGATATTAAGTCCTACTGAGCGTTATCGCTCACCCCGCGCTATTGTTGTATGTTTTTTCAGGTAAGTCGGATGATGACCTTACACACACCAACGGGAATAGACTAGAGTGACACTACAAGAAAAAGCGGTTTTATCAACGGATATTTCCGACGGAATTTTTTCGTCGGAATATCCGTCGGAACTACCGACGGAATTATTGCGTCGAAAACATCCGTCGGTAATACCGATGGATAAATATCCGCCGGAAATTTCCGTCGGTACTTATATTACCGACGGTTTTCCGACGTAGTAGTTCCGTCGGAAATTCCACAATTTTCCCTCCCCGCCACCTCCCGCGAAACCCACTCTCTCTCTCCCGCTCCTCTCTCCTCTCTCTCTCTCGCCGCCTGCAGCGCCACGGCTTCGCGACCCCGGCCCGCCACCGCCCCAGCTACCCACCGCCGCCCGTCGCCACCCCGGCCTGCCGCCGACCCCAGCTTCCCGCCGCCGAGCAAGGTCTCTCTCTCCTCTCTCTCTCTCTCTCCTCTCTCTCTCTCTTCCTCTCTCTCTCCTCTCTCTCTCTCTCTCTCTCTCTCCTCTCTCTCTCTCTCTCCTCTCCTCTCTCTCTCTCTCTCTCTCTCTCCGCCCGCCCCTTCGCCAGCGGAGCCACCGCGTCCCCGCCGGCGCCCCTGCGACCCCGAGCCCCAGCGCCCCCGGCGCCTCGCCCACCCCGAGCCCCAACCCCCCCGCCCCTCGCCCACCCACGGCGCCCCCGAGCCCACCCCACGGCCCCTCCACCCCACAGGCCCTCTCACCACCCCACGGCGCCCCCTCGCCCCTGCGGCGCTGCCCCCTCGCCCCACGGGGCCCCCTCCACCCCACAGGCGCCCCCCTCACCCCTCCACACCCACGGAGACTGTAACCTTTTTGAACGTGATTGAACGATACGGTAGCAAAGCAAGCATGTGAAGTCATTTTAATGTGCTAACATTAAAATGAATTTCCTAAGAAAGTTCATTTTAATGTGTTTTAATGATGATAGTCTCTAACAGTTTAATGTCTACATGTCTTAATGTGCATGTTAATTTCATTTATGCTTATGTTTCTGAAATGTTGTGCCTTAGTTTTTGTGAATTCTATGCACTAATAATTTGTTCTATAGGAGATGGAGTTTATAACTTATGTTTCTGAAATGTTGTGCCTTAATCAAGTTCTAATATTTTCTAAAAAGTCCAACATGAGCTACCTGAATTCCTTTTCAACCTCAGTTACATAAGTTCCATTGGTTAATGGTTAATATCAGATTTTGTTTCATTTGTGACCATTGAAATACCTTAAGCAACTTTCAATGTAAATGATTCATGAAGTCCAGATGGGATCATAATGAATTTTGCAGTCAGTAGGAAGGTCCACATGTCCCATTTCCTACGTTATATCATTTATGGTAAATATTTGTAAACAACAATCATGTTACTCAGTTAAGTAATTAATGAGGATAAGATAGGTGAGTCAAAAATATCTTGTGTCCTCTCATGTTAATCATTCAGCTAGGCACTTGCATTGTAGCAAATGCTTACTTTTATAATGTTGTACAGTCTTTAATATTTTTAATCATACCAAAGTGGTTAATGCTTCTTTAATAACATTGGGTGCCTTTGTCTCTTACATGCATGCTGCCACAAATTGTTATTCTTTGCAATTCAAAAGATCTTTATATTGGTTGTTATTTGTATTTTAGATGCTTATCCTTTGGCTTGTGGGGAACATACTTCGAGCCATGAATGTTCACCTTCTCAGTTTTTATCCTCTTTCTCTACATATCCATTAATGTGCAAAAAATGTAAACTCTGTTGCTGATTGTTTGCTTCCTTTTCAAAGTGGTGACTTAACAACATTATAGAAGGTGGACCACAGACTTGGATTGGCTGAAGAATCGGCCAGATTGAGCCCAATTGGATCTGGATTGAATAGGAAGTCAGAAATGGCCAATTCGACCAATGAAGTCGTAAAATCAGCCAGGATTGGCCTAGATCAACCGATTTCGGTGGGTCCCAATATTTCAACCAAATCCAGCTGATCCGATCTTGGCTGATCCTACTCGATCTGGACTGATCCCAGCTGATTTTGGCTGATCCCAGCCCAATTCTTGCAAGATCAAGTCAATGTAGACTACTAATTGGAACTTCAAAATTTGATTGGCGGATTGACTAATACTAGCTGATCTCGACTGATCTGGCTGATCCAGCTGATCCCAGCTAATTCTGGCTGAAATTTCACCAATTCCCACCCCTACCCTCTTGGAATTGGATTGCCATTGGGCAATCTGTGTCAATTAACTTGAGAAAGGATCCCTATCTTCTTTTGATGACCAACCCTTTGGTGGGATAGATTTGGGTAGGTGCAGGGTTAGCAACTCAGTATTTTTTTTCCATCTAATATCAATTTTTTCCAGAATGCCTTAATTGATGCCACTCTTTCTTAACTCTCATTCAATTACATGTAATGTAGTTGGGCGACATATATATTTAGGAATGATCCTAAGAAGTGCACATGAATGTCATCAAGGCAATGTAGCCTGAAACATATTGTTCGGCGATTGATTATTGAAATGTTGATTCATATGATTTGTCTTCCTCAATTAGACTTTTTTTTTTCCTTTCAGGCAGGTGGTTTGGGCTTATAGGGTTCTCATCCATTCTTCATTCAAAAAACTATAAGTAGGCATATACATATTTTATAATGTGATTGCCTGTAAGATATCCTGATTTACAAAAAAAACTTTCTTCTTCTTCTCTTCTACTTTTATATTTTTTACAGAAAGCATGATTAAGTACAATTAGATATCCTATTTTTTATATTTTGTTTATACAAAATTCATGAGTTTTTAAAGCACAGTTTTTCTAGCTCTAATCCTATTACTCAAAAACTCAGTTTAGACTACTATCTTCCCAGATGTAAGTAGATTGTTTGTGATTTTTTAGAGTTTCTGCTGATTCTTATTATATTATGCAAATTTGAATTTCATAATGGCCTATCAAAAAACTGTTTACCTTAAAAGGACATATATTAATTGATAAATGAACTTGAATTTAGGCCTAAAATTGTAAAATATGAATTCTTGCCAAACACAGGAGATATATCTATTTCCTCTATTTTTTGCAGACTATCAATGAAAAACCTATGACCTGGGTTTACATATATAGATTTCTATGTGAGAAGATCTATTTTTTCAGCCATAGGAATGCAATGTTCCATCTGATCTAACCTCCCGTAGTCCACTGCCACTGCAACCAACCACTTCGCTTAATTAGTAGTCAATCCCAAGTCATTTCCCATGGATTCATGTTAGTATGTTATTTTTTTTTTCTACGGAGATGAATGTTTGATTGATTCTTTCATATTTACTATATTATGATTTATTTTCATATTTTAAATTACTCATGAATAATTGTTATCAATTTTTTTTCTAATTAGTGATGAGAGTTCGCGATTGGAAATTAGACTAAAAAAAGAACAAATGTCCAACGTATCAAAGTACGTGTTTGTTTGAACGTAAAATATTATCGATGGATATTCGAAGGTTGTATGATGGTTTACTTTTGGTGAAGAGAAGATGAAGAAAATCATAAAGATTATTCGGAAGAAGAAATACAAAGTTTAGAAAAAAAAGTGGATTATCTGTTATTGTTCAAGATGAAAAAGGACTGCGATATTCTGTAATCTTACGACGCAGTTGGTTGGTGTGGTGTAGTACATGTTTAGTGGAAAAGATTGATCAAAATTTGTGGAAAATAATTGTGTTTAAAGAACTTGACATTCTGAAAGTTATGTCTTCCATTATGTACGAAGAGATGTATTTGACAAACTATATTTAGGGATATCAGTGGTTAGTTCAAAACCTAGGAAATCTAATGAGAAGCTGGTGAATAAAGAGCCGATCAAGTGGTGGTGGCCTAATATGAAGACATCACAGTTTGTACTGTTTTTAATGTTCAATACCATTAAGTATTTATATAGTGCTCAAATTTATTTGATATTCATGTATGCTTACTCTTCATTTATCTTTACGTCAACGCTTTGTTCACCCATTAGCTCTGGGACCTCCATATAACGTATGTATCATATGTATGGTACTTGAATGATGTGAGGTGTGTTGGATTTAACTCGTGACATGACATTTAATCTGTGTTGGAAAAATGTCTTATGAGAATCGGTCATGGATGTACCATGGATAGTGAATGGAGTTGTGACCGAAGAATTTAAAGATGGAGTTGACAGTTTTATTCAGTTTGCATTGAGTAATTCATCAATAGCAGTTGATCCGATGGGTAACATACGATGTCCGTGTTCGGCTTGTAAGAACAGAAAGTGGATATCGACATGGGATGTGCAACATCATTTGTATACGAGAGGATTTGTTGCCCGTTATGAGTTATGGTCGTCTCATGGTGAGTTGAATATTCAGTTGTCTGCACTAGCTAATTACTTTGCCTCCACAAGTATGTACGTAGACATGGTTGTCGATGCTGCTGGTCCGGAGTTCAATATTCATGAAGATCAAACAAATGAAGAAGTGACGAATGATACAGCTCAAAGATTTTATCAGTTACTTAGAGATGTTGATGAGCCATTATGGGATGGTTGTGAGAAGCATACATGGTTGTCTGCAGTGTCGCAGCTATTGAATTTGAAATCTGAATTTCATATGAGCGAGATTCGTTTTGATCGGCTTCTCTTACTCGTCAAGAGTATGCTTCCTCAATCAGAGAGGTTACCTGCTGATTTTTTACCGTGCGAAGAAGATGGTGAATGATCTGGGGCTTGGTTTTATGAAAATTGATGCATGTCCGAATCACTGTATGTTGTACTACAAAGATGATGCAGATAAGACATCATATTGTATTTGTAAGCATGATAGATTCAAGCCTAAGAGAGGGACAAGTCAAAGCAGAATGATGTTCCATATAAGTCATTGCGGTACTTTCCGATCACACCTAGATTGCAGCGGTTGTTCATGTCCCCGAAGACAGTTGGACACATGACTTGGCATGCGGAAAGAGTCCGTCATGACGATGGTGAAATGAGTCATCCTGCCGATGGTGAAGCTTGGGCTCATTTAGCCGTACTCATCCTTACTTCTCAAGGGATCCACGCAACGTGCGGCTGGGTTTATGCACAAACGGTTTCAATCTATTCGGAGGCTCGGTGACATCTTACTCATGTTGGCCAGTATTTCTAACACTGTATAACCTTCCGCCAGGCATGTGCATGAAGCGTGAGAATCTATTCCTTCATTGCTGATTCCGGGTCCAAGAAGTCCAGGAAAAAATATAGACATATATCTTAGACCGTTGATTGATGAACTAAAATTGTTATGGTCAGATGGGGTTCTCTCTTATGATGCATTCAGAAAATAGAATTTCAATTGAAGGCTGCATTAATGTGGACAATAAGTGACTTTCCAGCGTACGACATGTTATCTGGCTTGAGCACACATGGGAGGTTGGCATGTCCTTATGCATGGAGGATTCTAAATCATTTGTATTGAAATCTGGGGGAAAATCATGTTGGTTCGATTGTCACCGTCGATTTCTACCGAGTGACCATCCTTTCCGAAAGTAAAAGGATTCTTTTATGAAAAATACAATTGTGATGAAGGAGGTAGATATGGAACAGGTGTCTGGTGGAAACATGGCGAGGCGGGTCCAGAACTTACCGACTGTATCACAACTGGCTGGTAGTACCCGACAAATCCCCGGCTTTAGGAAGGATCACAATTGGGTGAAGCAAAGCATATTTTGGGAATTGCCTTATTGGTCAACACTTTTGATACGACATAACCTAGACGTCATGCATATAGAGAAGTATGTTTTTGATAATGTGTTCAACACAGTTATGGATATCAAAGGCAAAACGAAGGATAACGTCAAGGCACGAATGGATTTGAAAGTACTTGCAGACGTCCAGAACTAGATCTACAGCATGTTAGTGGCACGAGAGTTGACATTTTTTCCACATCAGATCGGAGTGACGCACGAGAGTGGCGGCTTGTACGCAATTCAGTGTTGTTGATATAAATGAAACAATTTGCTTATATAAGGAACGAATAGGAAGAAGTTGACCCAAATGCCCTGGAGCGGGGGAGGTGGAGTCTGATGGGGAGGAAGAGTCCCAACATGATGAGGATGAATTCGAGGAGGATGACGAAGATGATGCTGAATTAAACATATCTTCAGCATCTGATGATGAATATAGATAATATACCCTACATTTTGTAAGAACTTCGTGTTGTTGCTAATTATATGTTATTCAATAGCTACTTCAAATTTGAGTGCTGATGACATGTTATATCTTTATTTATCTCAATAGAGATATGGTTCGTGGAGGACGAACTCGGACGGTTTCCACGTCCGTAAGCCGAGGGTCCACGTCCCCATCCACGACAGGTATATGTATATGTAAACACAAAACTCTATATATTATTGTTCATATTAAATTCACGAGATCTAACGTACATACAATTTTTCAGGGTCTGCCTCCCCATCCACGTTGGTCCGCCCGTCGACAGGTATATGTATATGTAAACATAAAACTTTTTATATTATATGTTCAATTTAAATTCATATTTTCTAACGTACATACAATTTCGTAGGGATTGCCTCCCCGTCCACGCCGGTCGTCCAGTGATAGGTATATGCATATGTACACACAAAACTCTATATATATTGTTCACATTAAATTCACGAGATCTAACGTACATACAATTATGTAGGGATGGCTCCCGTCCACGCCGGTTGTCCCGGCGACAGGTATACGTATATGTAAACACAAAACTCTATATATTATTGTTCAATTTAAATTCATATTTTCTAATGTGTATATAATTTTGCAGGGATCGCTCCCCGTCGACCATGCGAGTGTAGACGCGGGATTTTCCTCGCTCCCTTTTTAGGGGGGTTGGAAAACACGAGGCCCACACAAAAAGATGCAGATGCAGATGCACGGGATGGATAAATACAGAAAATGACAAAAAAATAAAGAAACCATGATCGCTAGGTACGCGAGGGTACCGAATGTAACGGGTGAGAAAAGGGGGTACCTTTCACCCGTAGAAGCGCGGGATGGGGGCGTGGGTTCACCCTCCTTCCACCAGCCGGCGGCAAAGGAGATTCAGCTCGGTTACCTGTCACAAGAAGACAACAAAAGAGACAACGGGATTAGCCCGGAATGTGCAGTATATGAATCTAGACAAATAAAATAACAAAGATGAAAAAGGGGAAGAACACACCTTTTGGGTGATCTTTAAAACCCCTAACTAAAAGGTATGATGTGTGTGCATGCATGTAATGTGTAAAATGGAAAAGGGGCAACTTAGGGCCCAAACGAAAATGGAAAGGACCATGTGGGGTCCGGAGGAAAGAAAAACTGGGGTGCTTACCCGAGGAGGCCGGACGGCGTGACGGCGCTGTGGTGGGCAAACGAGAGGAGGGCTCGACGATGGCGGCGATGGAGAGCTCGCGAGAGACGGAGACGAGGATGACTAGGAAGCAGACGGCGTCGAAGCGCAAAACAGCAGGGCTCCGCTGCTTGAAATCCCCTCCCTCTCTCTAAAATCTCTCTTTTTCTCTCTCTAAAAACTCTCTCTCTCTCTCTAAAACCCCCTCTCCCAAAGCAAATGGCCGGATCCCTGGAAAAGAAGCGTTGTTGCGCTTTTAGAGTTCTGGATGAAAATCGCGTCAAGAACAGCCGCCGCAATTAAAGGGATAAATCGCGTCGACTCGGCTGATCGCGAATAAGAAGGTCGGTTGGATGAAACGCGGGCAAGGTTATGCCGCCTTAAAGACGCGTCGACTCTGGATGACGCGGATAGAAAGTAGTAAAATCGTGACGGCCCAACCGGACGCGAATATGCTCGGGCAAACCGACTCAGCCATGCGTTGGCTCATGTGATGGGACACCTCTGAAACGCGACGACATAGACCGACACGAATAGAAGGCGACATAATGATTGCAAGCTTGCGCGCGGAGACTTTTCGGGCCGCTGTCGGAGCCTGAATTGCGGCGGGGATTCCGGACTCGATTTGGAAGGCGGTTATGAATCGCGGCGGGTATGACGGACGTGATTTGAAAGGCGGTTATGAATCGCGGCGGGTATGACGGACGCGATTTGAAAGGCGGTTCTAAGAAACGCATCCACTATAGTGGACGCGAATTGAATTTTGTGACCGGACCCCCTTGGGAAGCACCAAAAAAGAAGGAGGATATCTAGAAAGATTGGGAAAACACTCTTTTAAGGCAAAAGGTGGGTCATTTTGGGCTTTACAGCGCAACTCGAAAATTTGCCCGCGGTGGGAAAATTCACGTGTCTACAGCGAGTAGCGCCACCTTTCCCTTCTTCCTCACCACCAGGTACATGTATGTTTCCATAGATTAGTGTGTTTCTTTTCTTCCAATTATACAACAATAGTGTACTTAATTGTTTTCAACAGATGTGGAGAGCTAGCATCCAACAGCGGATGAGGAGGGGCCTCAGCTACCGGGACGACAGCCATGTTGGATCTCAGGGTAAACTTGACCACTTCAAACTTACTGTATTTGTTATTTATCTTATACATTCATGTACAAAATTAATGTGCAATTGCAGGGGGAAGATAGATCCCGATTCTGCTTCCCGCTATATTACGACGCTGGTCCACGCACATATTCCAGGACCAGTGGATACATGGAGAGAGTTCCTGGTGCCCATCCGGGGTTTATTATTTGACATGTTCACGGTATTATTATTTTTACTGATTTGAAGTCAGTTATTTAATTACTATCTCTGTTAGTGCATAAAGTTGAGTAATTTTATTTCTTTACAGTGGAGGTTCGCGTTCACGAGACCCGAGGATCTCCCTCGAGCTTGAGCCGTCTGGGAGTCTACTGCCCAGACTAATTTAAGAAAGTCGATGTGGGAGGCCCGGGACAAGACAATGAAGACCACAGGCAATCGGGATCCTATGACTTGGCTAGATTACGGCCCTGTTTGGCTGAGGAGGGACTATTGGGAGTCCCTTTGTGAGCGTTGGGCTACTGGACCATGGCAAGAGCGGTCACAGGCGGCAAAACGCAACCGATCAACTCATCCGAAGAAGAATGTGCATACTAGTGGGTCCGTATCTTATGCGACCCATAGCCAAAAATTGGTAAGCATATTGTGTTCAATTGCTTAATACATTGATTATTATTGTGAAACTAACTAATTTTGTTGAATTGTAAGCATCACGAGCTCGAGCGTGCCCCTACTTTTTGCGAGTTATTTGATCAGACTCATAAGCGGAAGGGGACGGATGACTATGTCAGCGAGAGTGCTCGCACGATTGCTGTAAGTCAAGCTATAAATTTTGAATTCAATTAAGATATTAAAATAATTTGTTTTCAATAATTAGTTTTATTTTGTTATGCAGGAGACCTATGACAGGACGATGGCGGATCGCTATGCAGAGGGCACTCCCCAGCCAGACTTGGATTCGGAGGCTTGGGTCGACGCAGCGGGAGGGCGAGGAAGGGTCGAGTGTACGACTTTGGGGACAGCCTGGATACTACTCCAGTGTTGTCCTCATATGCGAGTTCGGTCGCTCCTCCAACATACGCGAGTTCATCGCTGCGCCGCCCGACAGTGGTGTAGAGGATATTAGAACCCTCATTCGGGAAGAGCTACAGACGCACTTCGGCGATATGGTTCAGCAGTTGATCTCAGCCATGCAGGGAGTAAGCCCCTCACAGCTAGCCCCTCAGGTCAGGATTACTATTAATTTCATATACTTTGAATGAAATGAAACCACTAAAAAATGTCAAAAGGTAAAAAAAGAAATCTAAATTAATTAACCTAACAAAAGTGTAAAAGACGTTCAAATGATGGATCTAAAAAAACCCAAGTCTAAAGCGTCAAAACACACAACCCGGGGGTCCAAAATCCCAAATAGGGATCTAATTGGCGTGTCGTTCACTCCGACACGACCGGGTGGGTTCAATTGACGTGTGCGAACTGACGGAATCCGATTTGGATTCCGGATTGGGTTGGGCGTTGAAACGACGGATCTAAAAAAACCAGAGTCTAAAGGGTCAAAACACACAACTCGGGGGTCCAAAATCCCAAATAGGGATCCGATCGGCGTGTCGTTCACTCCGACACGACTGGGTCGGTGAAAGTGATGTGTGTGAGTTGACGAAGTCTGATTTGGATTCCGGATTGGGTTGGGCGTTGAAACGACGAATCTAAAAAAACCTAAGTCTAAAGGGTCAAAACACACAAAACTCGGGGGTCCAAAATCCCAAATAGGGATCTGATCGGCGTGCCGTTCACTCTGACACGACCGGGTAGGTTAATTGACGTGTGCGAACTGACGGAATCCGATTGGATTCCCGGATTGGGTGGGTGTTGAAATGACGGATCTAAAAAAATCCAAGTCTAAAGGGTCAAAACACACAACACGGGGGTCCAAAATCCCACATAGGGATCTGATTGGCGTGCCGTTCACTCCGACACGACCGGGTGGGTGAAATTGACGTGTGCAAACAGACGGAATCCGATTTGGATTCCCGGATTGGGTTGGGCGTTCAATTGACGGATCTAAAAAAAAATCCAAGTCTAAAGGATTAAAACACACAACCCGGGGGTCCAAAATCCAAATAGGGATCTGATCAGCATGTCGTTTGCTCCGACACGACTGGGTGGGTTGAATTGACGTGTGCCAACTGACGGAATCCGATTTGGATTCCCGGATTGGGTTGGGCGTTGAAACGACAGATCTAAAAAAACCCGAGTCTAAAGGATTAAAACACACAACCCGGGGGTCCAAAATCCCAAATAGGGATCTGATTGGCGTGCCGTTCACTCCGACACGACCGGGTGGGTTCAATTGACTTGTGTGAACTGACGGAATCCGATTTGGATTTCGGATTGGGTTGGGTGTTGAAATGATGGATCTAAAAAAAACCCGACTCTAAAGGATTAAAACACACAACCAGGGGTCTAAAATCCCAAATAGGGATCTGATTGGCGTGTCGTTCACTCCGACACGACCAGGTGGGTTCAATTGACGTGTGCGAACTAACAGAATCCGATTTGGATTCCCGGATTGGGTTGGGCGTTGAAATGACGGATCTAAAAAAACCATAGTCTAAAGGGTCAAAACACACAACTCGGGGGTCCAAAATCCCAAATAGCGATCCGATCGGCGTGCCGTTCACTCTGACACGACCGGGTCGGTGAAAGGACGTGTGTGAACTGACGGAGTCTGATTTGGATTCCGGATTGGGTTGGGCATTGAAACGACGGATCTAAAAAAACCCAGTCTAAAGGGTCAAAACACACAACTCGGGGGTCCAAAATCCCAAATAGGGATTCGATCGGCGTGCCGTTCGCTCCGACACGACTGGGTCGGTGAAAGTGACGTGTGTGAACTGACAGAGTCTGATTTGGATTCTCGGATTGGGTTGGGCGTTGAAACGACGGATCTTAAAAAACCCAAGTCTAAAGGATCAAAACACACAACCCGGGGGTCCAAAATCCCAAATAGGGATCCGATCGGCGTGCCGTTTGCTCCGACACGACCGGGTGGGTTAAATTGACGTGTGCGAACTGACAGAATTCGATTTGGATTCCCGAATTGGGTTGGGTGTTGAAATGACAGATCTAAAAAAACCCAACTCTAAAGGATCAAAACACACAACCCGGGGGTCAAAAATCCAAAATAGGGATCCGATCGGCGTGCCGTTTGCTCCGACACGACCGGGTGGGTGAAAGTGACGTGTGCGAACTGACAGAATCCGATTTGGATTCCCGGATTGGGTTGGGCGTTGAAACGACGGATCTAAAAATAGTTTCTAATTAAACTTGAGAAATAATCAAATATTTTAAATTAATTTTGAAAATAATGTATGTATATTAATTTTTATTAATGTTTCTCATATTAATTTTTTTTTAATATAGGATCGACCTCCAGCACCTGACGATCACGAGGCGGGGATAGCAGACAATCCGGCAGATCTGTCTTGATTTTTTGTATTTATTATTTTGTATGCTTTTATATTTGTTGTATTTTATGATTTTATGTTTATTGTAAGTATTTGTGAAATTTATGAATATTGGAGCAGGTTTGAAAAATTATTGTCATTTCTGTATTTAAAAAAAATATATAGTAATTCCGACAGAATTTTTGACGGATATTAGTCCGTCGGAAAATAGATATTACCGACAGAAATCACCCATCGAAATTTCTGTCTAAAATACTGACGAATTAATTTCTGACGGATTTGTAGGTCGGAATTTACCGACAGAAATTTCGACGGAGTTTGCGACAATTTTATGTCGGTAAATACTAACCAACTTTCCGACAATGTTTTCCGACGCTTTCGGTCAGAAATTACCGACCCAATTTCTGACGGATATTTCTGTCGGTATTTCCGACAGATTTCCGACAGAATTTTGTGCTGTCAATAATTTCTGACCAGATTTTTCCGACGGATCATTTCCGACGACCTTTCGACGGAAAGCTATCAGAAGGCTATTTTTCCGACCGATTACCGTCGGATTTCCGACGGATGGTGTCCGTCAAAAATCCCGCCTTTTCTTGTAGTGTGATGAGCGATCTGGAGTCATAGCGATGGAATGACCTTAGTATCATAGAATTTAGTTAGATATTTGCATAGTTATTTTTTTTTCAATGTAATGAAGTCTTGAGCCTTATGTTTTGGCTCTAATTAGTGGCTGTAATAATTTAGATGAATTATCAATAAAATGAAGAGTTTATTACTATCATTGTTCATTAGTTGCTCTGATATTTGCGAATGTATGCGTAATTTACATTACCATACACGTTGTTCATGCCTCCCCGATTTATTCCGTTGCTAAATTGGCGGGGCATGACATAGGAAGTCCCAGACATGATCCTCCACAAGTCGGCTCTTGATGAGCATGTCGTTGATGTAGATCTCCATAGTCTTGCCGATCTGAGACTCGAACATCTTATGGACAAGCTGCTAGTATGTCACCCCTACACTCTTTAATTAACTGAAAGGCATTCAACCGAAGTCCATTCTTGATTATGAATGAGGTCTTCTCCTTGTCCTCGGGTGCCATCTGGATCTAGTGATTTCCTGAATATGCATCAAGGAACCTCAGCAATTTGTGGCTGGCGGTGGAGTCAACGAGCTAATCTATGTGCGGCAGGGGATAGCTATCCTTTGGATAGGCCTTTTTGAGGTCAGTGAAGTCGACACACATCCGCCACTTCTCATTGGCCTTCCTTACGAGGATGACGTTTGCCACCCACTCCGGATAAAGGACATATCGTACAATACATGCACAAAGATATTTCTCGATACCTTCGTCGATGGCCTCTTGACGATCTGTCGATGGGGGCTGCTTCTTCTTCTTCACTGGTCGGGCATTAGGGTCGACATTGAGGCAATGCTAGACGACCTTAGGATCTATCCCCAGTAGGTCATCCTCCGCCCAAGTGAAGACATCAATGTTAGCCCACGAGAACTACACTAGTGGATCGTCTAGTTCTCGGAGCTCGACCCAACAATGAGAATCTTTTCCTTTTTCTAGGAAGATGCACCTGCTTAGACTACTCGGCAGGCTTTCTTCTCTCTGAGCTCTCCTCAAGCACAGGGTCATACTCAGAAATTTCAGGTTCCTTAGCCTTTATAGAATTTACATAGCAATGCTAGGCCTCGACTTGGTTCCCCACAACCTCGTCGATCTGGTTAGGCATCTGGAACTTCAATTTTTGATGATAGGTTGATGGCATCCCTCCCAACTTTCCAAGGATGCCCCGACCAAAGATCATGTTGTAGGCCAACCTAACTCTAACAACTAAAAAGTCAACCTCAATGGTTACATGTCGTGGTCTGGTGTGTCGAGGGTCACTTTCAACTTTATCGACCCCTTGACAGACATAGGCGACCCACTAATTCCAAAGATCGGAGTAGCGACCGGCTTGAGCTCAGTGCTCAGCTTAGTCATTTGTATAAAATAATTATAAACAAGATGTAAAGGGCAGCTCCATTATCAATAACAATGCGGTGTACAATATACCCATTGATGTCGGGGTGAATGACCAGCGCATCATCATGGGGGACACTGCACTGAGGTCGACAAGGTCCTCGTTCGAGAAAGAGAATGCACTGCCACTTCCTTGAGTTTGCTTCGTGGAGCTTGGCCTAGCCACTGACACGTACGCCTTCCTCTTCCAC
Source organism: Colocasia esculenta (assembly GCA_014218235.1). Taxonomy (NCBI): domain Eukaryota; kingdom Viridiplantae; phylum Streptophyta; class Magnoliopsida; order Alismatales; family Araceae; genus Colocasia; species Colocasia esculenta. Next base: position 12,697,244 of record CM024754.1, on the reverse strand, counting down.
CTGCTATCACCATGTGCCGCGCTCTGTGTGCAAGCACGAGCACTACCCCCATTGCAGGAGGGGTGGCCTTCACGTTGTTGTAGTCGACCGGCTTGGGCTTCCTGTCGATGACGTCCTTCCCACTGATACACTACTAGATCAAGTCTACTATCTCAGCCTTTAGGCTATGACACAGGTCAATCATGTGTATGTAGTCCTTGTGGTAATCACAGTACTTATCGAAGTTGCACTTTGTCAGTTCTTCCTTCAAGGGCTTGGGCCTCTGTAACCCAGAAACTTCTTGATGACTGGCAGTATCTCAAATGGAGGCCTACCAAATTAATCGAGGTAGTTCCTGACCTCAACATGGCAGGTCAGGCTGTCGTGACTGGTCGGGGCAGCTTGGAGCATCCCGCCTGGGCATCTCCTCCTCTCATTTTGGCTTCTTTAGGGTCGATGTTCTGCTCAACGCATCCTGATTGGCAGGTCATCATAGCTTTCTGGCAGCCTCCAAAGTGGACTCAAGCCAAACATATTTCTGTATATAGCAGAGGAGGTCGACCAACGTCATCGGGGGCTTCTTGGCAATCAGCACGACAAACGACATGTTGCAGCAAACCCTGGTGAGGGTGTTGACAATCGTGCAGAGGTTTGGTCAATGACCTTCATCACCTCAAGCTAGAACCTCTTGGCATAGGCTTGGAAGAGCTCGACCACTCCCTACGAGACTAGCCACAAATTGTGAGTGTAGAGGGAGTGCTGCACTGTGTTATAGAAGTAAAAACTTCTAGGCGAGGTCAGCGAAGCTCTGTACCCACCACGTCGACAATACCTTGAACCACGGCAACACCGCGTCAGCCAAGGTCAACATGAAGGCTCGACACTTTAGTGTGCTGAATATATTTACCTTCTTGATCTACCCCTGGAAGTTGTTGGGGTGGTGAACGGGGTTGGTCGTCCCATTGTAGTGTCGAAATTTAGGGAGCTGAAGCTTTAGCGGGATTAGAGCCGACGTGATCTCCTCGGTGAATAGCGAGGAGGTTAGCAAAGTGTGGACCGAGGGAGGTCAGGTATTGCACTAGAGGGCCTCAATCTTGTTGTTCATCTCTTAGAGATCCTCCTTCCATAGAGGCTCTCCAGTTGTGACATGCCCCCTGGATGACATCGACTCCACAGAGAAGTGGTCGGCCTCTAGAGTCCTTGTGTCGCTAGACCTGTCGTTGTCTGGCCTATAAGAGGTGCCACTTGGCCGAACTATGGTGGGGTCGGAGCAGAATATGCTGCCACTGCAATAGGGTGGCCATCACCCCCAATTGTTGAAGCAGGAGGAGGCAGAGGAGTTTGTGCAGCCAGTGCTGGTGGACGAATCGGCACAGCCGCCACAGTCAACACCAAAACCGAGGCGACTGCCTCTAGGCCTCTAAAAGTTGTTGGTTCTTCTCCATGTTTAAATGGAGCATCTACCGCATGCCCTCGAAAGACTACTCAATCCAATCGAGGCGTGATGTTGTCATCGAGTCTTGGTTTTTAGAGCCAGAACCTCTGGCGACGACCTCTTCAAGTGGCACGACAATGTCGACGTTCTCTTCGGCTAGGCAGTTGGTGACGGACTTGCCTTTGGGATGATGGAAGCTAGTGCCTTCCCACAAACAACACCAAAAATGTTGTGGTTGTTCTCCCGATGTCGGCTTGAGCCAAGATGGATTAGGGCCGAGATATTTGTGTCACAGATGAGAGTTTCTATTTGTCCTACTGTCGAGACCTGCAAGACCATCGAAGGGACTCGACAGAGAGACACTCTGATGTTCAAGTCAATCACTGACTGAGAAGAATGACAGAGTGTTAGGAGCAAAACGATTGCATACTCTAAGCGTCGAGCCTACCTAGCTATACATATAATGGGGCGAGCAGCATTGAACCATGGGCCGTTCTAGCATTTTATTTCAGAGGGAAGTTTAAAGTATTGGGACATAGAGGGAATAGAACCTTGTCGACTCATAACTCCCACACTCCCTCCCATTCATTCCCTTAAATAAACTGCAGGTTTTAGGTGTATCAATCTTGGCTTTTTTGAAAAGATCTCGACGGTCCATTGTGCAAGATGTTGTCCTTATGATATTTGGTAGGTTTCTAAGTTGCTCAAGAGTATTTTAAACGTCATTTCGAAAGATGAAAGACAGCTGGGTTGATGGAAAAGTTATTGCCATCTACGGCAGTCATGTTTGTGAACCTGCAGACACCTGCATTGATTCGAAACTTCTCCTTAATTTTTGATGAACTTGAAGATCATCTGGGGGATATTTCATCATCGTCTATTCTTTTGCAATCTATTTCTCACGTAAACTTGTTATCTTTTTATTTGATTGTGAAATTGAGTGTGAGTCGTGCGCTTTAAGAGTAATTGTGCACATGTATGTGTGAGTGACAATTGATGAGCCAACACCTTTATATCTAGAGTGTATGTGTTATTAAAGTTTCTAATAATTAGACCTAAGTTATCTTGAGAAGAGGACATAGAACAATACTCTCATGGGTGAAACCTATTTAAAAATGACATTGTCTCCTTATGTGATTGGCGCTTTCTTTTTTAACCTCTCTTCATTGCAATTGTGTTTTTTGTGATTTGCATAAAATTTTAAAAACCTATTAACACCTAATCATCTCTTCTCGTAGATGTGTCTCATAACTCTAGACCTTCAATTATAAAGTTTTAAATTAAATATTTATATAATTAATATCAGTCCATGTTATGGTCTGCACCGCAACGTAGTCTCATATGTTTATTATTAATTATAAGCGTGGAAGAACTTAAATTGACTTGCACAACACATGTTAGAATATATAGTCTTATGACAGAAGTACGCCAAAATAAAATAAAATTACTATGTAGTTTCTTTTTCCACTCTACATCAGTGTTGAGTCAAGTGATCAATATTGTCGTCAATGAATTGTGATGTACCTGATCAGAGAACGAAACGGGTAATTGGGTAAAATTAATTAACGGGAGGGTAGAAGAGAAGTGGTCGACCTCAGCTTACATATAAATTTGTTCTCTACTTCTTTTGCTGTATTATTAATTATCCTCCACTTCCGCCACCTGCTGTGAAATAATGATGTTTTGTTGTTTTTGTGCTCCTCGAAAATTCCTCTCGAGTGCATGCGACCAGACAGGAAAACGACCAGACACTGAGAAATAATTTTGGATAATATATATACTTTGAATAATCAAGATTCTCAATCAGAATAAAATTTAGATGTCTCAATTAAGTTATAACGATCTCGCATTCAGCCGTAGATCGTTGGATATTAAGAGAAAATTGACGATGATAATGACGGGTAATGAATCTACAAGAGAGTTAGAAAATTAGGGTTCTTGAGATGAAGTTCTCGTAAAAAATATTTAATACTTAAATCAATGATAGATAAGAGTGGAGAGCAAGAGAGGGGAGAGAGAGGTTTAGAAAATGAGAGATATCCCTCTTCATCAATTTGACGGTTTAAGATGTATTTGCAAGTTCCTTTTTTATAGAAGGAAGTCCATGGGATTAATTATATAACTATGTGCTACTTTATTGATTATGCAAACATCGAATAGAGGAAGGGATAGGTTGGAAGATGCATTCCTAGGATGAGAGTACTTATTGGTATTTGGAGATCCGTTATGGGGGTTGAAAAGATCACGTGATATTTTTATTCTTATCTTAATCTCTCCATATCATTGGGTTTAACCATAATCTTATTGAGAATTTACCGGCTGAGATTAGGCAGTGTTTGGGACGAAGGATTGAGCTGCTTTTGGGCCTGCAAAAACTCTGACACCTCCGAAGCAGAAACAAATGCTCCTAGCCGTTTTGGGAGTTTGTGGACCTCGGCTTTTAAAAGGTGAGAGAGATAGACACAGGGTTTTTTTTTACTGGGCTGGGGTGGAAGCGGCTGAGGAGTCGCTTTTGCGGATTCTAGGCAACTTTTGTGTCTTGCATGACTTTTTTTCAACTTTTTTTGGTCATTTCACCTTGTTCAATGTCAGAAGAACACTGCGAGTAGGAAGCGGCACAGATGACAAGAAGAAAAGTAAAATCAATTTTTACAATTTTTACTTTTCTCAAAATCGATCCAAACGGTGCCTTAAGCTGGAGCCCAGTTGGACGAAGTCTCTTTACAACCTTGCGGGGGATCCCTTGAGTGGGGTACTCTTCTTAGATAATGATTGTACTGTTATATATATAGTACTATATTCTAGGATGAGTCTCTCAGTAGTCTTTCAATCACTCGAGTTCCTCTGTCGTGAAGTCTTTTTTCGAGTTTAAAGATCCTTCCACGTGAGCGGCGATTTGAGACATGGTAACACTTTTATTATCCGTATCTTCTTGAACCTTCGATGGATGGATCTTCAGTGCGTTTATTGTACTGTCATCTCTCGAGTCAAATTCAAAATTTTAAACTTTGTGATTTTCCCCCCCCCTCCAAACTCTATATAAGAAAATGAATAGTGAAATAATTGGGATCTCGATAGCTTCAGATTTTATCGCCTTTTCTCTTGTAGTTATTAAGTTGGAGGAGATCTAATAGTTTGTTGATGTCTACATGGAGCGATGTTACTTTAACGTTCGATCTGTCTGGACCACTCCATACACTCATTGACTTCTATTCCCGACCTTGCACAATCTACTGTAGGAAAGGAATTATTAGGAGAGAGCTGTAGGACAGAGTTGTAAGGGACCTATATATCCTTCTCTTTGCACGGACCACAAGTGCGTGTGGCTCGCCGCCATCAAGCAGCAACCGACGTCGGAATCGAGTTGCAGGAGCGTGCGGCGTGGAATGTACGTCCGGTGCGGTGGCATGTTTTCTGTGCGTGAAGCTTCTTCCAGATCTAACACGGATCTACTCCCGATCGTCTTCAGTGGTTTTGTTGTTACTTCACGTACGTCCAGAATACTTATTCTATAACACTGAGTTGCATCGTAAAAAAAAAAAACAATTTTCTTGGCTAATAAGTATAAAAATATGGTATTCATTTTCATAAATTTTTAACTAATAAAATTATATTATTACAATCAGATACCAAATAATCAAAATTTCGTGGAATATCTAAGGGTATGTATAGCTGCGGGATATCTGCAGAACTGGTGATATATACAGTATTATATACTGATAATTCCATGACGATCCTGGTCTCCAACATTTTGAATCGTCATCGAAAGTAGTAATTAACCAAAGCCGAAGATTTTTCCCATAATAAAAATCGTCATTTTTACAGATTGGTGTATCAGACCCAGCAAGCCATGATCAATCAATGTTGTTTCAACAGTCTTTTTGCTCTACATCCAAGAAAAAGGCGACATCTACCCCTAGCTAATTTTCTAAGCTTCAAGAGGGTTAATTGAGGGTGCAGCCCCATATGGAGGGCCAATATTTTGTCGGTAAATCCATAGCCAAGTATACATAGGATTACATAGGAGCTAGGCCGGATTTGCTCTGTTGGATTCACTACAAGAAAATGCGGGATTTTTGACGGACACTATCTGTCGAAAATCGACGGCAATCCGTCGGAAACAGGGACTCCGACGGCTTTCCGTCGATGGTCGTCGAAAATGATTTGTCGGAAAAAAGTGGTCAGAAATTATCGACGGCAAACAATTTCGTCGGAAATATGTCGAAAATACGACAGAAATATCCGTCGGAAAATGGGTCGGTAATTTCTGACCGAAACCGTCGGAAAGCGTTGTCTGAAATTTGGTCAGTATTTACCGACGGACATTGTCGAAATATCCGTCGATAAATTCCGAACTACAAATCCGTCGGAAAACAATCCGTCAGAACTTTAGACAGAAATGCCAACCGATTTTTCCATCGATAATCTATATTTCCCACGGACAGCTATTCGTCGAAAATTCCGTCGAAAAGTTCTGTAATTTTTTTAAAAAAAATAGAGAAATAACAATGATTTCAACCTACTACAAATTCATAAATTTCACAAATACTCACGATCAACATAAAATTATAAAATATAAAATCATACATAATAATAAATATAAAAATCAGGACAGATCTGCTGGATCGTCTGTTGTCCCCGCCTCGTGATCGTCAAGTGCCGGAGGTGGATCCTATATTAAAAAAATTAATATGAGAAACATTAATAAAAATTAATACATACATTATTTTCAAAAATTAAATTTAAAATATGTGATTATTTCTCAGTTTAATTAGAAACTAATTTTAGATCCGTCGTTTATTGGGTTTTTTTAAGATCCATCGTTTCAACGCCCAACCCAATCTGGGAATCCAATAAGACTCCGTCAGTTCACACATGTCACTTTCATCGACCCGGTCGTGTCGGAGCGAACGGCACGCCGATCGGATCCCTATTTGGGATTTTGGACCCCCGAGTTGTGTGTTTTGACCCTTTAGACTTGGATTTTTTTAGATCCGTCGTTTCAACGTCCAACCCAATCTGGGAATCCAAAATCAGATTCCGTCAGTTCGCACACGTCAATTGAACCCACCCGGTCGTGTCGGAGCGAACGACACGCAGATCAAATCCCTATTTGTGATTTTGGACCCCTGAGTTGTGTGTTTTGACCCTTTAGACTTAGGTTTTTTTAGATCCGTCGTTTCAATGTCCAACCCAATCTGGGAATCCAAATCGGATTCTGTTAGCTCGCACACAGTCAATTGAACCCACTCGTTCGGTCGGAGCGAACGGCATGCCGATCAGATCCTATTTGGAATTTTGGACCCCGGGTTCTGTGTTTTGACCCTTTAGATTTGGGTTTTTTTTAGATCCGTCATTTCAACGCCCAACCCAATCCGGGAATCCAAATCGGATTCCGTCAGTTCGCACAAGTCACTTTCACCGATCCGGTCGTGTCGGAGCGAACGACACACCGATCGGATCCCTATTTAGGATTTTGGACTCTCGGGTTGTGTGTTTTGACCCTTTAGACTTGGATTTTTTTTTTAGATCCGTCATTTCAACGCCCAACCCAGTTCATCATTTTTCATGTGAAAGCTGAGCTGAAAAAGAAACTCTCTAACTACGTATTTCTTGATGAAAGCTCTTTGCCTAGAGACATGAATTCCTCTGTTAACTTGCAAATAATCCACTCAAATAATGAATCAAAGCAGCCACACTCGATAATAATAATTGCATTATCATGCCTCGGTTGGGTGGCAAGCACACTACTCTCTTAGCATAAAACGACAAAAAATTATCACAAGCTTTGAAGACGAAACATTGCTAATACACAGTGTAAGGCCCTCGAATTTTGTTGCATTATTGTGTTGCATGTAAATAATTCATGTTGTGTGTGTACGTATGTAAATATCTACGTAAGTACTAGTTAGTATACTATTACATGCATGTGTATAAATTAGATGTAAATAATGTAGGAATGGTATGATGGTAGTATGTACGTAGTAGTATGCATATGACATATATAGATATAAGATGTACATGGTTCTGCATGTTTTAGAGTTCTGGACGAAGGCCAGATTGGCGTCAATATCAACAGACGTCGATGTGGTGTCGGCGTCAACCACATGGACGCCAACACTAACCCCAGCGTCCAGCGATGTGGACGCCAACTTCTTTGACCTGCAATGCGTTGCAGAGCCGGAAATTCTGGAAGCAAGCCACCCCAACCATTGGGGAGCTGTCCCCAACGGTCTGAAAGGCCATCTTGTCACCCCTGCGTGATAGGAGAACCCCCTCTCCTATACCAAACCCATTTTTACAACCCTAAGCCTTCTCTTTGCCCCTTTGCAAGAGAGGAAGAAGAGAAAGGAGTGAAACCCTATTTTCGGACTGTGAGAAACCCTCACCTTTGCAAACCAAATCTGAAGTTCTGAAGTTTGATCCGGCCACCTGCTGCATCAAGGAGCTTGCTGGATCATCGAGGAAGGCATCCCCGACCTCGGATTGCATTGGAGCTTGCTCAAGAACCCGAGGAAGGCCATCTTGGAGGCTGGTTAGGACTTCTTGGGACAGCCCAAGGAGAGCTTCACCAAGCCTTATGATCCCTTTGGAGTATATCTAAAAGGTAAGTACCCTACCCATAATGTTCATGTATGTGTCTAGGGTGGTTTTATAAATTTTATGTATTTTCCTCGTGTCCTAAATCCCCCTTTTCACCTTTGCATTTGAGTTCGGTCTGTGTTTCTGCACAGACAGGAACTTGGCATCAATGCCCTTGACGCCGAGATCCTGGTGTGCGTCCAGCGATCTTGCCGTCCACTCCTGGAACGGCCAGAGACCGCCGCCAAGTTCGTCTGGAGAGAACAGTGAACTATTTTGCCTTCTATTGATAAATTTCGATATGATTCACGATGAGGATATAATGTAATCTCTTATATGCTATGTATACTAGCTAATGTGATGGATGGGAATGTGAATGTACACTTATTTTGTGGATGGTAGAGCTTATTTAAATATTTAAAAGCATGTGGAAGAATGTTCATGTGTATATTCTCACCATTATCCTGATAATCTGTGGTAAAATCATGTTGCCCTAATCTTTTTAAACCATGTATGTACAACCCTGTCTGTGCAGAAACACAGACCGAACTCAAATGCAAAGGTGAAAATGGGGATCTAGGATATGAGGAAAAATACATAAAATTTCGAACATTGTACTAGCATTATCATGGAAGAATGTATAAGTATGGACATCTATGTATTTGATTTTCAGAAATTTAAATTATGTGGACTTTTAGCCCTTTAAATGTTATTGAAACATGTATGTTAAATGCGGATGATGAATGAAATGAAGACAGTGGTTCTTTTACTTCCGCTACTCTGTTCTTATTTCACGTGTATCTCAGCTGAATGTTATTGTTGGGTAAATGTCCCACTGTGGCAACGTTCACTATATCGACGTGGGTTGGTGTAACTTACCGATATAATGAGGGTCGTTATAGAGATTGGTATCAGAGCAACCGGTTGAGATTGCACATGAATATACATAAGTCATCATCTTCATTACATGCTAAGTCTACATAGGAATGTCCACATGTGTAGAAATCACTAATACGAGTGGAAGTAGATAAGAAAATGGTTAGAAAACTTAGTAACCTAGCTCTAATGGTGGCTGAAATTTATTACAGCCATGGCTTTGAGAGGTAGGCGTGGCGGAGCGCCGCCCGTGAGGACGCCGAGACGTGACGTGCGGGCGAGCAGCACAGGCCCCGGCACCGCAAGGTTCTGTACTTCCCCCACATTCCAACGGCAGGACAAGAAGAAAGCGTTGTACCCGACACAGCAGCAACCAGTAGCAGTCGACAGTACTCAAGTACCTTCTGTACGTTCCCCTGGTGTGAAGAAAGAGTGTCCCCACTGTGGGAGGACACATGGTGGTTCCGAGTGTTGGATGATTACGGGCAAGTGCTTGAAGTGCGGAAGCAGCGACCACAAGATCAAGGATTGCCCAAGACTTCAGCAGGGAGTCCAGCACGGAGCGCCAGCCCCAGCAGCAGTAGCAGCAGCGGCGCCAGCTACAGGAAGACCAGGAAGGCCTCGAGCCCCAGCTCAAGTGTTTGCTTTAGCTCGTGAGAACGCCGAGTAGGCGGAGCATGTCACCGAAGGTACGGTTTTACTTCTAGGTGTGCACGCTCGGGTTTTGTTTGATACAGGTGCTACTCACTCGTTCATTTCCGAGCGGTTCGTTAGGCAGTTAGCCCTAGAGTCAGGCATAGAGTCTGAGGATTTAGAGGTCCCTTTGTCTGTGCACACCCCTGCGGGTACGGTATCGACTAGGAAGTGCATTCCGTCGTTACCTGTGTGCATTGAGGATAGAATCCTAGATGGGTGTTTCTTCTTGCTAAAGATGAAGGACTATGATGCTATTCTTGGTCTGGATTGGCTAGAGGACCACTATGCGTTAGTGGATTGTCGTCGGAAGAGGATTGTTTTCCGCATTCCTGGTGAGGATGAGTTCTCTCACCCCTTGCCAAGGAATTTGGCGGGAAAGATAGTCATCTCTACCATAAAGGCGATGCGCATGGTGAACAAGGGTTGTGACGCTTTTCTTGCCAGCATGGTGTTAGTGCCAGAGGCTGATGAGTCACCTACTCTTGCTGAGATTGAGGTAGTGCAGGATTTTCCAGATGTCTTTCCTGATGACTTGACTGGATTGCCACGGATAGAGAGATAGAGTTTACCATAGAGTTGCTTCCGGGCACCTCTCCTATCTCGAAGGCTCCATATCGGATGGCACCTGCGGAGTTAGCCGAGTTGAGGAAGCAATTGCAAGAGTTGCTTGATAAGGGATTTATTCGCCCTAGTGTTCCCCTTGGGGCGCACCTGTATTGTTCGTCAAGAAGAAAGACGGGTCACTTAGGTTATGCATTGACTATAGGAAGTTGAACCAAGTGACTGTGAAAAACACGTATCCCTTACCTATATTGATGATTTGTTTGACCAGTTGCAAGAGGCATCAGTCTTTTCTAAGATTGACTTGCGATCTGGTTATCATCAGTTGAGGATTCGGAATGAGGATGTGTCCAAGACGGCATTTAGAACCCGTTATGGACATTATGAGTTTTTGGTCCTTCCTTTCGGATTGATCAATGCCCCTGCAGCATTCATGGATCTCATGAACAGGGTGTTTAGGCCTTATGTAGATAGCTTTGTCGTAGTGTTTATTGATGATGTGTTGGTCTACTCTCCGGATGAGGCCACGCACCGTCAGCATTTGAGGGTAGTGTTAGAGGTTCTTCGTGAGCACAAGCTGTATGCTAAGTTCAGCAAGTGCGATTTTTGGTTGCGCGAGGTTCATTTCCTCGGGCATGTTATCTCCGGTGCTGGTGTTGCAGTTGATCCAGCGAAGGTCCAGGCAGTTATGGATTGGGAGATTCCCAAGACCTCTTCGGAGATTCGTAGTTTTATTGGTTTAGCTGATTACTATCGGCGATTTATTAGGGATTTTCATCCATCGCCGCCCCTTTGACTTAGCTTACCAGAAAGGGAGTGAAGTTTGTTTGGTCCGAGAAGTGTGAGAGTAGTTTTCAATTATTAAGACTAAGCTCACGACAGCCCCGGTGTTTTCTTACCGAGCGGTGTAGAGGGTTTTGCTATCTACACGGATGCATCTCAGATTGGTTTAGGCTGTGTGCTAATGCAGCAGGAAAGGGTAGTGGCTTATGCTTCTCGTCAATTGAAGGAGCATGAGAAGAACTATCCGACTCATGACTTGGAGCTCGCAGTAGTTTCATGCACTAAAGATCTAGAGGCACTATCTATGGTGTCAATTTGAGGTGTTTACCGACCACAAGAGCTTGAAGTATCTTTTCTCCCAAAAGAATTAAACCTGAGGCAGAGAAGATGGATCGAGTTCTCGAAGGACTATGACTTCGACCTTCAGTATCACCCAGGAAGGCAAATGTCGTAGAGGATGCCTGAGTAGAAAGAGGCCATCTCTCCAGCAGGATTGGAAGATGTTGGAGATGCGGCTTGCGCGTTGACTGAGTTAGAGCCATCGCTATGCCAGGCTTTTGTAGCTCAGTTATCCCTTAGGTCCTCGGTTTTGGATGAGGTGATCGAGCAACAGGAAGCCGACCCTAGACTCTTAGAGTTAGTGGGCAAGGCAGGCATTGCTCGTGATGAGGACGGTGTGATTAGATTTCAACACCGTGTTTGTGTCCCTGATTTAGTAGATGTCCGTGAGCATGTGTTAGCGGAGGCTCATAGATCGCGATTCTCTATTCATCCGGGTAACACTAAGATGTACCAAGATCTGAAGAGATCATTTTGGTGGTTCGGCATGAAGAAGGATGTTGCGGATTATGTGTCTAGATGTCTAGTATGTCAGCAAGTGAAAGCCGAGCGGCAGCGACCATCTGGCCTTATGCAGAGGATGGATATCTCAGTATGGAAGTGGGAGGCTGTCACTATGGATTTTCGTTCGGGTTTGCCTCGATCTAGAAGGGGCAATGACTCGATTTGGGTAGTTGTAGATAGATTCTCGAAGAATGCTCATTTCTTGCCTATGAAGAAGAAGCAGTCCGTAGAGAGTTTAGCTAGATTGTATGTTAGTAGTATCATTAGATTGCATGGTGTGCCGAAGTCGATCATTTCGGATCGAGATCCGAGATTTACTTCGAGGTTGTGGAAGGGTCTTCAGGATGCTTTAGTTTCGGAGTTGAAGCTCAGTTCGGGTTTCATCCCCAGACGATGGACAGTCCGAGAGGACTATCCAGATGCTCGAGGATATGTTGAGGGCGTGTGTTCTGGATTGGAAGGATGATGGGAGCACCATTTACCTCTAGTGGAGTTCGCATACAACAACAACTTTCATGCAAGTATTGGTATGGCTCCATCGAGGAGTTGTACGGTAGGCCCTTCAGATCTCCTTTATGTTGGAGGAGACTGGTGATAGGCAGCTGATCGGTCCGGAGTTAGTTCAGGAGACTTTGGATAAGGTCCAGCTTATCAGAAGAGGCTTGTTGCGGCACAGGATAGACAGAAGAGCTATGCCGACAATAGGAGAAAGGATCTTGAGTTCGAGGTTGGCGATCATGTCTTCTTGAAGATATCGCCTACTCGAGGTGTTTTCAGATTTGGCAGGCATAGTAAGTTGAGCCCTAGGTTCATTGGCCCATATGAGATTCTCAGACGATTGGGCAGCGTGGCATATGAGCTAGAATTACCCCCATCTTTGGCTAGTGTTCATCCCGTTTTCCACATTTCGATGCTCAGGAAGTATGTTCGAGATCCGTCTCATGTGATTGGTCATGAGCCAGTGAGATTCAGCCAGATCTGTCGTATGTCGAGCAACCAGTAGCTATTCTTGACCGGAAGATTCAGCATCTCCGGAACAAGAGTATTGCGTCGGTGAAAGTTCTATGGCGGAACTTCTCACGAGAGGAGGCTACTTGGGAGCTTGAGGATGCGATGAAGAAGAAGTATCCCCTTTTGTTTGAGTAGCGTCGTTCTAACTTCGAGGACGAAGTTTCTTTTAAGGGGGAGAGGGTGTAAGGCCCTCGAATTTTGTTGCATTATTGTGTTGCATGTAAATAATGCATGTGTGTGTGTACGTATTTAAATATCTACGTAAGTACTAGTTAGTATACTATTACATGCATGTGTATAAATTAAATGTAAATAATGTAGGAATGGTATGATGGTAGTATGTACGTAGTAGTATGCATATGACATATATAGATATAAGATGTACATGGTTTCTGCATGTTATAGAGTTCTGGCCAAAGGCCAGATTGGCATCAATATCAACAGACGTCGATGTGGTGTCGGCGTCAACCACATGGACGCCAACACTAACCCCAGCGTCCAGCGATGTGGACGCCAACTTCTTTGACCTGCATGTGTTGCAGAGCCGGAAATTCCGGAAGCAAGCCACCCCAACCATTGGGGAGCTGTCCCCAACGGTTTGAAAGGCCATCTTGTCACCCCTGCGTGATAGGAGAACCCCCTCTCCTATAAACAAACCCATTTTTACAACCCTAAGCCTTCTCTTTGCCCCTTTGCAAGAGAGGAAGAAGAGAAAGGAGTGAAACCCTATTTTCGGACTGTGAAAAACCCTCACCTTTGCAACCCAAAATTTGAAGTTCTGAAGCTTGATCCGGCCACCTGCTGCATCAAGGAGCTTGCTGGATCATCGAGGAAGGCATCCCCGACCTCGAATTGCACTGGAGCTTGCTCAAGAACCCGGAGGAAGACCATCTTGGAGGCTGGTTAGGAACTTCTTGGGACAGCCCAAGGAGAGCTTCACCAAGCCTTATGATCCCTTTGGAGTATATCTAAAAGGTAAGTACCCTACCCATAATGTCCATGTATGTGTCTAGGGTGGTTTTATAAATTTTATGTATTTTTCCTCGTGTCCTAGATCCCCCTTTTCACCTTTGCATTTGAGTTCGGTCTGTGTTTCTGCACAGACAGGAACTTGGCATCAATGCCCTTGACGCCGAGATCCCTGGTGTGCGTCCAGCGATCTTGTCGTCCACTCCTGGAACGGCCAGAGACCGCCGCCAAGTTCGTCTGGACAGAACAGTGAACTGTTCTGCCCTTCTATATGATAAATTTCGATATGATTCACGATGAGGATATAATGTAATCTCTTATATGCTATGTATACTAGCTAATGTGATGGATGGGAATGTGAATGTACACTTATTTTGTGGATGGTAGAGCTTATTTACATATTTAAAAGCATGTGGAAGAATGTTCATGTGTATATTCTCACCATTATCCTGATAATCTGTGGTAAAATCATGTTGCCCTAATTTTGTTAAACCATGTATGTACAACCCTGTCTGTGCTCTGAGTTTCTGGAATTTTCCATGCTTGTATGATTTATTGAATTTTCTATTTTGGGAAATAGAAATCATGCGTAGGTCACGATAAATCTTCCGTAAATTGTGTATTGCCCAATAAATTCGGGAATAAATCATGTGGCTCTATGCATGCTAGGGTTCAGACAGTGAGTTGTTAAATTGTGATTGGTGTTCAACTCCATGCTAACTTGAATTGTGGGTAGCATGTGAATTTGATGTTAGATTTTCTGTAATTATGTTTTAGGTTAGAAAATTCTGAAAATTTGCATGTGGGATACTAAAACCGAAATCAGCTAATGGTTAAAATTTCAGGTCATTTGGACAAGTATATGACACAATATGAATTTTCTATGTAGAAATGCGAAACTAATGCATGCCGTTGTAAAATGATTTGATTTTGTATATAGCAACCTGATTAGTGAAATTTCCTGAGTACTAAATTTCTGTAATTGTAGTGCCATGTTAGGAAAAACAGAGAAGTGTGCATGTGAGTGAGAAAGTGAATAAAATGAGAGTGACATGTGTAAACATATGTGTTAAAATCAGTAAAATGTGTAATGTGTAACTTGTGCCAAATGTGACACTGCTTCCGTAGAGGGCAGTGGAACCGTATCAGGGAAAGGTCCCCCTGAGAAGGTTCAATGTGTTGTGACCCTAAGGGCATTAGGGGGAAATCCTGGAGGTGGACAAGTACCACTGGTTAGGGTGGAGACTTGTTCTCCCGATCTGTGCAGTCCAAGAGTCGCCATTGTATTGCCTAGATGGCGTCTATGTGATGTGATGTGATGTGTTGTGTCCTTCTTTGGTGATTGGACTATGTGTTACGGCACTAAATGTGAATGTGTAATGTGTATGTGTTAATGTGAAAATGTGAATGTGAACAATGTGTAAAAGTGTATGTGTAAAGTGTGAAATATGCGAATTTGAAATTGTGTAAAAATGTGAAACCAAAATGTGAGAATGTGAGTTTGTAATCCATGTTATGACAATCTGAAATCATGCTTAAACAGTAGCTTTACTATGTTATGATCATGTTTATGTATGCAAAATACTTAGAATCCATGCTAGGGATAATTGTTAAGCATATATAAACAACTTCCATACTTGGTTGTTCACATGTTGTGATTTAATCGTTGTTGTAGTTCTCATGTGTTAAATTATGGTTGCTAAAGCATGTAAAACAGCAAGCTTAAAGCATGTAAAATGGTTACGTATATGCGTAGAAATGTGTAGATTCCATGTTAGGTATGTTTCCTTTCATGCATACTCGGGAATTTATGTTAATGGCTTCCATGTCTTAGTTGGTTGAAGGTAGATTTTTATGTGAGGAATGAATAAAAGTATGTGATAGGTGATTCTATTTTAGGAAATCTGAAAGCATAGTCCATGTGTTTAAATTGTAGATTCACCATGATAGGTTGTAAAATTTAATGTCAGGCATGCTACGTGTTGTGTCTTGTGAATGTGTATGTAGAACCTACTATAATATGTGCATGTACGGTATGTGTAGAAGTACTTGAGGAGTCTTTTAGACTCACTACTTGCTTCGGCGTACAGGTGTAGTTGGTGACGAGACACTTGTGGAGGAGACGTTGGAGACCGACTTCGAGCATGGAGATTAGAGTGTTGGAGTACTTGTGACATTTTGTGATTTTCATAATATGTAAATTGAACATTGTATTAACATTATCATGGAAGAATGTATAAGTATGGACATCTATGTATTTGATTTTCAGCAATTTAAATTATGTGGACTTTTAGCCCTTTAAATGTTATTGAAACATGTATGTTAAATGCGGATGATGAATGAAATGAAGACAGTGGTTCTTTTACTTCCGCTACTCTGTTCTTATATTACGTGTATCTCAGCTGATGTTATTGTTGGGTAAATGTCCCACTGTGGCAACGTTCACTATATCGACGTGGGTTGGTGTAACCGTACCGATATAATGAGGGTCGCTACACACAGTACCTTACAAACTTCTATAATAAACAAGAATACTTGTTCCCAGGCCATTAAGATTGCTTTCTTGCAGCCTTACTGCAAGAGTGATCTTGCAACACAACAAGATCTCAATGTAAAAATGGGCCAAATGGTAGAAGACCAAATAGCAGTTCGAACTTTACGCACTTCAAAGTTAAATTTCGACAAACACATACTGCAATCCATTTCTGAAGAGCACAACGTCACAGACTTCTACCAAGTTATTACAACAACCTGCGAACCATTTCATTCCTCATCCCATTACTCCATACAGCGCGCAAAGATAATTACTACAACAGTTTCTAACCATTTCCTTGGTCCTAACTAATTCTCCAAAGTAATGATGCAAAGAAATAGTTGGATAAGATTACAACTATTTATGCTTGTTCACGCACACCAACATGAAAGAAGTCAAGAGATTTGTTATATCCGCAAATAAGAACTTAAAAGCATGATATTAATGAAAAATTGATAATACTGCATGTCATACTACCATACATATTGGTAAAAATAATACACCACCCAAAAAAAAAATTTGCTGACAATAGAGATAAAACAAGTTGCTGAGAACATGTAAAGAGTCAATGCTCTAAAGGTTGGGACCAAGCAAAGCCATACATTCTCTATTCACATGTAGGATATTCTCTATAATATAGTGAACTAGCATGCAAATCTGTTCATTATTTGGAAAAGGTCAGTTGTTGTGTCCTTGAAAGGGCACATTCATAATCCAAAAGTTGGTCATCAAGAACCAAAATCTATCCAAGGAATAAGGCAACACTGTCTACTAGACTGGAAAAACTTAACTTTGGAATATGGAAAAGTAATATTGGAGTAGAAACTTTAGGCCACTCGATAAATTTCACACTCTAAAACTGCCTGAAGTTGAATACTTAGTGCAAAGAATTGGTTTTCTATTACAAAGTTTTGGCAAGGACAAGAAAGCATCCCCATGGCATTCAAGTTTAGTTTTGGTCTGCATTCAGGAGGGTTGTTCTAGAAATTGGCTTTCTACGTGAAGCATGAAAGCATGGAGGTTTCAACAGGTCTCATTATAACAAGTGAAACTTCTGGTTTTGTTGGGGGGAAACCATAGGCCAAACAAAAGGCTAAAGACAACCTATATCAGCATGCATATATATCATTATAAAACAAAATTTAGACAATTAGTATTCAATAAAAAGTGTGGATATATCATGGTAAAACAAATTATGAATGGCACATAGAAGCAACAAATTTAGAATATTTTTTCTCTGGCCCATTTCAATGGAATAGACTAGGGTTCCATTCAATAAGTAGATACTAGGAGATCAAGCATGGAGTTGGTAAGGAGTGCTTAAATGACATAGTTTGTTCTTTACATTAGCACCGATATGAATTTTACCCTTTATATTACGATGTTAATAGATCACAAGCCAGACTAGATGTCTCTTCTAAGAGCAAGGATGATTTTCTAAGTAGAAGCAACATGGTTCATAAGGAAATGGTGTTTAATGTTTTTCAATTTCCCACCTACCTAGGACTACGTTTCTGATATATTAGTTGTTCTACTCTGGTTGTGGCAGGACTGTCCAAGAAGTGAAAATATTGAACACAATAATCGATTAAAACATCCTAATTGGAAATGACTCCACCTACAGTGCCAAGTCTATTGCATTGAAATGGGCCAAAAGAAAAATATTTTAAATATGTTACTTCCAACAACAGACTACAAAACAAGTGATCAGCAGTATCAAAAAATGAAAATTCTAGTACAAAATAGAAGCCTTGATGAGTTCAGTCCAACCCTATCTAATTCTGAGGGGAGCGCGGGACGGTGGGGGCCGGGAGGGGGGGACAGTGACGGAGGGAGGGAGCACGGGACGGAGGGGGGAGGGGGGACGGTGGGGGTCGGGAGGGGGGGGGGGGACAGTGACGGAGGGGGGGAGCGGCGGGACGGAGGGGGGAGGGGGGGGGACGGTGGGGGCCGGAGGGGGGGACAGTGACGGAGGGGGGGAGGCGGGACGGTGGGGAGGGGGGGATAGACGCAGGGGGAGGAGACATACTGGCAGGGCGGCGAGCCGGAGGCAGGGCGGCGATCCCGGAGGCGGTACGCGGCGGGCCGCTCGATCGGGGTGACGGGGGGCTCGGGCGACGGCGACAGATGTTGCGGCGACCAGAGAGAGACGCCAGAGATGAGAGAAAAGAGAGAGAGACAGAGAGACGCCGGAGACGCGAGAGAGAGAGAGAGTCACCGGAGATGAGAGAGAGAGAGAGAGCGAGAGAGAGAGAGAGAGAGAGAGAGAGAGAGAGAGCGCGGGGGCGAGAAGGCGCGGAAAGGGGAAAATTGCGAGTTTTCCGACGGAATTTGTTCCGTCGGAAAATCCGTCAGCATTTCAGACGGAAATTTTCTGTCGGAAATACCGACGGGTTCCCGACGAATGAAGGTCCGTCGGATTATTGTCAAACATACCGACGATTTTCCGACGGAAACATTTCCGTCGGAAAATACCGTCGGTAAACCCGCTTTCCCTTGTAGTGATTATGGGGTCCAGCAACTCCCTTAAGGATTCGCTATTACTACATGTTGGTTCGGGATCGAGTATGTATAGTCGCATCGGTGCTTGACAGCCCAGTCCACTGCAGGGACTAACTATCCTGTGCGAAGTTCCTCATGTCTGCCCACCACTTAGTGTGGGATTCTGTGCTACCATAAAGGAAATAAAGTCCACCTTCACTATCAGTTTGAATTTTTGATGTAACGGTGGGACTTCATCTAACAAGTGCTATCAGAGCGAGGTTGCAAGTTCAAATCCTCCGGTGTCGCTGGGAAGGAGTTTGTTGGATTATGGGATCCAGCAACTCCCTAAGGGATTCGCTGTTACTACATATTTGCCAGGGATTGGGTGTGTGTAATCGCATCGGTGCTTGACTGCCCAGCCAGTCGCAGGGACTAACCGCCCTGTGCGAAGCCCCTCATATCCGTCTACCGTTTAGTGTGGGGTTCTGCGTTGCTATAAAAAAAATACAGTTCACCTTCACTGTCAGCTCGAATTTTTGATACAACCGTTGAGACTTGATCCAACATGCTCTTCAATTTCATGGGATCCAACACTCATCCTACAGTGCAGAGAATACGTAGTAATCCACCTACCCTCTTCCTTTCCCTTTCGAGACCTATAATTAGCTACGTCAAACTCTTCCTCCCTGGATGGCTGGCCCATCTTCTGAGATGACTCGGCCTTCTCTTTTCGCCGGGGCTGGGAAAGGGAAATGCCCGGCGGCTAAGAGCATGCACGGGACAAATGCACCAAACAATGTAGAACTCATAGAAAAGCTAGGTGTTGAACTTTTTTATCGCTCGACCTGTGACCTGGAGGGGCGTGGCCAGTTCATCTTTAATATACGCAAAAAAAAAAAAATATATATAATATATATATATATATATATATATATATTATATTGCATGCAATGCTTGCATATAGACCGTGTAAACTAAATAAAAATTTAAAAAAGCTTTTTGTTACACGATTGAGAGGTGGAATTAATGTAGTATAATCTCTTTTATGAAATGGAGGTGATAGTATGAAATGAGCAACGAACTTTTGATTAAAAAAAATTTCCTTTCGAAGAGTGACTGTAATTTGATGGAGCCAGTCGCTACTCGCCAGGGCCTTCAACATTGGGATACAACATATTGGAGGTTTTGGACGCCGGCCCGCGGATCTGGGGGAAGTTTCTTCAAGGGCAGGACTTGTTTTGCCGGGACAAGCCTTATCTTTTTCCTTTTTTTGACAGGAAAATAGGATATTATATTAGACTAAAAGAGCAGCACATAAAGGCCCACTTCAGACCTGATAAATCCCGGTTGTTAGTTAGTTGCATCGTGTGGCCGGATTAATAGACAAATTCCCAAACGCCATCCACCGTCGATTCCTTCTGACAGCTCCAAATTGTAGACCATGGACACGGGCTGTTTGATCAGTGGACCCTCTCCCCTCTTCCCTTTGGGGATCTCCATGATCTCGATATATCGAACCGCACTATGGGCCTTGATCCTGTCCAATTTTTGTACTGCGCTTGTCCTTGTTCTAAATTCTGCTTTGTTCTTATTACTTTGTGACTACTTTTGGTGATCATTTCAACACATATACGGAATGATTTGATTCTGAGGTTTTATGTGAAGAAGAAAATAGTTCAATATCCCCTTTCTGTCTGTTGGGCCCTACTTATAAAAAGTCTTCCAAGATTTCTAAAAGTTCGAATTAAGCAAACTTGAGGTCATGCAGGAGAGCTTCCAACTCGCCATTTTAATTTGAGGGATACGAGTGGAAACAGGAAGGAGAACAATTTTGAGTAGGTATAAGAAGGGAGAGTGGATCTCGCTCCTAACTTCTAAGACATCAAGATGATTTTGGACATAAATTTAGTCATCAAACGCAATTCCCCGGCATGTTTCAGATTTTTTTTCCCCCTTCTTCTTTTAGTTTCGAGTGGAGTGACATTTCCCGTCTGTGCTTGCAATCTCTTTGAGCACTTGGGTGGTGGAATATTACGACAAGCTCTCGTTTAAAATCCGCAAACCATAGGATATCCCCATGATGGCGGCGCCACCTGTTCGACGATAGATCATGTGGAATATATGTGTGAAGCGATAGAACATGGGCTTGGCGGTCAGGTGGATATGTGAGCGAGGTTGGAACACCAACACAGATCGGCCTGTCATGGCTAGCACTGCTGCCGTCCCCATACCAAACAAAAACAGGCTGCAAGATAGAAATCACACACAACGAATGCAATTCTTCTACGCAACATTAATACATACAAAAAGCCGCATTGCAGCAGGGTGTGTCCCAGTAGCTGTCCCTCCACTAAGAATGCCAAATGGATGGAAAGAAGAGGGGGATTGGAATAGATATGTAGATGAACAGTAAAACAAGTGCTTCGTACAAATGGACAGCAACTTTGCTATGTAAAATATCCACAGTTTTCTGTGATGTAATCGAGCAAGTAAGAAAGAACCCACCATTCGAGGAAACAAACAACAAAATTGTAAACCCACGAAAAAAGTTGTCCGTCGATACCAAAACCTCTCGGAGATGGGGGATGGGAATCCCAAAGATCTTAGCGCAGGGGAGAAAAAAGGCAGGAAATGACTTGGGCTTGGACAGGGAGAGGGTGCTCTGCTGTGCAACCTAGTGCCCGACGCCGGGGCTGGGCACCGACCCCAGCATGCGGTCGATGGAAGAGGTGCGCCCCGCGGAGAGCCTCTCCCCGACGATGCTGACGGCGTCGACCCCGGGGCTGGGGGACGAAGGTGGCGAGTTGCCCTTCGGCAGTGCGCTGAACACCAGGGATCCCTCCACGGAGGGAGCTTCTCGCCCATCGGCGCCACCGCCCAGGAGTTTCCTGGCGTGCGCAGCGTTCGCGAAGAAGAAGAGGAGGATCACGAACGTCAGAAGTCTCATGCTGCATGAGGCCATGGCTGGTGGGAGATGACAGGAAGAGACCAATCCTTCAAGGCTCCTGTGCTGCTGCCGCACTCGCTGCAGGCTAGCTGCAGCTGGTGACGCCGGTTGGCACGGTGGGGGAGAGAGATACAAACAGAGAGAAAGGAGAAGCTTTGGGAATGTTAGCTCTCTCAGAGGGTGATGGGGGGAGGGAAAGGGGAGCCTCTTAGGCTCCCTTTTATAAGCGCTCGGATGGAGGGGCTAGAGAGAGGCGTGGGGTTCTAGTTTGTTGTGACAGTCAATTCCCTTTTTACAATCTCCATGTAGAAAACCTTCTCCCTCCTCCGTCTGATACTTGCACACTATTACTTGCACATAGACGCGAAATCTAAAACCTATTTCCATGCACTGCCCATAATCCTGGCGGCGTCCTAAATTCTCCTCCCCGGACTTCTGGGTAGTTCGCACTGCTTGGCGCGTGGAAGCTTCGTGGGGAACGAGGAGGAGGAGGGGGAGCTGACGCTTCCACCGCCCCCCCCCCCCTGCCCCCCACAACAACAAGCCGCCCGACTCTGACTCATGAATCCTAGTCCAACTACCGTCAGTGTCATTTAGATCTCTCCCACTCTCTCTCTCTCTCTCTCTCTCTCTCTACCCCAACTTGCTTCCACACGACTAGAAAATTCTAAACTACAGAACAACCCCCAACCCAGATTGTGCACGCTCTAATCTTACCGGAGCATGAAATTACCCAACTTGAGCATGGCGTAGCGCTAATCGTCCTCCCCCCCCCCCCCCCCCCCCCACCCAACCCCACCCTCTTTTCTTTGAGGGAAATCACAGATGGGTCCTGATGGGATGTCAGCAGAGGAAGCCGAAAAGGCACTAATGATTGGTTCTGGGCACCAGGGTGTTACGATCATGGAGTTCATACTATATGTAATTTTTTGCTTGAAGGTGGTGTCTTATGTAGGGACAGTTCTGAAGAGGGGTTCCTTCCACACAAGGTCTACACAACGAGAGCAGCAGCAGCTCTATCCATGGGATGGGAGGGGGATGTGTGAGATCTGCGGCTCCAACCCACCCACCGCCATGCATATTGCATATTCTTCTCCTTTTCCATCTAGAACAGGGGAGGAGCTGTTAGGAAAGCAACTCCAAGTTCTTCCTTCCAAGGCATCCCCTTCTCCCAACATAAACTCCCCAAAACTCTCCCCCCCCCCCCTCGGGAGTAGTTAATCATCGGAATTGCGTTGTTCGTTTCCACTGCAGTATCTACTCAATTTCTTCCCCATGGCTTCCTCCCCTGTCCAGATGCATGCGGCTCGCACCCCACCCAAGTGTGGGGCTCGGCCTCCACATTATGCAACGCATGACAGCTTCGCGTTGGTCGAGCGTGGACGACACACTTTAAGATCAGCAAGCGCACACAGCCAGCCACAGTTCCTTTGTTCCATACTCAACGAAGCAATTCCGTCTTCTCACCTGCTTTCACATCAGAGAGAGAGGAAGGGGGGGATAAGACGAAGGTGTTCCATAAATACGATGGCCGATGAAGTCATTAAATACTTCATTAGCGATCAATTACCGTACCAAGCCAATGTAGTAGTTTGCAACGCCGTGTGGGGATTTTCTCGGGAGAACCGGTCCGAGTCGTGGGGGGTGGGGGGGGGGGGGGGGGGGTGTGGTGTTGGTTGGGATCCCCAGCAGTCAAAAAGTTGGGAAGTACCAGGAGCTAGCCGACAGCGCCCCGATCATAGGCGGTCTCCACGGCGTCGCCGCCCCGTATTGGACGGGTATTTGCTCTGTGGCCGGGCGTGCTCAATGGGGACTGGGAGGGAGGGGGTCTGAGAGAAGTGAAAACCCCCCACTAGGTTGTAAACGGAGCGGATACGGAGCGGATATAGGTTTTCCGGTTCTGATCCGAATAGTTAATCGATAATTCGTATCCGCTCCGAATATATTCGAATACGGAGCGGATAATTTAATCGGATAATTTTCGGATTCGGAGCGGATACGGATATTATCCGCTTCGAAAATATAATTTAATAAAATATTAATGGTCTAAAAATCATAAAAAATTAAAATATATATGTTTTAAATATAAATGTCAAAAAAATTCTAACAAAATTAGTATTATATATATTATATATTTATAAATTATATATATTATAATGAATCATTAGATCTCCAATATAATGGTAAAAATAATTCTATTTCGGAGCGGATCTTAAACGAGCGGATCAACCTTTTCCGTATCCGCTCCGTTTATTATCCGGATATATCCTTATCCGAAATTCGCTCCCGCCAGTCTTTTTGTTAATCGGATAATATCCGAATAATCGGATACTAATTCGATCGGATCCGGATATTTCCGGATCCGTTTACAGCCCTACCCCCCACCGCCGGTGTACGTATGGAATGGGTGGAAGGGTTCTAAGTTTTTACGTCTCAGGCTTTTCTTCTTTTGTTTTTCCAAGTTGGTCTCACTTCTTGGTTTCTGTCTCGTCTGTTCGACCTTTACGAAGCTGTCGGGTTTGTTCCCTCATTGGAGCATATCCTTTTCCCTCCCCACCCTCCCCCTGCGTGAGGATATATAGTCTCTCTCTCTCTCTCTCACTCTCTCTCTGCGTGTATGCGAGAATGTATGGTCGTCTCTTGACCCTTGACGGAGAACTGAGACATACGAGATGCCCACAAACAGTGCAGCCCATGTGAAAGAGGAGGAAGAACCCAGCACCCAGAGCCGTGAAGACTGGTGACCCATGCCCCCAGCTTCCATCGACTTGTTGCACAATGTTAGAACAGATAACAATATATCAACAAGTGTGTGATCAAATGAGAATATTCTACCGCAAAGCACAAGAAGATAGAAATTTTTTTTGTGATTCTGCTAAGTACGTCCACTGCAAAAACCCTCTTACACCAACATCAACGTCAAGTGATATTTCCCATTACAGTGGCGGATTCAATAATTTCATCCGAGTTATTCTCATTAAAAAAAATTCTAACCAAATTAATTTAATAAAAAAATTTACCTACATTAATTAGATTTTAAAATTTTAGTAGGGTCATGTGATCCCATTGACTCTAAACTAAATCCGCCTATGTTTTCCAAGCCTTACCCAATCTTCCTTTGGAAAGGTGCTTTAAAATAGTTTTACAGAACCTCAAACATCAGCACTATGAAAAAAGTATGGAGGAAGGAAGAGAAGAGGAGAAAACCCCAAATCTCCAAACCTCAAACGGCAGCCGCCGGGAGAAAAAAAAAAACTCAACAACTGGGATCGGGTTTGGGTTTTTGACATGACAAAGAGGAGAAGCGTGGTGTGTACATAAGTGGATCGGGTTTGGGTTTTTGGTGGGTTAGTGGGGATCATGGAACCTACAACATATGGGCAAAAACAGCTCACAAAAGACCTTGACCAAGTCAAATTACAATAAACTCCCCCTTTGACTTGGTCAAATTAAAGCTCCTAGCAAAATTTTTCCACAATAAAACAAAATTTCTCTGACAGAAACCCCTCTCCTTGGGTCCTTCACATCTGAATATAATACAAGCATGAGCCGAGTCCTGATAGTGCTAGAACTTAATTGATGGTAATGGTTTGGCCATCTTATCAACAACACTATCTTTCGAAGGTATTTTCATGAGTTGAGTGTCACTACTGCAATGAGCTCTGAGTTTGTGATATTAGATG
This sequence comes from Colocasia esculenta, assembly GCA_014218235.1. Lineage (NCBI taxonomy): Eukaryota > Viridiplantae > Streptophyta > Magnoliopsida > Alismatales > Araceae > Colocasia > Colocasia esculenta. Next base: position 12,671,862 of record CM024754.1, on the reverse strand, counting down.
TCAATGTGTTTTATTCTGACATGATATATGAATTCTTTGTAAGATAGGTAGCACTTGACTATCACAACTCATGAGTGACTTCAAATTCTTACACAAAACCTTTAACCAAAGAACAAAGTAACTTCTCAGCGGCTTGATAACCAATTAAAGCTTTTTACACCCCACTTAACATGGGTGTTAGGTGTTATCCTAGTTTGAAAACTGATTTATGTTATACACCGGTGACAACATTTAAACATGGATAAGTGGTGTTAAAGGGGGGGGGGGGGGAGGGGGGGGGGGGGGGGGGGGGGGGGGGGGGGATGGGGGGATAGATACCCTAGGGGCGGCCAGGATAAAAGTTAAACCTGGTGCAAAGGAGGACATTGAGCAGTAATTTCACTGTTCCACATACTCCCCTTTTTGAGATGCAACCCCATCTTATTCGTGCGCTTCACTCCACTGCCTCTACAACTCGAGCTGGATTTGGAGAAGATATATAGTGTGGTCTTCGTCCCTACACGCATCAGTCCCCTTCTCCATCTACGATTTAGTACGGGCTCTGTAAGGTTCTTCTGACCATGGCAGCTAGATTTCGGGAAGGAGACTAGTCTATCTTCATCTAGGGCTACAAAGAATCCCCCAGTCAAAGATCACGGTGTTGAGTTATGGTTATGTGAATAACCATAATAATTGTTTTGATAATGACTATTTTAATTTGTTTTGATGATGACTTAATCATGGTTCATATTGTTGATATTATAATATCATTGGTTTGTTGATGTACTTAAGTGCTTTCATGTTGCATTTCATTTGATTCATGTTTGCAATTCATAGATTGACTGGCCACATTGAAATCCTATTAAAATGAATATCGGATGTTCACTTTTAGTCGTAGTCAGCCGAAGCACAGACATTGGATGTACAAATTTGTTCTCAGTTGGTCGAAGTCAAACTTCGTCATATATGAAACTGGACATCAGATATGATAAAGTGGAACTTCATCATATACGAAGCTAAGTTTCGGATATGACGAAGTCACTTCAGCTGATCATGATATTTTTAACATTATAACTTCTAATGTTCTATTTTGTTTTTTGTCAGTCGAAGTAGAACTTCGTCATATACGAAGCTAGACTTCGGATATGACGAAGTTACTTCGACCAATCAAGACAAAATTCGACCAACTTCGGATGTTCACTTTTACACTTGGTCAGTCGAAGTGCTAAGACTTCTATATTCATTGCACTTAGAGATGAAGACATTATGCCGAATGGTGTAGGGGACAAGGATGTAACTGTGGACATAGTTATAACACCAGTTGCGATAGTAGGTGGATAGGTCCTTTGTGAACAGATTTCCAACCAACTTTGGTCAGCTGGAAATAGATGATGGGTAGTGTCATAGTTTGGGAATGTGAATGTTGACATAGTCACAAAATGAACGTTATAGTTATTTCAGATTGTGTCCCCTTTTCTCTTCATGTTGGCATGGAATTGTACTTGCTTTTCTTTGGATTGTTTTTTAATATGCATCATTTTTTTTGTTACCATGGTGGCATATATGTGATATACTTTATCCTACATTCATGGCAGTGAGGTATGTGTTCTATGCTATTTTGGTCTGAATTTCTTTTACATTATTTCAAGTGAACTATAATATTTTTATTAATGTCAATGTAGGTCAGGGGTGGACTCATGACATGGATTCATTGCTCATAGAGTTGCTAACAGACAAGTGGTATCCGGGGAATATGAGTCATTTGCCTTATTTGAACTTGCATGGGAATCCATCAAGGTTAACTTCAACCACATCACCGATAGGTATTACATAGTTAGTGCATTCAAGCATCGTCTGATTTACTACAAGTCTACCTTTATTACAATTGAAGATTTGGTACGCAATGCTACATTTGGTTGGGATTTGGAGGAGCATTTTGTCCATGCTCCTTATGTGCAGTGGGAGTATTATGCGCAGGTACGTCAACTTTGTAAATTCAAGGCATCACATTCCTTTGGATGCTTATAACTTCTAATGTTTGTCATTCAGTTCAATCCAAGCGTAGAATGGGTAAGAGACAAGACATTCCCATGGTATGACCAAGTCGTTACTTTGTTTCAGGAGTGGGGGATAATCGATCTATAAGGGTCGTGGCAATGTGTTTTGGACCTTTTTTGCATGTTGGCTAGAGACTCTGTAAGTGGAGGAAAAGTCAAAGACAGATGGATGACTTTCCTTTTGTTGTTAGGTTGAAGAAGGACTTTTGTACAAGTATAGAACTCCGTTTAATTTTGAATTTAGTCATGCAATGTGGATGCTTTGGTGGAGAGTATCCTCATGTTTGAATGCTTGAAACAAGTTTAATGAAGTGAGATGTTTACATTTAGCCAAAAGCTTTCTACTGTCATTTTTTGTAGCACCCACTTGTGATTTTCGATGTGAATGGATCTTGGAGTAGATGAAGCTCTCAGACATTGGTCCTTTTTTTAAATGGAATTAATTATGTAGAGTAGAAGACACAAAATTTACAAGTATGGTAAATTCAGTCTCCTTTATTTACATTTATGAAGATGATTCTCAATTATTGGTTTTTAGACAACATCCAAGGGAAATGAAATTTTATGAATTTCATTTTGATGAAGGCAAGTTTTTTGAAGGTTGCTTTCATATACCAAAGAAAATTAATGTAAACAACATCTAGGGCTGTCAATGAGTCGGGCTGACCTGATAGACCCGCGGGCTTGGCCCGATTTTGAGCTGTGCCACAAGACTCTTTTCGGCCCATGGGTTTTTAGTTGAGCCTAAGTCTAACACGACTAGGCCCATGGGCCAGACTCGGGGTTTGAGTTCGGCCCGATGGGCCGACCCGACCCGACCCGTTCTCTTTTTTTTTTCAAATCTTAAATTTTACTTACTTAAAATTATGTTATTTTACTTATTTAAAAGTTTAAAAGTCTCTTTTCTAACAAATTAAATAAGTAACATCAAAACATTGAGTGGGATTATAAGTTTTATATTATTGAATATATTAGTTTTATTATTAATTTAATTTTTATTTAAGTATTTAGGCCAGACTGGGCCTAATTAGTTGGGCTTTACAATTTTTTAAAAATATTGGGCCGGCCAAGCCCAACCCAGTCTGACACGACATTGTTCAAGCTTGGACCAGGTTTGAACTTGCATATTGATGAGTTGGGCCTGGGCTAGGCTCATATAAACTAGCCCAAGTCCAGCCCATTGACAGCCCTAACAACATAATTTCTTTTCAAGTTTACGAGATAGAGTAAGGTGGAATGGACCAACTGTCTACAAAATGTTTTCTAGCACAATTGCAAACATTCGAGGTTGAGTGCAGTTTGCGTAGGCACAGCATAATGCCCTGAGAGGGGTAATTTTGGAATTAACCGATAAAAGGTATGTATAAGCCCTTCCCTATTGCCGGTCAAAGTGGGCACAAGTGCTTGAGTAAATGGAGATAGCCTGATAGCGATAAAGTAGATGCCAAAGTGGATTTGGTTTGAACCCTGCCTACCCAATACATGCATAAAGTATCCTAACAAATTTTAATCGGTTATCAAAGCTGCCCTTAATTAGTAGCCTCCACTATAGAATACACTCAACTTCTACAATAAACAATGTCACAATGTCTTGCAACATGACATTCCAACTGATTGGACCTCCACCTAGAGTAAAAATATATACCGAGTAGTAGATCTCCTCCTGTCAAAGTCACTTGTGTAATTTGAGTCAACATAAACAACTAGAACATTAGTATTATTATACTCTTCTGAAACAATAAACCAACATCTGACGAGTCTTTTAGATAATGTAAAATCATCTTCACTGCATTCCAATGCTCTTTTCCTAGATCTGTCATGCATCTGCTAACACATTGATTGCTTGAGTTAAATCAAGCATTGTGCAAACTATTTCATACATCAGACAATTGTAGAGGCATATGGAATTTTGAGCATTTATTGACAATCCTTTTATGTTTGAGAACACTCTACAATAATAATATAAATGCAGAGCAAGAGGTATACTTACAGTCTTGGCCTCATTTGAGTTTGGCCAACACCTTCTAAAACAACCACAACTTCCCACCTTGTCGATCTCTTTAGATCTCTATGATTTTTCTATCACTTCTCAGATTTTTCATCTCAAATTCCAAACTAAATTTCTATTTCAACCTAGAAATTTCATGTATATGCTTCTAAATAACAAGCAAAACATCAACATAAAGCATCATGAGAAGAATAGAACCATCACTAAGGAAACAAAAATACACACAACTATCATACCTACTTTTACTATAGCAATGTGTCACCATAAAAATATCAAATATTTTATATTGGTGTCGTGGAGCTTGCTTCAAACCATACAGGGATCTTTTCAACTTACACACCACCTTTTTATTGCCTTTATGAAAAAATCCATCTAGTTGCAATATATAGATCTCATCATCAAGATTGCCATGTAGAAATATTATCTTCATATCAAGCTACCCTAACTCTAAGTCCCACATGGCTACCATAGCTAGCATGACTAATAGTGCTTACAAATTAGAGAAAAAAATCTCACTAACGTCAATTCCTTGCCTCAAAGCATAGCCCTTTGGCTACTAATTTGACCTTGTCCTTTGCTGGTCCTTTTTCAAATGAAGCCGCCTTCTTTATATACACTTATTTACAGTTGATTGCTTTCGTTTTCTTGGGAAGCCTAACTAAATATCAAGTCTGATTTTTCTTAAGAGAATTGATCTCTTCCTCCACAACATTCAACCACATATCTCTTACCCAACGCCCTCGGTCTTGAAGACTTCAAAGACCTAGATGAAGTGAATGAGATAGAAGGATCCCGAGGAGGAATGAGACGACCAATTCCCACTAGCACTGGCTATCTTGAACCCAACTTCCCATGAGCTTTCTCTCTCCCCTAATCATTGGATTGACCCACTAGACATAATAAAAGCAAGAAGGGATAGCCGAGTTACTCGACCAAACAAGGAACATGCTCACCTGATGGACTAATTACTCTCAACAACATCGAGAAATGTTTAAGCCCGACAACTCTCATGAAGCAAGGCGGGTGGCAAAGATGAACCCGAGCCTTAGCCCCTCATTTTGTAACCCAACAAAGGGATGCCCACGACTTGAAGCGCATGACAACTATCGTGGGGTGATGCTTCCAACACAATAGACAACGCCTGCCCCGAGACAACGCTCAACATAGAGGCGATGTTTCATCTCTTTGGCAAATAGGGGACACCCATGGCATTAAGCGCATGACAACTATCAAGGGATGATGCTTCCAACCCAACAGACAGTGTCCACCCCAAGGCTATGCTCCTCGACATAGAGGAGGCATTTCAGCTCCTTGGAGTGTGTGATAGTTAATGGGGAGACACCTCATCTCCCTAACTTGACATGATGGCTCAACACACAAGTCCAATCCAACCCAGTTTGGGCAATAGGCTCCTCATCACTAGAGCAATGGTCCCCTCATGAAGAAGTTTCAAATTCAATGGCCAGGCAAAAGACATTACTCCAGACTTGAGTCGCATACTCGAGACCCAACTCCAAATTGGGGGGATCATAATGAGCATTCGTGATTGGCCCAATGCCGTCCAACCTCAGCCTAGTAGCAATCCATATTGGGGAGCCAAATCCGCCCATGTTGAAAACCCCGCCAAGCAATCCAAACCCAAATCGAGGGGTCAATCCCACAATCACTAGAGAAATTAGTGGTGGGATCGAGCACTGATTGGGAATCACCACTGTAAAACTTGGGAGGGTGATGGGGTGGAGAGACCCATAGATTAATCCCATATCAAAAGTCTCAAACCTTTTCCTCTTACTCTCAGTCTATAAAAGCAAAAGTACAAGCATAGGTCACATCTCGACATAAGTTCTCAGGTCACCCATTTCTCTCTCTCAACTTCCTTGCTTCCTGTCTCAAACCAGTCTTTGACTTGACTATCAAAAGATCGATCCCGAAAAACTCTTTCCTAACTTAACTTCTTAGAGGTTGAGTCGACGTCGATTCTGAGCTTAACTTCTTATTAGTTGGATGGCCCAAGCACATCTTCGCTTTCCATTAATCTTCAGCATCCAAGTTTTCAACCTCGGACTCTGAAAGTCAACTTGCTCGAACTCTTACGGACTCAAAACCGCTGCTTCATCAATCATAAAATGCATGGGGAAGATTTTAATTGTTGAGTTACTCCTTGCGTACTACTTATCGACAAGTCTATAAAGACTGTAGTTCTCGTTCATATTCCCCACGGCATTGACCACACCACTCTAAAAGCTCTCCCTAACATGATCGAAGTGGTAAAAACTCTCTTCATAACAAGTTCAGGAGGATTCCACTGTAGAAGGGCCAACGCAGGTCTGTTGTTTAGAAGTAAAAGTTCACGCAGGAAAATTGTTTCAAGTAAAACTTCATTTTTGTAGGTATTTGACATCTTGAAAAGTAAAATCGGTAAAAACTACATCCTCAAAATTCTGGATTTTGGCATCCACACCAGAAGTGTGGAAGTCATTTTCTGAGGGCATTTGAGCACATGGTCTTGGAAGCTATTACCTCACCATAATATTCCATGTGCTCAAATGTAACTCTCTAACAAAAACTTACATTTAATACTGTTGACTTTTCACTTTTTTTTAATATTCTATTTACACAAATAACTAGTGAAAATATTTCCTAACAACTAAATGGATAATTAAGATTTTTATTTCATGTAAAAATTATTCTATAAAAAATGATTTTTCAATAAAAATAATTTACTTACATCCAAATGAACCCTAAGCTTGACTTGTTCCTTCTGGGGCATGTCGTTTCACAGTGGCCCATGATTCAGCTCAGAACATGTACTCCTTCGCCTTTAATTATGATACCTGTCATTTTACATCAGTGCCTACGTACTCAGAACTCGATTCTTCTTTATTTCTTGCCCATTACAATTATTCAAATTACTAATGTTACTCTTTAAACTCAGACGTCATACACACGCACGCACACACGCGAGCCGTGGTGCCAGTGCTTCGTGTTGTAGGTGGTCTCGCGCTCGGAGCAGGGTGGGAGTCCTGGAGGACAAACAAATCACACATGCGGTGGGGGCGCGGACGGACGTCGCCGAGGACAAGCGATTCCGACGTCTCGCGTTCGACGGATGCAAACGAAACCAAGTGGCTTTGTTATATATATATAAAAAAGCTGAGCAGGCAAGATATGATGATGATGATAACAAAAACTATTAGTGTTCATATGACGATGGGACAAACGTGAGGTTTACAAGCCCAGCTCTTGGCCCTTCTTCTTGAAGACGATTGATTGCATGACAGCCGTTTCCATGCCAAATTTAAGCATGGTTCTTGTCCGGAGGGGATTGAGATGACCGCCCGCGAGGGAGCTAGCGCCTTCTTGGCTGGGCCTATGGCGGGGTGGACACCGGAAGATCGATTTGGGATGGGGGACTTTCCCCCGTGGTTAAACCATTAGACTGCTAACAAGATAAACTTTTTAGTTAGGCCTTTTATTTATAACCTTAAAAATAGGGTTGGACTTGACGTGATTTGGGATCTAGGTTGGGTGTACATCACCACTCTACCGTTCTCATTGGTACAGTACATACTCGAAAAATCTATCTAAAAAATAAAAAATAATACTATTTATACATATTGTGACATATATATCCGTGCCACACTGATTCGGTGCAACACGACGAATCTTACTTGTGATGTTACTAGGGGTGTCAATGAGTGAGTTTGGAATGACCCAATTAAACTCAGTTACCCAACACTAATAATAATCCAACCAAGTTCAACCCAAATTTAATGGATCAAAGTAAAATAAATCCATAGTAGCTCATTGGGACCGTTTCAGCCCATCAAACTAATATGTAGATAGATTCCTATTTTAATTTAAGCATGTTTTAATTTAAAGGGAACTGTTGGTGTGGTGGAAACCAGTTCTTTATTTAAACATGTTTTTAATGCATGTGTAGGATGGTGGTTATGATAGGTATTGTTGTTATTGATGTCTTTTAGCCCAATAGGCTAACCCGAGTCCAAACCATCAGTGATGGGTTTGACAAATGAGCTTCAAAAGAGATTCATGGGCCATCATATTTTAACCCAAATTGAATCTGAAGTGGACTACCATTGGGCTTCAAATTAACCCAGCCCATTGATCACACCCCTAGATGTTACAATTTGGGTGAAAGAATGGCGTTATTGGAATAGCGTAGTAGTTAAGAGTTAAGACCCTCCACTTAATCACAATCCAAATCTCACATTAATTATAAAACATTGTTGAAACAGAAGTGTTAGTGGTAAGGTGACACTGGTGAAGTCAAATATTGGAGAGAACTCAACCCCCTCTCTAGTGGGTCATCTTCTGGACGTCGAATCTCACGTCTCGCGCAAAAGAGGAGTCCGGATTTACTTACCGATCGGCCGAGAACATTCTCCTAGCCCGACACGTCAGGTTGAAACTAATAATGTGCCAGTTCAAGTACCAACTTCAGAGTTACATATGAACTTTTCTTCTGTTGCTGATCTAGCTAAAAACCGAGAATATTTTTATGCCTCATTTCCGATTTGATCAAGAGACGTTGAAAATGGAATCGGATGACGATGTCATGGAACGTTGTTCTCGACGACCGAGCTTACGCCCTCGGGAGTTCTTCGACGAACTCATTTCTGGGAGAAATTTCTATAGAGTTTTAGATAGCTTTTATTCTGAATTTTGATCTGTATTTGGTTATGTCGCTAGTTATCACAATTTCTGCTCATCAATAAAAATTTTCGGCCATCCTTGGCCTTTTATTCCAAAAAAAAAAAGGTGTTAGTGGTAAGGTTTGATGTTCTACTGCGTACCTCCCAAGACAAAATATTAGTGGTAAATTTTGCTGTTTTGGCTATCTTTTTTTATTTTGATTTTTATGTTCTGATCAAGTTTATTGTGATAATAAACTCAGCGTGAGGACAAGTCTATCATAAGAGTATCTCAATCTATCCTTCAAAAGCTCTTAAGACACTCTCCACTTCTTTTGCAATGTCTAACCCTTTTTTTTTCTTTGCACTATCACCTCCCAAACCACTCTAAAATTGATTTTAACATTATAACTAATTTTTAAAATAGTCAATATATAGTTTACTGCTCGTGATGAACATGCTACCCAAATAAGACATGTTTGAATAATCACAGACGTGAATTTTGGTCCTGTTAGGTCACTCGAATTATTTTTTTTTTTCCGAATAAAATTATACAGCTCAGATTTAATAGGGTCATCATAAAAGTTTTGACTATTTTATATCTAAAATTTTAAATAAATTTAAAGAATTTTAAAAGTACAGTGAAATCATATAATCTCATTGGACCCTACTTAAATCCGCCACTTATATATATACCAACCATTTATCAAAGGTCAAACCTTTATAATAGGTGGACAACAACAAAAAAGTGGTTTCCGCACCAAATATAAATCCTGCACGACTTTTGCGTGCATTAAAATATTATATATCAAGGCTTCACGCTTATCCGCTACTTTGTGACCTTCATGCCAAAAATCCAACGAAGCTAGAAGATCTCCAAGAGGGCTCAACGTCTACGTGTGCCTTAACTAGCAAGTGACTACGTAACGCAAGGAAAGGTAGATCTTTGAAACCATCAACATGATGTGATGCCCGTTTTCCCATAGTGGGAGCCCAACATTTAGCTGTATGTGCAAAGTCAAATCTTGATTAGCATGCCCAAGCATATCAATGATCTCATTGCCAAGCCAAATTCCCCATCTCCCCATCATCAACAGTATATGCAATGTTGGAAGGAGATTTGAAGTAGACATACAAAAGGCCGTGTGGAAGGATTTGGAAATTGGATGATCTATCCCAGGATTTGACGTGCCCCATTTTAGGGATGCTTCACTGTTAATTAGAGATGATACGGATAGATCGCCCGCAGATTGGCCCGAGTCGCGACTCGGTCGAGCTCTAGATAAATCTAAGGCCGACGAGTGTAAGTCACCTATTTCAAGAGCCTCGAGCCTCACCAGGCCTAGGACGGTTAGCCTGGCTCCGCTGAC